>OY253749.1:15669744-16032619 GCA_958009045.1 Oxytorus armatus
AGGTAAAAGCCGAAACATGCTATTTTTCGCGCAGATATCAAGCGTGCTTGTTTTCGTAAGAAATCTGAAACATGCTAGTTTTCGTAAGCAGCGTCGATATATACGTTTCAATATATATATATATATATATATATATATATATCTCTATATTATATAAATATTTCGCCGCCGCCGCCGCGCCGCCGTGTACAAGAGTTGAGGGGAGCGAGCGGGATTGAGTAGGTGAGGTTGGCTGGGTGAGGGGATCGAGCGGAGGGCAGGGGGTCAGAGTCTTTATATAATATAGAGAGATATCTATATTATATAAATATATCGCCACCGCCGCCGCGTACAAGAGTTTTAGGGCAGCGCAGGGGGCCAAAGGGGCGAGCACAAAGTGAGATTCCAACTCCATCGGGAAGCAACGTTACAGCGATTTTAGTGACGCCACTTCTGTTTGGCCGAGATGCCAAAAAATTCTGAATCTTTAAATTGTCTTTCAGGACGCTATATCGATGTATTTTGACTCGCTGATTACTAATTTAATAACCATTTCTTCGAGAAACTCGAAATTTCATTAAAAATCGTCCAAAAAGTGATTTTTTTTCGTTTTTCGCCTTTTCACATCGATGTTATGAGATTTCGACTAAAACTCGGTGTTATTCGTAATAAGCGGAAAATTTCCGATCGATTCGGGTATCGAAACATTGAAAAAATAAATAAAAAATTTTTTTAATTTTTTGCCCACCTTTTCGGAAACCTAAAAATGTCGAAATTTCAAATGGACATAACTTGGCTCTCGTTTCATCGATTTTTAATTTTGAGGGGCGTTTTGTAAACGTCTCGAGTAGAATTAGAGAATGCATTTTGGATCATTCCGATATCTCAATTATTGTAGGCGTGAGAGCGGGTTGAATATCAAATTCGCAAAAATCGATGGTCCGACTTTAAAAATCTGTGAAAAATCAAAAAATAATGATAGCACAATGATTCAAGCGCCATTTTAAAGGGTGTTCGATCACGAAATGAATGAGCACATAGTGGGGTTCTAAATTCATCGGGAAGCAACGTTACAGCGATTTTAGTGAAGCCACTTCTGTTTGGCCGGAATGCAAAAAAATTTTGTATTTTTTAATTGTCTTTTAGGATGATATATCGATGTATTTTGATTCGTTTATTACTAATTCAGTAGCCATTTCTTTGAGAAACTCGAAATTTCATTGAAAATCGTCCAAAAAGGGATTTTTTTTCGTTTTTTTGCCTTTTTCACATTGAATATTTTGATATTTCGACTAAAACTCGGTGTTATTCGTAATCAGCGGAAAATTTCCGATCGAATCGGGTATCGAAACATTGATAAAAATGAAAAAAAAAAAAATCGGGTCGGGTTGGGTTAGGTCCGGTGGCGTCTGAGGGGGTTAGCGCGCGTTGCGCGCAGAAGGGCGCAGCCCCCCTAGTATATATATAATACAATTCTAAAGTTCCCTGGTCACATAGCTTTGGCATCGATGAAGGAAGGAAACTGAGGGTAAAGCTAATGGGAGATCTCCTCTGCCCACAAACCCACACTTCCCACGAATGAAACGCTAGCGCAAGTCTGACAGTTAATTACACGTTAACAATACGTGGAAAACGATTAAGGATCCGGGAACGTTATCTCCACAGACAGATCTAGCTAATATATATCGAGTCTTAAAGAAAGAGAAGCTAAAATAAAATAGACGTCAGGCTCTCTTTGCCCGTCGTGAATTTTTTTTGTGTCGAACGAAAATTTTGTAATTACAAACAGTAACATCGTGAAATATGGAGAAAAAAATAGTCTTCATTTCAATTATATTGTTATAGTCGTGACGAATACGTTAATTGGATAAAATTAATTGCTACTTCAATTTCTCGTCCAACAGAATTAAACTCAAAGTCCCAGGATCGAACAAATGACGCCTTTTATTTAAAAAAAAAAAACTATTTCACTTCCGCACTCGTTTGTTTCGAGATAAAAGAGAGCACGGACGATTTCTTCGTTTTTCATCGACAACACGACCACAAATGCTTCGCGTGGCCTACTTGTTGAAGCTCGAAGAGAAGCAACAGTTTGCCCTTTAAGCTCTCTTACTCGCTCGCGACGTTCCCCTAAATCTTCCGGCGGGTTTCTTGACACCGTAACGTACGATTTCTCTATATAACTCTTTTTTTTTCTCATATTTTTTACACGCAAATATCCGAATCAAACCTTTTCGATCCTATTCCCACATATTTTCTCTCTTTATTCATTGAAACAAAAAGAAGCAGATTCCTCACGACACGTTTCCATATGTTAAACATTTTCGCGTGCAAAACAGACTGTTATTGACGCGAGTGATTAAATAATCAGTTAAACAGCACGGTGATATAATCGGTCGAATAAAAAAGAATAAAATGTGCATTTGATTTTAAGAGAGGAAACAGGGTTGGGAAAGCGTTTTCTCAATGATTTTCATGAATTTTTTTATAAACAAAACAAAAAAGCATGATTTTTTGCCATTTTTTACAACTTTATTTGCAAAAAAAAATTATTTTAAATAACGATAATATTCCTATTTTAGGTTCATATAGAGCGCAATACTATGAAGAAAGTAACTGCCAATTTTCAAAACGATTGGTTGCAAACTTTTCAAACTAGCGTGTACGCAAGTTCAAAAAAAGTCGTTTTCAGAAAAACGCGTTTGAAAAAATAGTACCAAGAAGAACAAGCAATATGAGGTAGCTAATATTTTATAGTATACACTTAAATATATGTATAAAAATTTTATAGTATATACTTAGATATATGTATAACATATTCTCAAAGTTTCAATAAATTATATTCATTTTTTATACTATAAAAAAATTCATGAAAATCATTGAGAAAACGCTGTCCTAACCCTATTTCCCCCCCTTTATGGCTTATAACAATAGAACGAGTCGGAATTTTCATTAAAAATTTTGTGAACATATTTTTCAAAAGTATTACGAAACGGATTTATGAAATAAAAAAATAATCGATTTTTTGAACCGTCTTATGAACCCTATTTCCCCCCTTAAGCGCATCGTTCCTTGTAACGATAAACCCTATTTTAAAGGGTGAAAAATCGTTTATCGCTCAGCAAAAGATTATCCATACTATACTTGTTGTTGAAAAATAGTTAGAAAGCATGTAGAATCAATTGTTCAAAAAAATGGCGTTTATTTAAAATAAAACGCAATGGGACATTGCCAATTCGCCCCGTTAATTCAGGATAATTTTAATTACACTGCTCCTACTACAGCCTCTGGCGTTCAATTGTGGCAAGTATTTTGACGAAAAAAAAAAAAAAAACTTAATGAGAAGCTCGAGACGAGTTACAAGACGGAACGACGAATTAGAGATTTTGTAAACAAAAGTTGTATTCGAGAGACTGAATATATATAACTTTGTACGAGACATCGTGACTTCAGCGGAAATTCAAAGTCTCGGGATTATAAGCCATTCAACAGATATCACAAGTTTCGTGATATATATAAATATATACATATATAACGATGACTGTGTTATCCAGAGGCGTATTAACTAATTGGAGCCATTTAAATCGCGACTAACCCCTTCACTTGTTCGTTTATGTATACAGCGAAGATATCAAGTTAGTGAAACTACCCCTTTACGAGTTCGGCAACGTCAATTACTATCAGAAAAATACAACAATGATAAATCAAAGTAAATCCATGTATCCCAATGAAAATTAGAATAATTCACTCCCGTTACAACCATCGATAAAAATCGATGGTCCGATTTGTAAAATCGGTATAAAAAAAAGGAATACTTTGTAGCTCAATGAATCAAATGGCATTTCAAGGTCTGAACGGTAACAAAGAGATTCGGCACAAAGTTGCGTTCCAACGCGAAATCGTAAATCTTAATTACAGCGATCACAGTTAACCAATCGATTTTTTACAGAAATGCCAAAAAAAAAAAAAAACGTGAGTTGGATTTGTAAATTTAAGACTTGCCGCCAGACGCTTGGGTTTTTCGTTCTTATATCAAATTGCCGTGGTCACGTTGCGCCATAATTTTCCAGAGCGTCGACGGGTTACACGATTTTTCTATTAGCCGGACTTGCCATTCGCGACCCTTCTTCGTGGCGAAAAATATAATAATAGTATAATAATAATAATGATAATAAAAAAACAAAAATTCTACTCTCGCTTAAATCTCTCGACTCATTCCTCTCACGGAACGCGCTCGCTTACGAAACGATCGTACGTGACTCTCGCGAGTGCATGTGCGCACTCTCGCATATGAATATAAATATATATATATAGATATACGATATACACGATTGAGGTATGACGCGGCTGTTTTCTCGCGTAAATCGAACGGCATGTGTGTGAGTGAATGAAGCTATTTTTCTTTGTTTTCGTTTCTTTTTTTATTTTCATAATGAGCCGCGGATGAGTCGACATTGCACTTCATCACGGATGAGAATGTCCGCCGCCTGTCGAACGCAAACCAAACGCGCGTCAAACAACCCCTCTCTGGCTCTCGAGCACCCTTCATACGATTCCACTCGTACATATGCTTCCATAAACGAAAGCATTATTATTGTCTGGGCTCTGTCAACGATAAACGAAAATGTCAGATCCGCATCAAAATCAATATCCCTAATCAGTGAAAATTTGTGTTCAACATTTTTCTTCGCAAAGACAAACGTTAATATCTACGCTTGAATATATGAGGGTGTTTGAGATTTTGTTAAACTGAGATTGCAATATAAAGAATTGAAAAATAAAATAAAAACTCTTTGTGCAATTTCAATTGCTCGATGTGGTAATAAGTTAATAATTTTTTCTCCTACTCTTTGGATGTTAACGACACGAATATCATCCTTTTAGGACACAAATAAATTTCGTATAAATTACGAGGTACGACGAGAAAATAGAACAAAGTGCAATTTGCTGTAATTTGTTCGAATGATTTCGAAATGTCGAAATTTCACCATACAACCTGACCTTGAAAAGAAATGATTCCTTTTGTATATCAGACGATGTCTATTAACGACGGGAGATATTTTTTTTACTTGAATTTCCATCGAGACTCGTCTCAACCCAACGAAGCTCTCTTATGGCATTTAAATAATCTCTCTGGAGTATAGTGACTGTCGCCCGCGGTTCGTGGCTACCCTCCTGCCATCGTAAGCACTCCGACAAACACTTGTAGCCACGGTCATTCTTTTCCCCGGTAATAATTATCGCCAGGAAGATGGAATATTTAACGTAAAGCGAAGGAGAATAAGGATGAAGCGACATATAGATATATAAACGGCGAGACAACGAAGCTTCGTCCTCTCCTCCCCACTCATATAGTCCTCTAGTTCTTGCGAAAGTGGTTGCAATCCGCGGGGAGATGAAAGTGAAGAAAAAAAAGGAAGAAACGCGATAAGAGATACGAGAATGATAGAAGATGAGAGAGAGAGAGAGGGGGAGAGAGAAAGAACTCGGTTCGGAAAGCGTCCTGAGAATAATGCACACATTCCCTTGGGAACTGCAATGCCACTACTGCCACGCGCTCTCAGGGAAAATGCTGATTGTCTCCTCCTTATCATCCTTTTTCTCTTTCCCCAACGAGACCATTTTCGACCGAATGGCGTCTTTCTTCATTTCTCTCTTTCTCTCTCTCTCTCTCTCGCTCTCTGTTGTTAACTTCCATTCTTATTCAACGTCAATCGACGAGGATTTATATAACTCCTCCGGTAGATAGTCCTAATTTATATGATATACATGTGTGTGTGTGTGTGTGTGTGTGTGTTTTAAGCACACAACTCAAGTGTTGAAGGAATCAACTAATCGTCGTTTAACCATGAAAAGGAATTTATGCGAAAAGCGAGCGTTTATGTTGAATCTTGAATGATTGCGACAAATCCTTTGGGTATTATAGAGATAAATCTGTATTTCCTGATGACGTACATTTTCAATGGATATTCAAAATTTTATTTTCATATACTTCGACAGTGGAATGTTTCATCTTATACGAGGTCTGTTCAAAAAGTATCGCGAATTTTGAATTTCCGCGGGCTACGTATATTCGATTTTCGATTTTTTTGATGATGCCGAAGTTTGATGATGTTGAAGTTTCCATCGTTGGAATGCAATGAAAATAGATTTTTTTATACCATTCATCCCTCTTAAGGTTAGATTTTCGAAGACAAAAATCGTTAAAACGTTTTTTGAGGTCGTCTTTAAGACCTCACGGGAGCTGAGCCTAAATGGACAAGAGAAGCGAGAGCAGTAGTGAAAATTAAAATGTAAAAAACCTGTTTTCGTTGCGTTCCAACGATGCAAACTTCAACATCATGAAGTTTGCATCGTTGGAATGCAACGGAAATGGATTTAATACGCCATTAATTCCCTTCAAGATTGGATTATCGATGACAAAAATTGTTAAAACATTTTATTGGGGTGTCTGTCAAGGACCTGGGCCTAAATGGGCACGAGAAGCAAGATCAATGCTGAAAATGAAAATTTAAAACCCTATTTACGTTGCGTCCCAACGATGCAAACTTCAACATCGTTTTTTTTGTGGCGTTAGGTTGGTACTCATGTCCCTCACTTATGGTGAAAAAATTGGCCATTTTGAATGTTTAGTTAATTGTTGACAGCTGTTTTGGTTAGACGTGTTTTGGCTTGTCTTCGATTTTTGCCTATTCCAAAAAATGGATCAAAGAATCCGTATCAAATTTCGTGTGAAAAACAAAATTAAGTGCGCGGACGCATTCCGAATGTTGACTTTGGCATATGGTGAAGCTACCTTGGACCAAAGCAACGTTTATCGGTGGTGCAAAATGTTCTCAGAGGGCCGAGAAGATGCGAACAACGAAATGCGTTCCGGACGCCCGAGCACATCAACAACAGACGAAAACATTGATGAAGTGAAGAAAATAATATTGGCCAATCGTCGAATCACCGTTAGAGAAGTTGCCGAGGAACTAAACATATCGATTGGCTCGTGCTATTCGATTTTTACCAATGATTTGGGTATGAGACGGGCCGCCGCGAAAATCATGCCAAAATTGCTCAATTTCGAACAAAAACAGTGTCGCGTTAACATTGCTAAGGAGCTGCTGAACTCGGTCCGCGACGACCCAAATTTGCTCCAGAGGGTCATAACTGGTGACGAATCATGGGTTTATGGTTATGACGTGGAAACCAAAGCTCAATCGTCGCAATGGAAGCTGCTTTTTTTGAATAGGCAAAAATCGAAGACAAGGTAAAACACGTCTAACCAAAACAGCTGTCAACAATTAACTAAACATTCAAAATGGCCGATTTTTTCAGCATAAGTGAGGGACACGAGTACCAACCTAACGCCACAAAAAAATCGAAAATCGAATATACGTAGCCCGCGGAAATTCAAAATTCGCGATATTTTTTTAACAGACCTCGTAAGTGTATTTTATATTACATTCAGACAAAATTCATTGAATTTTATGTATTTTAAGAGACGAGCAATTACATTGCGTAACAAAAAAAAAACGAAAGTCTTACAAAATTACGATAAACACTTTTTTTAAGTGCTTTATTAATTTTTTTTCATATTATGATCGTTTAAAATCAATAGTTCATTTAATGGGGTTGATTTTTTTCGCGAGCACGAAGAATTATGCGACAAATTCAGAGAAAGGCTAATAGAGGTAAAAAGGGTGGCTGAAGAGTACGAGAGAGCTTTATAACCGAGTTATTCGCGAATAAAAAATCGTAAAGAGCGTTGGATGTGAACACTAGCGAAAGAGAGAAAACGTTGAAGCAGAAAGAGCGGATCAAAGAGACTGCGACTAAAAGGTGTTAATTAATGCTAGATATTTATAAATCGCGACACTACGTCATCGGACAGTGAACGAGAATATAGGGTTCGCTTTTCTTTTGACCACGGTTCTGAAAGTCAGTTTTCTGTCACTTTTTTTTCCTTTCGTCCATCAACGATTTCGACACAAAGATCCGGGTTTAGAGGAGGAAGAGGAGCGAGAAAATTCTCGTGCACTCTATCGCGAACCGTCTTGAGAACGTCGTTTTCCGAGGTCACGGAACAATGTTCGTCCGGATAGTACGAGAATCGAAGAAGGACGGAGGGGGCGCCAAAGAGGAAAAAAGAGTGATGGTACAGCGTGAGGGACGGAAGAAAAGTGCCGGAAACTCGAGGGAGTGGGGCGAATCATCGTGAAATTGTCACTGAGTGGCCTCGCAATTTCTTCGGCAACGGAGAGGGTGGTTTTATTTTTACTGTAGAAACTAAAATCGAAACCACTCAACGAGATCCGCGAAGTGAAAGAGATTCCCTTAATTTTTCTCGATCCTACCGTAATATCATCAATTTCTAACCCCTTGCGGTTAAAATCTTGGACAATTTACGATACGATCAATCGATTAAATGTAAATTATAACATTTTCGAAAAAATCTGTACTACTCTTTGTCACTTTTATTTGACAACATTCAATCGTTCGGAGGATTAAAATATAATGTTTGTTTCGTTAATTCTCCAAAAGGATTCGCTATTATTTTATCAATAAAATTTGAAATTAAAACGAATTATCGTGCGTGAGACAATAATTTTGTTTGATCTACGAGAAGTAAACGCAAAAAAATCATCTTCTCATTGAACAAAATACGCTCTGACCATTATAAGTTGAAAAAAAATCGGTTACTTTTCTTGGTACAACATTGTTTTAAATGAAAATACAGGTGAGAAACGGTGAGAAAAGAAATATCACCGAATCGCCACGTTCCACAAACACGATATTCTAGATCGAACGTTTTTTTCGGTATCTCGATATATATTTACCGTTATCACTACCGCGTGGATGGTGGATGCCGGGAACCCATCATCCATCCCCTCGCGTGTTTTGAAAACGATTTCACAGGCTTGCTTAAAGCACGAAAGTAGTGAATCTCAGTCGGGAGGCAGCTTTCTTCGCCGAGCAAACAAATCCAAATCGCGAATATTTATTTGCACTTTCGTGCGTGAGAGAAAAGGGTGGTATAGAGCGTGAACCCGAGGAGAGATCGAAATAAGTACCGTGTTGACAGGCAATATGAGGCATTTCATGACAATTCGCCAATAGTAACCTTTTGCCACCCTATTGCTGTCTGTTTACAGGCAACATGACAGCAATATGACAGGCAATATGAGGCATTTCATACCAATTCGCCAATAGTAACCTTTTGCCACCCTAAAATTTTATCCATCGTTTCTTTACTCTTGTTCTAATCGTAAAACATATTCAATTTGTTTCGAGATTTTTTTAAAATTCGGATAAACTCTCGGTTCACTTCAGAAGATGTTTTTAAAAATCGTTACTAAATAATCGAGGAGAGATCGGAATAAGTACCGTGTTGATAGGCAATATGAGGCATTTCATGACAATTCGCCAATTCTAACCTTTTGCCACCCTAAAATATCCATGGTTTCTTTACTCTTGTTCTAATCGTAAAACATATTCAATTTGTTTCGAGATTTTTCTGAAATTCAGATAAACTCTCGGTTCACTTCAGAACATGTTTTCAAAAATCGTTATTAAATAATCGAGGAGAGATCGAAATAAGTACCGTGTTGACAGGCAATATGACAGGCAATATGAGGCATTTCATTCCAATTCGCCAATTCTAACCTTTTGCCACCCTAAAATGTTATCCATGGTTTCTCTACTCTTGTTCTAATTGTAAAACGTATTCAATTTGTTTCGAGATTTTTTGGAATTCAGATAAACTCTCGGTTCACTTCAGAACATGTTTTAAAAAATCGTTACTAAATAATCGAGGAGAGATCGAAATAAGTACCGTGTTTACAGGCAACATGACAGCAATATGACAGGCAATATAAGGCATTTCATACCAATTCGCCAATAGTAACCTTTTGCCACCCTAAAATTTTATCCATCGTTTCTTTACTCTTGTTCTAATCGTAAAACATATTCAATTTGTTTCGAGATTTTTTTTTAATTCAGATAAACTCTCGGTTCACTTCAGAAGATGTTTTTAAAAATCGTTACTAAATAATCGAGGAGAGATCGGAATAAGTACCGTGTTGATAGGCAATATGAGGTATTTCATGACAATTCGCCAATTCTAACCTTTTGCCACCCTAAAATATCCATGGTTTCTTTACTCTTGTTCTAATCGTAAAACATATTCAATTCGTTTCGAGATTTTTCTGAAATTCAGATAAACTTTCGGTTCACTTCAGAACATGTTTTCAAAAATCGTTATTAAATAATCGAGGAGAGATCGAAATAAGTACCGTGTTGACAGGCAATATGACAGGCAATATGAGGCATTTCATTCCAATTCGCCAATTGTAACCTTTTGCCACCCTAAAATGTTATCCATCGTTTCTTTACTCTTGTTCTAATCGTAAAACATATTCAATTTGTTTCGAGATTTTTTGAAATTCAGATAAACTCTCGGTTCACTTCAGAACATGTTTTAAAAAGTCGTTATTAAATAATCGAGGAGAGATCGTAATTAGTACCGTTGACAGGCAATATGGGGCATTTCATGACAATTCGCCAATTCTAACCCTTTGCCACCCTAAAATGTTATCCATCGTTTCTTTACTCTTGTTCTAATCGTAAAACATATTCAATTTGTTTCGAGATTTTTTGAAATTCAGATAAACTCTCGGTTCACTTCAGAGCATGTTTTCAAAAATCGTTATTAAATAATCGAGGAGAGATCGAAATAAGTACCGTGTTGACAGGCAACATGACAGCAATATGACAGGCAATATGAGGAATTTCATGACAATTCGCCAATTCTAACCTTTTGCCACCCTCAAATTTTATCCATCGTTTCTTTACTCTTGTTCTAATCGTAAAACATATTCAATTTGTTTTGAGATTTTTCTGAAATTCAGATAAACTCTCGGTTCACTTCAGAACATGTTTTAAAAAATCGTTACTAAATAATCGAGGAAAGATCGTAATAAGTACCGTTGACAGGCAATATGAGGCATTTCATGACAATTTGCCAATTCTAACCCTTTGCCACCCTAAAATTTCATTCATCATTTCTTTACTGTTGTTCCAATGGTAAAAAATATTTAATTTGTGGATCGAAGTTTTTCTGAAATTCAGATAAACTCTCGGTTCACTTGAGAACATGTTTGAAAAAATCGTTACTAAACAATCAGCGGAATAAATTTATAATAAAAAAAAAACTGAATATCTTGTGGGATTGGAAAAATAATATAATATAAAAAAGAGAATCATACACGAAAATCCCAGATTGAGAGTGAAATGAGGATCGAATGGGTATGAAATGTCCTACAGATATGAACCAGACAAAAAGGGATAATCCACACGATAAAAAATGCAAAGCGATTGGAGCTATGCCCTTTTGTTTGTTAGATGTCGAGATATGCATATATATCTCGTTGTCATACCACCATCTTGGAAGGAAAAAGACGAGATACTACGACGGCAGTCTTGGTTCACGATCAACAGAAATTTAATTGAAAAAAAGCCACCCTCTCACAGGGATTGAAAGGGATATACGCGAACACGACAGAGCAAACGATGAGGCCGGGAAGTGCTCGATACAATGGGGCCAATCAGTGAGGGCGACACTCTCGTTCTCGAGTGCATTTTTGTATATATATATATATATGTGTGTATATATATATATATATATGCAGACGCGAAATTTGCTCGAGGATTTTGCCAATTAATCCTCAAACGTCGCTGAACCATCTCGATTGAGAGCTCGAGATTTTTCGTTTTTTTTTTTTTTTTTCAATTACGGAAGTATATAGACGAAGTAAAAACCCTATGTACTCGTATACGTGGTTAAAAAAGTGTTTCTAATTTTTTTTTTAGAATCATTTTAATAATTGGAGCATTGTTTTAATAATCTTCACATTGGAGAATTGATACAAAGTGTAACATAACACTAATGTTAGCAGCAATTGTGATTTTTTGAATTTTCACTGCGATTCGATTAATTGATATTGACGGTGATTTTTACAAATGGAGAAACGATTTTTTTTTTTTGTAACAACAAAAATTCTCGAATTATTTCAACAGGTCAGCGATCAGCATCGCTGATAACGGCTTAGTATGGCCGGAGGATCATGGAGCGGATGGCTACAGCGCTGTCGAGAATCACGACGGTTAGTCCTCGTGATTGTCGCCATTGCTCTTCTGCTCGACAACATGTTGCTGACCACCGTCGGTGAGTAAATCGATCAACGAGTTTAAGGGGGGAAATAGGGTTAGGACAGCGTTTTCTCAATGATTTTCATGAATTTTTTTATAGTATAAAAAATGAATGTAATTTATTGAAACTTTGAGAATATTATATATATATATTTAAGTATATACTATAAAATTTTTGAAGAATTTCCGTGAAAAACACCGAAAATATTAGCGACCCCATATTGCAGGTCGCAATCAGACTCAGCATTTTGCGTACATTCTGGAAGCCGCAATTATCATTTGAAATCAAACGAGGTTGGAACTTACTTTTATTATATGCCTCTCTTCTATATGAACCTAAATGCTATCAAAAAAATAGAAAATTGAATTTTTCACAGGGGTTAAAACAAAAAACCATGATTTGTCGCCATTTTTTACAATTTTATTTGCAAAAAAAAAATTATTTTAAATAATGATAGTATTCCGATTTTAGGTTCATATAGAGCGCAATACTATGAAGAAAGTAAGTCCCAATTTTCAAAACGATTGGTTGAAAACTTTTCAATCTAGCGTGTACGCAAGTTAAAAAAAAGTCGTTTTCAGAAAAACGCGTTTGAAAAAATAGTACGCTCGGTTATACACGTGGCACGCTCGGGGCCTGAAGGAGAGCTACTCACTTTAAGGTAGTAGTCTGGTAACTTAAGACGATTTTCATGTCTTTTTTGGAGGGCGTTTTTTTGTAGAAAAATAAAAATGAATCGTTTTGGATATTTGGGATGTTTTTATTTACATATTAAAGATACAAAAAAAATTTTGTTTGAACAAATTTAATAGTTTATTATTATTATTATTATTGATCGAAGTTGGCACCTCGAAAAAAAGCGCGTGGGTGGCTTTGGCTCTTGATGTTTTCTGAAATAAAAAATTCTTGATAATTCTTAATCTATAGACATGTCATTCTGGTCGGAACTACTGAAGTTAAATTTCATGGATAAATAACAAAATGGCGGACTTTGGATAAAAAAGTTTTTTTTCCAATGTTGTCAAAAAGTTTTTTTTTGTATCTTTAATATGTAAATAATAACATCCTAAATATCCAAAACGATTCATTTTTATTTTCCTACAAAAAAACGCCCTCCAAAAAAGACATGAAAATCGGCTTAAGTTACCAGACTACTACCTTAAAGGCAGTTTCAATAGTTTTACTAACAATTTATGAAATTTAAAAAAAATCGATTTTTTAAACCGTCTAACCCTATTTCCCCCTTAACATGACCTTTTTATTACGATTAATATTGCAGAGACCAGAAAATAATCATTCATATGTATCGAAAAAACTTCGAATGGTGAAAAAACAACTATTTCATTGGAATTGAATTTTTTTTTTTCATGTAAAGAAATGTACGAGTCATAAATAACATTTAATTTATTGTATGATTCACAAAAAAAAATTCAAATCCGACCTTCATTTCGATTTGAAATTTTCATCGGTAAAGGTGCGAAATCGATTGATTTGTTTTATTAGTTGTGCGTTCAACTTTTGTAAACTTGTTAGGAAACTTCTTGAACTGGAATCATTTTGTTCTCGCAATATATATATATATCAACTTGTATCACCTCGTAGTTTCCGGATTTCGTTATATGGCGAAGTTTTAACGAGAAGCGAGTATATCGTCGATTCGCAAGTGTCTTTTTGTGCACCTTCCTTTCCTTTATCCAAGAACTACGATCGTGGCTATTAGTACGATGAACGTGTGAAAGTTTTTTTTTATTAGAATCGCCAGTTACAGAAGGGCGTACCTGATACTTCCTGAAAAAGACGCAATTAGTAAGACGAATACGATGAACACGAGAGACGATTATATTCCAATATAGTATTACAAGAAAATGAAACGTTCGTTCCCTCGAGCAATGAGAAACGAGTGGTAATGCGAGCGAAAAAGAAGAAAGATCGAGATCAATTAATAGTCTGAAAATTCACAAAAGCTCTTTATTCCTCTCTCTCTCTCTCTTTTTCTCTCTTAATGAAGAAAAACGTTCTAGGCTATCATTACACTTAACTTTTCCTGTACTTTGAAGTTGCACCAATAAAAATCGTCCATCGCAATTCGAAATGAAACAATTTCATTTTACTTTTCACTCTAAGGCTGACAAAGGGTCGATATCAAAATATGTGGGGTTTAAAAAACCTCAATTACATAAAAATAAAAATATAATTATATACATTTTTCTTGATTGAAAGATAAACATTGAAAATACAGTTTATAAATAATTCACGATTAAAAGTGCATCGGAGTAATTTTGTCGTGTCGTTCAAACGTGGAATTTAATTTAATCACGTTTTAATGTTTGAGGACGAAGGGAAATTTTCAAGATTCAAAGTCTTTAAGTCATTAGAGTAGTGTTGGCTAGCTCTTGGGCGTTATGAACGGCGAATCTGCAAGCGCAGAACGTCAAACAGTAGGTCAAGAGTTTTTTCCACCGTTCTACTCGAGCTAACCATTCTCTGTTACGCATGTACTATGGAACATATTTTTAAACTTTGTCCCTTTCGCAAAAACCGAGCTCACCTATTTTTTTTTCAAACCGTTATATTTACGTGCAGACGTAGAATATTTTTCAAAACTTTTGTACTCTCTAGGAATCAAGTATGCATTTTTTGTCACTTAGTTTACTTTATCAATCCTGAGCGATCTCTAAATTTCTCGAGGGATTTCCCGGAAGATTGGCAATTATATTTCGAAATAAAAATCTCCGAATATAAGAATCCCGGAGCATCGACGTTCGATGAAGTACTTAAGAGTATCGAGTTAAAAAAAAAAGAAAGATGCGAGAAGGAGAATTTCATCGGATCAGGCGTCTCCCCTACCCGAGTTCTTCGTTAGATCGCAGAAATGCCAAGTGTCCCCGGAGAATGACATCATAGATTAAGTCCTCGGGAAGCAATGAGAGATTTGTTCATCGATAGAGAGTTCGTACTTTCAATTACGATAAAGGCCTGTTTAACTCTATCATTTACTCAACGCTCTTTATTTTTTTAGTATTTTGAAAACCTCGTACTTCAATCTGGCACAGAATCAAATGGAATTTGTCGTAGTATCGTGATACTAAATGACTGTTGGAAATGGTGAATTTAAAACAGAATGTTTTGTTTCCTTTTTACACGCAATTAAATGCATTTCTCACGAATTTCTCTCTATTGTGAGTACATTAAATTTAATAACAATTATTGTGTTCCAATATTCCGTCTAAAATTTTGTTCAGATGCTCGTTAATAAAATTCGATCGAATTGTATGGAGCAGTAAGAAAAATGATAATCTAAAATATGGTGACGCCACTTTTATATCCCTGAAAAAAGTTATCCACGAAAAAAAACGAGAAAAATTACACACTTTGAGAAAAGCCTCACATAAGTAGACAAACTCAAGCTCTCAAGGATCATATTCAAATTGAATAAAAAAAATATTGGGCGAAATGGACGGAAAAAAAAAGGTATCCGAACTCTCGTCGAGGTGACTCTGATAACCCGGAAAAGCTCATTCGTAAAAGGAGAAAAATTACGCGCATTAAGAAAAGCCCAAAGAAATGGCAAACGTTCAAGCTGTCACGGATGATATTCAATCCCCCGGCGTTTCGCATTGCGATTTTTACACCCCTAATGCCGCCATATATACAGTCGAGAGTTACAGATCACATATATACATGTCTGTATATAAGAAGCCCAATGGTCAGTCGGTGCCGGTCACTTGCTTCTTCCACCTTTTAACTCACAACCATCGAGGGGAATTTTTCCGCCCCAACAACCGCGAGGGAATCAACCCTCTCCGACCCTTGTGAGTGCGATGTTTAATTCAGTAGGTATACTCATTCGGTGGAAGCGAGCAAAATCTCGAACGACGGAAACGTATGGTACACTGACCACCACACACGTTCTCTGTCACGCCATATACCAATCCAGATAAGTGGTCATGCATTCATGGAGAAGCACCGGCAGTTCGTAGGTATTATTTTTTTTCCACCGGGTACCGATGGGACTCACTACATACACGAGAATGATAAGTTGCCGACAGAATTATCGCGGTCAAGAGAATTATTCTCAAGAAGCTCTCGAGATAAACGAGCCTGAATGACACTTTGGGACGATGAAAACGCGAGAAGATGATAATATTCTTTAGTCCCGCGAAATTATCAAACTTCGCACGTGAAAATCTCTTCGAGAAACGAAAGCGAATTCGAATTTTATGAGAGAACGAGCTGTGCCCCGCGGTTTCACCCGCGTTAAATTTCCGTCTCCCCATTTAACGCGCGGCCGCCGCACTTTAGGGTCTTAACATGAAATTATATGGCGTAAAGCCTTCCCGAATAGACGGGCTATCCAATGCAAAAAGAATTTTTCAAATCGGATAAGTATTTCTTGAGATTAGCGCGTTCAAACAAACAAACTCATCAGCTTTATCATAGTATAGTATAGGTATAGTATTATAGTAGTAAGATAGTACGATTAGGGTCATAGCATAAAGTTATATGGACTAAAGCCTTCCCGAATAAGCGGGCTATCTAATGCAAAAAGAATTTTTCAAAACGGATAAGTATTTCCTGAGATTAGCGCGTTCAAACAAACAAACTCTCCGGTTTTATCACAGTATAGTATAGATATTGTATTATAGTAGTAAGATAGTACGATTACGGTTATAGCATAAAGTTATATGGCCTAAAACCTTCCTGCCTAAACGGGCTATCTTATGCAAAAAGAATTTTTTAAATCGGATAAGTATTTCCTAAGCATAGCGCGTTCAAACAAACAAACTCTCCGGCTTTATCACAGTATAGTATAAATATAGTATTATAGTAGTAAGATAGTACGATTAGGGTTATAGCATAAAGTTATATGGCCTAAAGCCTTCCCGAATAAACGGGCTATCTAATGCAAAAAGAATTGTTCAAAACGGATTAGTATTTCCTGAGATTAGCGCGTTCGAATAACGGACACAGACGAACAAACAAACAAACAAACTCCCCAGCATTATTATAGTAGCATTGTATGATGCATTGTAAAAAAAGCAATACTACGTACTTAATTGTCTTAAAAATTACAATTATTTTCACGTTATTAAATAATTATTTTGAATTGTTTTTCATTATAATGGAACTTAATGTAACGTAGAAATTGTACAATAATTTAGTATGAACACCTTACGAACGCGTTATAAAGAACACTTGTTGCTCGTCTATTCTCGAGAATCCCCGTATATTCCATTTCCATTGCTCAAACGATCACACGTTCCATCAACATTTGGCCATAGTACCGATAAAAACAAAAATCAGTGACGAATTCCTTCACGTTGATCATGTATTTTGGATTGTGATTCGGAAAAAAAATATGATTTGGAGGTACTGGGATTTGAACCCAGGACTTTCAGCATGCGAAGCAGACACTCTACCACTGAGTTACACCCCCGGTGTTATTGCCTCGTACGAAATGGTCGTTGGAATACGAAGGGAGTTTCAAAACCCTTTCGAAATAATGTGGAGTAACTCGGAGACGAAAACCTTTCCCTCTCCGAGTCATTCCACATTTTTTCAGGCGCGTGACAGTGTCATTTTTATTTTAGACCTCGTGAGTCACGGTCGTTGCTATTATGCTCTGTCCTAATAATCCCATACGTGTAGCCTTTAATTATTGAAAATTATTAAACAGCAGATCCATATCGACGCTGCTTACGAAAACTAGCATGTTTCAGATTCCTTACGAAAACAAGCACGCTCGATATCTGCGCGAAAACTAGCATGTTTCGGCTTTTACCACAAAAACTAGCAGGTTTCGACTTGCACCGCGAAAATTAGGACGTTTCAGTATCACTGGAAGTGTTTCTCATTTTTTACTCCACGTTTTTTCAACATCCTTTTTTACTCCAAATTGACGAAATATCTATGCTTGTCATTTTATACTGTTTTATTTTTTCTTTGAATTTATTTCATACATATTTTACCGTTTGAATTTCGGTCTGCTAGGCTTATCATAAGATGGCAAACGGCAAATGCCTCGTCATTTTGGAGTAAAAAAACCATGGTCAAAAAAATTAGAGAAAAGAAAATCGAAAACAATTGCAGTGTATGCAAAGTCCAAGACCTGACATTTCTCGAGATATCTCAATCGATTGTTTTGAAGATTTTGTCGACTGTACTTTATACTTATACTGTACTTTATACTTTAGTCGTTGATCACTCCAAGATTGTGTTTTTTTTTTAATGAAATAAAAACACAATGCACGATTCTTCAGACTGTAAGTAGAATATACTTTTTATAAACAATAATTTTGTTCAAATCCATCGCTGACTCCGAAACTTGAAGTCATGAAAAATATCATTGATGAACAATTTTAGTTTTTGAGCGGTGGAATATTGCGTATCGTATTTTCAATAATGTTATTATTTTTTAAATAGAAAACGAATATAAATGTTTAAGGGTGTACGGGCGATACACCCTTAATGTTTTTCATTTATTCCTTATTGTGCTCCCGAAAAAATTATTAAAACATTTGTGAAAGTTCTGAATCTTATTCGATTTAGTTCGTCAAATATACTACTTTTTCCAGTGCAAATCGAAATATGCTAGTTTTCGCGACGGAAGCCGAAACATGCCACTTTTCGCGGCAGAAGACGAATCATGCTAGTTTTCGCGGTGAAAGCCGAAACATGCTAGTTTTCACGTCGAATATCGAAACGTGTTGATTTTCGTGGTGAAATTCGAAACGTGTTAGTTTTCGTAAGAAATTTGAATCGCGCTACCTTTCGTAAGCAGCGTCGATATAATGTAACATTTTTGGTGATAATTGTAAGACCTAACTAACAAAATATTTTTTTAAGAATTCATACAAATTATCATTACTACATGTATCCGGGCTCAATATACGGATTCATTGATTTGTCAATAAAAATTCTTTCATCATCACTTTCAGTCCCTATAATCCCGGAATTTCTCTACGACATAAGACACCCAAACGCTACACTCAGCGAACATCTTGACGGGCCATCACATCTCACAACAACCGTATCACCACCAACGACAACCACAACACTGGCGTCAATCGGAAAATGCGTCTGTCCTCAAAACTCGACAAACGGACAATTGGAATTTCTTCATTCCTCGACAATTACAACTACCGCCGAACTGATAGGTTTGAACTAATTCAATAAACAATTTCTGTGACACCATAGCATTGTCGGATAATTGCATGTTTTTATTTTATCGTTTTTTTTATTGCCAATATCGTAGCATCAACAGCTACGTACAACGTGACATCGCCCGAAGAGGCTGAAAGATTGCAAAGGCACAAGGAACTATTGGAGGAAACGGTTGCCGTTGGAATGATGTTCGCGTCAAAGGCTTTTGTACAGTTGTTAGCTAATCCAATCGTTGGACCACTTACCCACAAGTACGTGAACGATTTTTTTTTTTTCTATCAACTTCTGTAACATTTAATTTACGGAAATTATAAACAAACTCGATTTCTTCGGTTCGGGTATATGCCTCATTTTGATCGAGTTGTTTAAACTTTATTTTCTCAAATTGAATTCACCACATTTACTAAAGTTGGATAAATTTGATTTATTTTTGCTCGTCGATCACTAGTCCACTATCCATTTCGCTGATAGACTGAAATTTCCGTGAAAAATCGTCGAAACCGTGATTTTTCTTTCGCTGTGGCTTTCCCCATTGATATTTTGAGTTTCCGTCCTGAATATCAGCATTGCGTGTTTCAGGATCGGTTACAGCATACCAATGTTCACGGGTTTCATCATTATGTTTGTCTCAACGTTGATATTTGCGTTTGGACGAAGTTACAGCATATTATTTATCGCCCGAGCACTTCAAGGCATAGGATCATCGTGCTCCAGTGTTTCAGGTGATTGATCTCTGGCATGATGGTATCCTTCCAGGATAATAGATACGAGCATCGGTGGTTCAGTGGTAGAATGCTCGCCTGCCACGCGGGCGGCCCGGGTTCGATTCCCGGCCGATGCAAATGGATCCTTTTTGCTGAAATAAGATTTCCGCGCTAGAAGAGAAAGTCGCGAGGGGCGAGAGAAGCTGTGAACGAGAGTTAAGATCTGGAGCCAAGATATTAGACAAACTGAATGATAGAAAATTAGTTTCAAGCAGAATTAGAATCACGAATGGATGAAAAGAATTGATTAACCGCCAATAATTACCGCCAATAATTACCGCCAATAATTCAACTATGAAAATCGGAGCATAACGAATTTGAACGAAACAAAAGGTAATTTGCATCGGCCGGGAATCGAACCCGGGCCGCCCGCGTGGCAGGCGAGCATTCTACCACTGAACCACCGATGCTCATATCAACTTTAGAATCAATTAATTAATTCGTTGCATGAAATTTAATGATCTCTAATGTCTACGATGTCTTTCAGGCATGGGAATGTTGGCAGAGAGATATCAGGACGACAAGGAGCGTGGTAACGCAATGGGAATAGCCCTGGGTGGATTGGCTCTGGGTGTTTTGATTGGTCCACCGTTTGGTGGTGTTATGTACGAATTTGTTGGAAAATCAGCGCCGTTTCTAATACTCTCTGCTCTTGCTCTTGGCGATGGATGTAAGTACATTACGATAGAGAGAGAGACTGCTTCATTCCTTTGGTTGGAGGGAAATGTCTGAATTAATCCAATTCTAACGCGAAATCATCCTGGCATTTCAGTATTGCAGTTATTGATGCTTCAACCCTCGGTAGTTTACACGGAAGCCGACCCACCGTCCTTGAAAGCACTTGTTATGGATCCCTACATCGTTCTAGCTGCTGGTAAAACCGTTATACAGTGTTCCTGAAGACAAAATGGCTGCAACCATTTTGCCTGGATGTTTGAACATCATCATTCGACCAGTGAACGTTCTACAGATCGCAAATTATTTTCTCAACAGGCGCAATAACATTCGCAAACATGGGCATCGCAATGTTGGAACCTAGTCTACCGATCTGGATGATGGACACAATGGGAGCTAGTAGATGGAAGCAGGGTGCAACTTTTTTGCCGGCCAGCATCAGTTATCTCATAGGAACGAATCTCTTTGGACCACTCGGTCACAGAATGGGCAGGTGTGTGTATAATCGATGTTGAACGAAATTTCGATCCAACGCTTCATAGACACGTTGTTGTTGTTGTTTTTTTTTTTTTCTGTCATCGTGTACGTGCGACAGGGACGTAACAAGTGGCCCGGATAGCTCAGTCGGTAGAGCATCAGACTTTTAATCTGAGGGTCCAGGGTTCGAGTCCCTGTTCGGGCGTTATTTTGCACGTTTTATGATCCGTAATTGCACGTCCCATCAATCAACTCGCGGAACCTATCGTTTGTTTCTCGTTTACAGATGGTTGGCCTCGTTAATCGGTCTCGTTGTAATCGGATTCTGCCTCATGTGCGTAAGTATCGTCGAAACCTGCGAAAGAATTATTCGAAACAATGAACATTCGACGATGACGCGAACGGTTTCTTTTGCGAATTAAAAGACGTTGATTTTTTTTCTTCCAACGATAATTTATTCAGTTCGATGAACTTTGGAACGTTTTTCTTTTTTTGCAGATTCCACTAGCCAAGAATATCAATCATTTGATCATACCAAATGCTGGCCTGGGTTTCGCGATTGGCATGGTCGACAGTTCGATGATGCCCGAGCTTGGCTATCTCGTTGACATACGTCACAGTGCTGTGTACGGTAGCGTCTACGCCATTGGAGACATTGCCTTTTGTCTCGGATTCGCCATAGGTTCGTGAAACATTTGAAATTAATGCGAAATATTTTCATTGCCTTTCAAACGATTTTGGAGTAAAAAAATATATATAAAAATAAACTCCGCCGTGACAATGTTTACCACATTGCCGTGACCAGGATTCGAACCTGGGTTACTACGGCCACAACGTAGGGTCCTAACCACTAGACGATCACGGCTATCGGAGGGCTGCGGAGAAGTTCGTTAATTCACTACATAGACAAACGTGAATCGAGTTGTATGAAAATGTTGGCATTTTTTTCGCGAAATTCAAACTCAAAGCATCACTCAAAGTGCCAAATTATCATTTGCACGTTATCAATGACAACTGAGTGTTTTAATAAGAAAAAAATTACTCAAAATTTCTTGTCAATTAAATCAATTAAGAAATAATATTAATATTATAATATATGGTGTATAAAGAGATGTGATATCTCAGATATCATAACAAATTGTTAAATTTTTAAACAATTTAACTTCGGTTAAAAAAATTGTCAATTAAAATTTTCCAACACAATTTTTAATATACACAACATATATGTTTTCATCATGGCATGGAAATAGATGTTGAAAAACAAAATTTTATTGCATCGGCCGGGAATCGAACCCGGGCCGCCCGCGTGGCAGGCGAGCATTCTACCACTGAACCACCGATGCTGTTGAAAGTCCTTAAGTTTCATAATTCACAGATTTCAGAAATCGGGGTCACCGTAATCAACGATAGACAATCGTTAATTTTTAAATCACAATGAAATCTTCACTCATACGATAAATTATAATCTATCTATATAAAAACGAATCCCTATTTTCCTTCGTCACGCCATAAGGCATTCTCTAAAGAGCTGGGCCTGAATGGGCAAAAGAAGCGAGAGCAGTAGTGAAAATTACAATTAAAAAAAACTATTTTCGTTGCGTTCCAACGATGCAAACTTCAGCATCATCGGAACACTGTTAGAGAGTCCGATAGAGAGTTCAGACTTTCAATTACGATAAAGGCCTATTCAATTCTATCATTTACTCAACGCTCTTTATTTTTTGAGTATTTTAAAAACCTCGCACTACGATCTGGCACAAAATCAAATGGAATTTGTCGTAGCATCGTGATACTAAATGACTGTCGGAAATGGTAAATTTAAAACAGAATGTTTTGTTTCCTTCTTACACGCAATAAATGCATCTCTCACGAATTTCTCTCTATTCATTGCGAGTACATTAAATTTAATAACAATAATTGTGTTCCTATATACCGTTTAAAATTTTGTTCAGGTGTTCGTTAATAAAATTCGATCAAATTGTATGGAGCAGTAAGAAAAATGATAATCTCAAATATGGTGACGCCACTTTTATATCCCTGAAAAAAGTTATCCACGAAAAAAACGAGAAAAATTACACACTTTGAGAAAAGCCTCACATAAGTAGCCAAACTCAAGCTCTCAACGATCATATTCAAATTGAATAAAAAAAGATATTGGGCGAAATGGACGAAATAAAAGGTATCCGAACTCTCGTTGAGGTCACTCTAATATCCCGGAAAAGCTCATTCGTAAAAGGAGAAAAATTACGGGCATTAAGAAAAGCCCAAAGAAATGGCAAACGTTCAAACTGTCAGGGATGATATTCAATTCTCCGGCGTTTCGCATTGCGATTTTTACACCCCTAATGCCGCCATATATACAGTCGAGAGTTACAGATCACGTATATACGTGTCTGTATATAAGAAACCCAATGGTCAGTCGGTGCCGGTCACTTGCTTCTTGCATCTTTTAACTCACAACCATCGAGGGGAATTTTTCCGCGACACGCAAACGGTTCACTTTTTTTAAATTGCATTTGGATACAACAAAAAAATGGACCGATTTGTGCGACGTTCCCTTCTGGTAGCTGTTCTCGGCAGTACCTCCCCCGCTCTTTACCCCTCTCAATCGTAAATCTATTAATCTTTATTATTTAATTGAAAAAAAAAAAAAATACAGGTCCTGCACTGAGCGGAACACTGGTGAACACAATTGGCTTCGAGTGGATGCTCTTCGGTATTGCGATGCTCTGCTTCATGTACGCACCCTTAATGTATTTCCTTAGAGCTCCACCAACGAGAGAAGAGAAGAAGGTAAGCCGAATACACTATTACAATCTATGGACAATGTTTTTTTTAATTTATTTTATTTTTTTTTTGTGAATCATATTCGAAAAATTATATGATTGAAGTTACGAACGTTCTGGCAAAAACATTGAATGTGGTTAATTAGAGAAAACTTAAACTTCTTGAATGAACGGGAGCATATATTTGTACAAAAATCTTATGTTTTAGTCTGCTAATAGGCTTAAGAGGCGACAAAATGAAGCTCAATTTTGTTGAAAAAAAATAGTGTCTCGGATTCCAAGCTCGTGTTCGACTTTTTTGATTTTTCGAAGATACTGATAGGACTCTGTATTATGTTAAAAATATATAAACCAAAATATTTCGAAAAGGAACCTCGATGAACGTCCGAAAGGAATACGGTCGTTCTGACCGGCGTGGATCAGGATTCCTTTCCTAAATATTTTAATTTTAATTTTTTTATAGTATAAAAAATGAATATAATTTATTGACACTTTGAGAATATTTTATACATATATTTAAGTATATACTATAAAATTTTTGAAGAATTTCCTTGAAAAACACCGAAGATATTAGCGACCCCATACTGCAGGTCACAATCAGACTCAGCATATTGCGTACATTCTGGAAGCCGCAATTTTCATCTGAAATCAAACGAGGTTGGAATTTACTTTTATTATATGTCTCTCTTCTATATGAACCTAAATGCTATCAAAAAGATAGAAAATTGAATTTTTACAGGGGTCAAAACAAAAAAGCATGATTTTTTGCCATTTTTTACAACATTATTTGCGAAAAAAAAATTATTTTAAATAATGATAATATTCCGATTTTAGGTTCATATAGAGCGCAATACTATGAAGAAAGTAACTACCAATTTTCAAAACGATTGGTTGAAAACTTTTCAAACTATCGTGTACGCAAGTTAAAAAAAAAGTCGTTTTCAGAAAAACGCGTTTGAAAAAATAGTGAGGAGAGCTACTGAAGGAGAGCTACTCACTTTAATGGCTTATAACAATAGAACGAGTCGGAATTTTCATTAAAAATTTTGGGAACATATTTTTCAATAGTTTTACTAACAATTTATGAAATAAAAAAAAATCGATCTTTTTAACCGTCTAACTCTATTTCCCCCCTTAACAGGTTAAATCGTGGGATTTTTGTAAGAATATACATATACTCCCGTACAATTGAAAAGTAAATTTTCTCTGCTTAAGCACATTTAATTTTTTTTTGCCAGAACGTAACTTCAACGACATGAAAAAAATTTTTTTTTTTCTTAAACATCAACGATTCACGTTACGAATGTATTTCAGTCACTTATCATCGGTGAAAAGTCATCAGTACGATACGTGACGTATCAGGACGAGGAAGAAGACCAATAGATATAAAAATTAGCAATTTATTACGATCGATGTTTTTATTTTTTTGACGCGATTTTTTTATATTAATTTTTTCTTTCTGTTAACAGTGAAAAAAAAAAAAGAATAGAAAATCTAGTCTTAAAAGATGCAAGCTGGGAGTTTCAGTAATATTTTTCAACGCTTATAAATATTTCGAAGCGACATGCTCGCTGCAGAGGATTCCGTGCGCTTTCTGAAAATCAAACAGATGTATCCTGTGTGGATAAGGAATTTAACGATTCCAAGAGGGAAAAACAAACAAAAAAAAACTATAAATATATATCGCGAGTCGTGAACGTTTCGTTTTTTTTTCGGAGTTTCCGTACATTTTAGAACGATAGATATTGTACGGAGCGTGCACGATGCAAGTGAGCCTCCGACTGTAAAAAACGGGCAGAGCACAATGTACTCGAATAACTTGGCTCATCGCGTTAATTAAAAAAAAAAAAAAAATGATAAATATACCAAAAAAAGACCGGTGCGATTAATCCTCCAGATATATGACTAATTCGGAATTTTAACGATTTTACCATCGTGGACGCACCGTGGATACTTTAACGTTTTGTCTAGTCCAGAGTACTTGCTATGAGTGCGAAAAAGAATTATACGTAAAAAGAAAAATTAACAACCATACAAATATGAATATAAATATGAAAGTACGTTAAAAGCAGAGAAAAAAAAATACGATGTTTATTCGAGAACAATATGGGCACTGTACCGACGGATATTCGATTGTCGATAGTAAAAATAATAATAATACGAGACAAGGCACTATATTTCAAAAGTACGATTGTAAAAGTAGTAAAGTGCTTAATTTCGATCGATTGTGAAAAAAAATGAGTTAACTGTCCGAAAGAATTAATTACAGACGAGGATAAATTTGGTTCGAAAATATTCGAGAAGTGAGCAAACATTTAGAAAATCACGAAGGTTTAACTCGAAGCTTCTGACGTATACGCTACTCGGGACGTTTAGTTAAAAAAAAAAATTGTACGTTAATGAAAGATAAAGAAAAAAATATAAGAAATATATAAAAATATACAATGATAGTTGGCTTTCTCGGAGCTATGCATGATGCATGTTGTAAGCTACGTGTACCGTGAAAATAATGTACCTTAATTACGGAGATAGAGCGCGAATCGTTCCCAAGAAAAAAAAACAGATTTAAAAAACAAAAAAAACCGGAAATCGACAGGTAAAACGAGAATGAATCGAGAAATAGAGAGATTGTAATGACAATTGATCTTCGTATAATCGTATCAATTTATGTTAGTTCTGAATATCGTCGTTGGTGAATGGAAACGTGGGAGGGTGAAAAAAAAAAAAGTGAGTTATCTAGGGATGAAAGTTGATGCATTAAACGGACAATTTACCATCCGCTGTTGTTAGTCAAATGGTAGCTTTATAAAAATTTTAAAAAATTTTCAAAATTCCTTAAAAGAAAATCAACGTATATTGTGATACCGCCCGATTTGGATTCCCTGAATGGCTGCAGGGAAACCGTGCGGAAAATAAAAATGCGATCGGGTACAATGAAGAGTTCACTAAAGTGCACATTTTTGTGAAAAATTACGAATAAAAAGAAAAATTCGAATCAAGAGGAAGTCGATGAAACCTCAAAAGTGACTATGACTACACGGCGATAATCGATATTTCAGATATTTTGATAAGAGTCTCGTCAAAAGGAACAGCGTACTAGAGATTCGTTCTCCCCATAAATGCTTATAACAATGTTTTTTTTTTTTTTTTCGCCGGGAAATATCGAACGACTACCGGGTACGCTGCTACCATTTTTTTTCGAGATAATTATTAAAAAAAAAAAACCGCGACTCCGAGCGAACTGTGTAAAAGTTATCTCAGTCCCGAGGCGTTCGATGAGGGGGCGTAGATAGGTAGAGAGAGAGAGAGAAGTTTAAGATAAAAGCGAGGCGGAAAACTCTCAAGAATGGAAGTGGAATGACCCAAAAACGAAAAAAAAAAATATATATATATTAATTAATTAATCAACGAGAAATCTCGGGTAGAACGAAAAAATTCGTAGAAGCAATACAAAGTGGCATATATATGTATATACCATAATTTACTGATATATATGACGCAACCCGTAGAACGTTTTAATTGACGAAATCTTTGGCGTCAAAGTTTCACGGATCTGAGTGTCAAGTCGTAAATGATTTAGAAATAAAATTAATATAACAATGATAATCGAAAATAACGTATTGATATATTATTGATGTTGCAATTAAATTCACTGTTCGCGTATTTATTGGAGAAAAAAAAAATGATAAATTACTGTCACTGGTGTATGCTCGTTGAAAAATAATGGCGATAAACGCGTAACGTCATAAAAATAACGAAAGTTCGAGATCCTAAGCTACGCGATCTCGGTGAAAAACGCGTCGTCTCGATATTTCCGAAAGAACAATGAAAGGATAAGCAATTCTTTCAGTCGCACTTGCTGTGGGAGCTAATGTGTCGCGTGGTACACTTAAAATCTACGTAAACTAATTAATTAACTGATAATTCAATGAAAACGTTTAGTCGTGTATCTCGTATTTTATCCGAACGTGTATATCGAGAGAATGAAAATTCCTCGTCGTAATATATCTCGTGTAATTGAAAATCGTAGAGCAAAAAAAAAAATCTTCGTAAAAAGTACTGGAGAAAAAAAAAAGATAAAAAAAATTTGAAAATCCTTATCGGTGATAAATGAACCACGTGAGAGATGGCGTGTGATAATATGCGCGATTCTCGTCGTGACACGAAACGTTACTCGCGACCGTTTGCGTCGAACGTTCGTGAATTTAACGCGAAACGTGGTGAAAAATCGCGAACTGGACGCGAACCGGTCGCCGTTAGAATCTTTTCGTCGATTGTTTGGAGAAAAAATTAAACAGTTTTCCGCCTCGAGTTTAATGTTTCAACACAAGGTCGCGTTCATATGCGCCTACTCCTGATACGAAACGCGAGTCAATTTTTAAACGCCCCCTCACCGAACGCCTCCCGATATTAAAAAAAAAAAAAGAAATAGAAATACGATAAAAAAAAAAAGAAGTCCGTGCAGAAACGACGAGAGAGTAATGAGAGCGAGAAACGAGAGATTGAGACGATGAAAAAATAAATTAAATAAAAAATGCTGACAGTTTGAGAGTTGTCGTTCGAATAAATTGTATTACTCCAAAAGCATAAAAATATATATTACCTCATCGATATTATACGATTCTGTAAATATAATAGCGAATGGTTGAAATTGTGAAAGAGAAAAGACGCTGTCGATGCGAGATAACAACAAAAAAAAGTGATATTATGCCTCCCCCAACATTGAATCAACAACAAAATCAATTTTTCGTCTCTAACTAAATCTGAAAGTCCTTTTTTCAATATCACAATTTTTACATTAATTTCCTGATACATTGAAATCCGTTTGTAACGTCTCACATGCGAATACAGCGTCTCGAATGTGTGAGAAAAAAAAGATAAAAGCTTAGTAACCGTAGTGATATAAATAGTGAAAAAAAAAAAGAAAAAAAAATTGTACGAATCGGCGTGTTAGGCCGCGGCTTTATTCGAATTGCTGATGCAATCAAAGAGTGATTATTAAGAATTTGCGAGACAACGAGTCGCCAGGGGACTCCGGACATATCGACATTATTACAGTATACAACGAAAACTTCATCTGTCTTTTTTTTTTTTTTTTTTTTTGTAAAATAGTTTAAGTACCAAAATATTAATTTATTTTTCTTTCGTTCGATAAAAGAGCTTTTGTTACTTTTTCTTTTCCCCAATCTACTGACGTCTCTCTAACGCGAATACGATGTAATACAAGAGAATACATTAATCCAAGAAACAAAAAAATTCTAATGATCCTGCTCTGGTATTGCGTATTCATAAAAATTTCGCATGTTGAAACCATTCTGCCGAGCAAACAAAAAAATATATATATCTATCTCTGAATTCCGCGAAATAATCGAATTGAACGGATAAACATGTGCGATTGACTCTGTAAATGGAACGTAATGGTGGGAAAAGATAAAGAGAAATTTTACGATATAATAATCTATTGAAAGCCGCGAGAATTCGTTCTCCGTCGTATCTCGAAGCGACGACGTATCTCAAGAAAAATTATTATTATTCACGCGTGTATCCCGGACTCGCCGCGACGAGCGTATACATTTGGGTCGGAATTAAGAGAAGAAAAGGAAAATATATCGAAGCAAGAACGGTCGAGTCGTGAGACGAAAAAAAAGAAGGAAAAATTCAGGAAAATTTGCTTGTACGAAAGAAGAAGAAAAACAAAAACGGAAAAATGACACGATAATTTTCGGCGTAAATTAACGGGATTGTATAATGACACGTCGTGGGGCTGCTATTGTGAACAGACAATAAGCAATGAAAAGGCTCAATTCCCCGAAACTAAAAAAAAAAAAAAAAAAAAAATCGTTCCGGAGTATCGAGTAAATCGTTTTTATAATTTCATTTTTTTATTTACCACGTGAAAAATGCCTCATTCTTGTCGGCGCAATATTCCACCATTTGGATTGATAAAAGTTCTGCATAATTGAAAAAAAAAAAAAAAAAAACATCCATTAATTACTGTTTAATTAATTTTGATCTTTGAATCGCGGTATCGGGGAATAGCCGCTTTGTTACTCCAACAGTATGACACTTTTGACGTTCTAATAATTCCCCTAATCCATTGGATAAGAAGAAAATTCGTTAAGACAGAAGAGAGAAAAAAATATATAAATGAAAAAGAAAAAAAAAAAAAACGAAAAACAATTTGTATCGTAATAAATTAATCAGCTGGTGTATGGGTCCGACTTATGTCTGCGTAGTGAGAAAGAGTCGAGATTCATTGAACCATCGTACTCATCGTTACTTTTCTTAGTATATCTGCAAAGAGAAAAATATAAAAATGTATTCAAAAAATAAATATATACATATATAGAGATATGAGAGGGAATTTGTGAGAGAAAAGACAGGGAATACGTGAGAGAAAAAATGTCGAGACAGTAGAATCGTCACTTGGATTAATTGTCCGAAAAAAAAAAAATCATGTTCGAAGCAAAAAAGAAAAAAAAACCTCGTGCCCGAGAGCCTATAATACATGTACGATTTATTCAAATTTTTCGTTCTGATTTTTTTTCTTTAAATTTAATTATCGACCGCGATTCCGAACGATTGAAATGGATATATCGATAATCGATTAGCTTTAATCAACAACCTATGCGTGACTCTAGTGCCGTATCGAAAAAAAAGTAAAATAACGTTTCATGTATGTAAAAGCGCATCTCTCTGTGTACTATATGGGACAAAAAAAAATATTTGCTGTAAAAGATCGAATAAATTGTAATCAACGTTGAACTGTGTAATTTTTGTTATTTGCAAATTATTGTTACACATCCAGCATTGAAAAAATTCATCCCATGATGTTTGTGCTCGTGTATTCCGATAATTCCTTCGGCAAATCTTTAATCTCAATCTCGTTGTTGCAAATTTTCTTCACGTAACTCAGCATCTCCTTTGTTTTGTTTATCGTTCGTTTTAGTTCCACTGAAAACGATAAATTACATCAAGCTTTGATTAATTTGAAAAAAATCATTTTTACAAACTCTTACGAATTAACTGACGATATAATGCGTGAATTTTAATTGCAGGAGATAGTCCAGTCATTACGGTCGAAAAAAACGCGTTAGAAATGCATGTGAACCGAGAAAGCTGATTTTTGGATATTGTGTGGGGGGTGGCTTAGAAAAGCTTAACTCCAAATTGTCGACCAAGATTTCCTATGTTCGTTCTCCGCCATCTTGAAAAAAGTGTTAAATTTTGTTTTTTTTTCAATAACTCGGCTCTCCGTCGAGATACGAAAATTGCGATGGGATACTTTTTTGTTGCTTCTTTTACGCTCTACAATTTAGGTCATATACATTTTTCACCTACCGTTTATCGTTGTTGAGATATCGAACCAGAAAGTAAAAATATTTTTTTTCTACAAAAAACCACCAAAATATTTTTAAAGATTGTTAAATATAATTTTACAGTTTTTTTTTGTCAAATTTACGTAAAAAAGTATCCAAGAAAAAAGTAAGTTAGTAAAAAAGCAAACATATGAAAATATATATATATATATTTTCATATGTCTCACAGTCGCGTCTCATTCTTGCCGCCTCCTCTTTGTGCGGTGATTCGCACGTTGTCCATGCTCGCCCGACGATTTATATACATGTCTGTATATAAATGTGTACAGCCAAAGACAAGTTTCACTACCTGAATTTTTTACTTTCTCGTTCGATATCTCAACAACGATGAACGGTAGGTAAAAAATGCATATGACCTAAATTGTAGAGCGTAAAAGAAGCAATAAAAAAGTTTTCAATCGCAATTTTCGTATCTCGACGGAGAGCCGAGTTATTGCAAAAAAACAAAATTCAACACTTTTTTCAAGATGGCGGAGAACGCACATAGGAAATCTTGGTCGATAATTTGAAGTTAAGCTTTTCTAAGCCCCCCCACAATATCCAAAAATCAGCTTTCTCGGTTCACATGCATTTCCAAATGTATATAATGACTGGACTAAGATTATTATTAGAAATTCGGAGTATTTGAAAAAAAAAAAATCCTACTTATTCCAGGACAAGCAATGTTCAGCGCAGATTCACCGTCAGTCGCGTCATTAGACGTTTTCTTAAGCTTCGATCCATCCTCATCTGTAAATGAAAATCATTGCAGGATTCGAAATTTCTTTTTACATCTATTACTTTTTTTTACCCACCGTAATTTAATTCTCTGGAAGCAGCAATTGCGTTACGTTCGACCAAAAAATTAATTTCCTTCACTCTCTCGTTGGTACGTTCGAGCAGAGATTTATTGAGTTTTACTCGTCGCGTTAGGGCTGCGAGTTGCAGCTGTAAATAAAATTGAGCGTAAAAATTCCTTATCTTTGCAAAACCTCGATTAAATAATTTCTTTTCATTTTTCCGTTGAATTAATTTTTAAGCATTGTACGTCGATGTCCGTTGGTTTGGTTCTCTCTACGGATACGTGATCGTCCGACGTTTTTTCATCCAAAATATTACTCAAAAACGTGAATGGTTGGACCACATTTTCTCTCAGACGAATCAACGATTCGCTCATCTGTCGCGACGACAATTCGTCGACACTGTAACTCGTAAAAGATTTCTCGAGGCTCGATTTTTTTTCCACAGGCAATATGCTCGATGACGAAGGCCTCGAACTCGGTATCTCCAAGTCCTGTGAACTCTTCGTTTTTCTATTGATAATCGTTGTCGAAATGACTTTCGGCGTTTGATAATGGGGTTTGGACGAAGAATCGACATTTCGATGAATTTTCATCGATCTCTCGCTCGTGGAAATCATTGCGGATTTTGACACATTCCCACTGTCAAAATCACGAGTTCATTAAAAAATGTTGGATTAAAAGAAAAATTACTTTTACGAAATATAAAAAAATTGTACGTACCCTTCATTCATCCTTTTTGGCAGAACAAATTTTTTTTTTAAATCACTCTTGAATTGAAAATTCGCAACTTAAATTATATTGGCATAGAAAAAAAAGCACCAAACTTGTGGGGGTTAGTATGGCGAAATATGAAACGCCTTGGTGCATTGTTAAATCGATCCACTTTCCACAACGGAGATGGCTGTGCTTTGGCATAACAAAAAATTTTAAACAACTTTACGAAAATATTAATACGAATAATTCGAAAATGCGATTACACAGTTAGAAAAAAGCTTTTTAAAGAATTGACCCTTGTATATAGAAAAAGATGTAAAAGTATTAGTGATCGGTATGAAAGAATAATTGTTAAAAAGTATTTTGAATTATTGGCAGTTAGGTAATTTAAAAGAATTATTATTGAGATTATCGCTGAATTATTTTGCAATAAAATTAAATTATACGTTTTTTTTTATTGTCATTTCTGTTTCAGAGGGAGAGAGAGAAAGAAGAGGATTTATATTTTATAGAAAATGACACTGTATGGAATTTAATTTTTGTTATAAGTAACATTTATTTTAGCACACATTTTCCACGGCATATAAAACATTTCGCTACAATATCTAATTGGCATAATAAAACACGTTCTAGTTACGATGACTGTTCATATGTTGATCACAACATCGAAAAAAAAACGCAACTTTGCGTCTCTAGGATCAAGACTTTTGTGAGTTAAGAAATAGTAATCCCTTTCTGTTTTTTGTTTTTTCTTCGCAACGATATTATCGTTGCGCTACGATCTAGATAAAATTCCCGCTAGCTGCAGTTTCTCCTTTAATCCGATACGTTTTGTCGGGCGACATTAACCATTCTTATTTTTAATATCTAGGCGTAGTACGATAAAACGATTTAATTATTCACTCTTGGTAGCTTAAGGGAGTCGAGTCATCTAAAAATTATAAAAATAAAAGTCTGATAGCAAATACACATGAAATCTAGGATATTTTTTTTCATTACTTTCTTAGATTCTTCGAGTGGTTTTATTTAATGTTTGTGTTAGTTTAATAATAAAGTTTCAAGATTTCATATGTACAATCGCAGTTTCCACGATATTCATAATTTTACAATGACTCGACTTCTTCAATTGATTTTTCGAGTAATTCGACGTTCGCGAAATTCTCGAAAATCGATGTTTCATCGTATTGCAGTGACGCGATGAAAAAGTTCGTTCGTCGTGCGGAAAACGACGCGAACAGCTTAGTGGCATCTTTCTTTTCTTTCTTTGTATATTTAATTTATCAGGAAATCGTATTTCACGAATTCCACAAAATTTGGGTGAGAAAACAGAAAAATTTCACAATAACGAGAAAAAAAAAGGTATTTAATTTAAATAATGTTTAATTTCGTGAAAAAAGGTAAATGTATTCGGCCATTCTGAAAATCTTGCAATTATAACGAATATTTATTTAATTAAAAATGTATCTAATAGAAATTCATTTACGTTCGATGAGAATAAAATTGATTTAAAACAAATAAATTAATTTTTCTCGCTATGTTGCAATCTCTCCTATTTCCACAAGAGCTATGACTCATTACTGCCGAATTCATTCCATATGTTTGCTAAATCCATAAATTATTTGGCGTTAATTCAATTTTTTAAATAATATCCTGTCCTTTAGAAAATGCAGGGATTGTTATTGAAAAAAAATGTACTTTTGTACATAATTTCATTTACAAATTGACAAAAATTAATGAATAATGAAAAAAGTAATGGCCAATTACTATTCCCATTATTCTTCCATACCATGAAAACGTAAAGTAATGAAGAAAGTAATTGGCCATTACTTTTTAGATTACTTCCAGTTTCATGGCATTTTTTAATGAACCATCACCGAAAAAATAAGATGTTTTTTTTTCAATCAAACGTTTACACTAATAGGTGTTTTTTTACTAACAGGTTGAGGATTAAAAATATAACAACAAATTATTTGTTGATTTAGCGAATAAATCGGGTGACGTCGAAAATAATGTGAGACTTTTAACTCTAGTTACTCACTGGTTGACAATTCAAAACTGGGAGTATTGAAAGATCGTAAAAAATCTCGTACTTCACGGTTGAATGGTAAAAAATGAATTTTAAACTGGAGCCTATTGAAATTAATGACGGAACGAACATGATCCGATGACCGTGAGTGATCGAGGAGTGAACTTGACGATGGGAGTATTCACGAAACGTCTATAGACGGTGGTTACGAAGGAGCAGGAAAGAAAAAACGAAAAATCATCACACATGAGGCTTTCTAGAAGTATATGAGCCTCGCGTCGTCGGGATTTTGCTCGACCGGACAGTACGGACACTTCAGTCTGTGAAAAAATTGATTTCTTCTGAAAATGTGGATTTCGATATCGATTCACGATAATAATACTATATTCAAACGACGTACTTATTGGCTGTTGTGAGCTTGTTCAGAGCGTCGCGTGATATAACGTGTCCGCATATCAGTTTCATCGGTGGATTATTCTCGGTGCTCTGTTGACGCAAAATCGGACAAGCAAAGACCGAATGATATCGGCTCTGTTTGCCCAAATCGATCTCGATCTGAGAATTCGAAAAATACGAAAAAAGTCATGAAAGTTTTACTAACTAATTTATATTTCCTATCTATTTATTTCGTTGTACTTCCGGTTTCGGAGGACTCACCGGAAGTTCATCCTTTCCGTTCCAGATGCCGGTCACTTGTCGCTGTTGCATAATGTGCTTTATATTGAGAAGAGCCGGTAACGCAGTGCATCCGGCGTTCACGCTTTTTTACGAACGAAACAATTTGTTTTTTTTTTGTTTTTCATTTTTTTAACTAATTTTAGCTTTGGGAGTGTTAAAAAAAATGGTACGGAGCAACATGAATCCCTTACCATACTGAGAGTGGACTGTCGACGCTCAAACCTAACAGTGTGCACGCTTCTTTCGTGAAAACATCGTGTATATCGAGCCAAAGTGTTGGATCCAAGAGATGACTGTAGGGCGACGATTGTATACCGTTTGGCAGATAAAGAAGCGTTCCCATTAACGAACGTACCTCTTTCTCGTTGCGTCTAACGTACTGTCGTAGATGCTTCCTCGCGTACATAACAGCCTCGGCCTGACGGCTCGGACCTTGTTGCACGAGTCTTATGAAATGTAGCCTGTGCAGTTTAAATTCCAACGACGAGTTCTACGGAAATTTGTATGGAAAAAACGCGGTTTTTTCTGTTTTGTAATTCGAGAAGTTTGTAAAGATTTCATCAGTGGTAAGGGTCAACGAATTCAGTTCAAATTGACCAGATCGTACCACCGTAGATCTAAATAATTTCGCATACTCTCTCCTCCAAAGCAGGTCTGTGCTTTATCGCCCACTCCAAAGCTGGCTCCAAATTTCTTTGTTTCAGACAGTCCAGTATGTAATTCAATTCTGTAAAAGGCTCTTTTCTCGTCTCGTCAGTCTTTATTCCCACTTCCTGAAATAATTTTAGGAATGATCGCTAGGTTCCCTTACTGGTTCTTTGAAAAATTGTTAATATTGAACGGCTGTCGGGTAAAATTAATTCCCTACCGATGCCAATTCATCCGCAATATCCAACATTCCTTGTCTATAAAAGTGTTGAAATATAACTTGATTGAGAAGCTGAGTTTTCTCCGGTCCGGAGAACACATCTTCGCGACTAGTGCTCGCAAAGTCAGAGATGAAATTTCTGTCTATGGCTTTGCCAACTTTGGAAACAGTACTGTGAGACTCTCTGTGATCGGTGGCCAGTCTCTGAACAGTATCGCGAACTTTGGTCATTGCGTGTTTCAAGACCTGTATCTGAGCGGCTGTGAGCTCATGATCAGGGGGAGCTGTGCCGAAATACAAATAATTCATTGGTAATGAAAAATGTACAAAAAAAATTTGTTCGTTACGGTAGAACGCCAAAGAGCAAATATCACAGCAAGAAAAAAATGCTCGATGTAATAAATATTGTTTTTTTTACAGAACGGAGGCTTGCATTGCGATTGATGTAAAAACTAAACGAGACAAAATATTCTTGCAATATTTTGTAAATATACGAGAATCCTTTGTGCGTTGGTTCTAAAAAAAAATAAAAACGTAACTCTGAATTAACTGTCATTCTTACCATCCTCCAACTCTTTTTTCAGAGTCTCAATGTCATTTATCAAATCCGTAAGTACAGCACCAGCTTGATCGTTTATATCTGAGAATTTCAATAAAACTTTGGCAAGCTCGCGCTCGACGATATTGCACGCCTCCATTATTGTTTTTCGCACTGGTTAATTGATATAATTATGTTTTCCTCGATGTACATGCGTCGGAAACTCACGACCCTGTGACGTCACGGACCTCTGTTTTCTCTACCGCCATCTAGGCTAAAAAGATGGCGTCGATAAATGGGTAGTATATAGACATTGAGGTGATGTGAAAGCTATCTCTCTCGCACTCACAAATACTCTGTCGGTATCTCAGATCACTTTAAGGGGGGAAATAGGGTTAGACGGTTCAAAAAATCGATTTTTTTTTAATTCATAAATTAGTTAGTAAAACTATTGAAAAGTATGTTCCCAAAATTTTAAATGAAAATCCCGACTCGCTCTATTGTTATAAGCCATTAAAGTGAGTAGCTCTTCTTCAGGCCCCGAGCGCGCCACGTGTATAACCGAGCGTACTATTTTTTCAAACGTATTTTTCTGAAAACGACTTTTTTTGAACTTGCGTACACGCTAGTTTGAAAAGTTTTCAACCAATCGTTTTGAAAATTGGCAGTTACTTTCTTCATAGTATTGCGCTCTATATGAACCTAAAATCGGAATATTATCATTATTTAAAATAATTTTTTTTTGCAAATAAAGTTGTCAAAAATGGTAAAAAATCATGCTTTTTTGTTTTGATCCTTGTAAAAAATTCAATTTTCTATTTTTTTGATAGCATTTAGGTTCATATAGAAGAGAGACATATAATAAAAGTAAATTCCAACCTCGTTTGATTTCAGATGAAAATTGCGGCTTCCAGAATGTACGCAAAATGCCGAGTCTGATTGTGACCTGCAATATGGGGTTGCCAATAATTTCGGTGTTTTTCACGGAAATTCTTCAAAAATTTTATAATATATACTTGAATATATGTATAAAATATTCTCGAAGTTTCAATAAATTATATTCATTTTTTATACTAAAAAAAATTCATGAAAATCATTGAGAAAACGCTGTCCTAACCCTATTTCCCCCCTTAAGGAGATGTACCACACGCTCTGACCACTTCGAAAACGTGAAATGTACTTTTTTCGAAATGGCACAACCGATTCTGATGAAATAAGCTTTGCTACTGCAGTATGGTGGAAAAAAGGTGCTTTTTCCATCCCGGTCGGTTGTACAGTTTACGAGAAAATAGCGATCAGATTTTTGCCGCTATCTCTCTCAAACTCACGTGCCACGGGGTACGTGTGCGCCTTCCTCTTAAGGTAATATTTAAAACCTAAAGCGATAAATATATTACGGTTGAATTGACATATCGAGTAGATATTTTTTGAAGGGGCGTTACGAATTCCTGAATTAATTTGCTCCATTTTTTATTCAGTGTTCGTATCAACAGGACCAAGTGTATAAAAATTAAATGATTCATTGCAGAGTATTACATCAAATTATTAGTTATAAATAATAATTCTCCAATGACTGTTTCTATATTTCTATTTTTTTATTCTTTAATGATATCCTCGATGGATTCTTATATACAATATATACGTGTTCAACGGCACGAAAATATACGCGTGACAAAAACTGAAAATACAACTGTTTTGTTCATTCAACTAATAACTTATTTATAGTAAACATTTTTCATTTCATTGGAATACTCGATGCTCTATGCATACCGATTCGGAATAATTTTTTTTTTTTTTTTTTCTTAAATATGAGGTTACAACGAGCAACTTATTTACACGAAATTTCACGAGGAATGCATGAAATCATGATTCCTAGCGACATCCATATTATTTCTCGATGGTGACACCGTCCTGGAAAAAATTGTCAATGTAGAAACAAGTGAAAATATGTTATTACTCGACTATAGGTCATGTGCATTACCGAATTAAGTTTAAACAATGATAGTTCTGTAATAATAGCGATAAAACAATTGACCTAATGGCTGTGCTCTAAATATTCAATGCTGAAGCTTGGCTGATTTTATTCACGAAACATTAACAGGAAAAAAAAAAAAAAAATGCAACTGATCTTACCCATTCGCGGGACATTATGAGGAGAGTTGTATTGGACAGTTGCGGTCCTATTAACGGATTCATTTGAGCCATGTAGCAACACAACCAGCTGAAAATCAAATAATTCATTTTATTCAATCCCATTTCTATTATCTTTTCCAGAAGATTTCTCTTATTATTCTCTTTTCTCAGACTCCGATTACTCACAACAGCCAACAGGTAAACGCCGTTAGTATCAGTACAACCTGAAGGATCCTGAAAGAGAAAAAAAAAATTCAATGAAAAATTGTCAAATTGTCCACTGAGTTAGCTTGGAGTTGAAGGAAAAATTTCAAAAATCCCATTTAGGATGCAAATAACAGAATTTAAAAAGTTGAATTTGCAATTGAAACGTGAACGAGGAACCATCAATCAATAATTATCTCATCCTGATGTTTCTACGATTTTACGACTCCTGAGATACGCTTGGTCCGAGAGACGGTGAATTATGAACGTTTCTTTCGAATAGTAAAAAATAAAACACAATGCAAAAACAATATTGATGAGCGAAACGTCAAATAATGGGATGGGCTAGATAAACTCCAAAAACACTTACCCTCGGTTAGGTCCTTTAGGAAGTAAAAAGGGCAGCACAACACCCACGACACCCCAAAGAAGGGTAAAAACAATTACGGGAATCGCGGAAGCTCCCATTATCACGAATACTTTTTTCTTTCTTTATTCCCTTTCTACGTTAAATGTACAATTCCGTTTTTTTTTTCACGTAAAACGACACCGCGATGTTAGACGAAAACTGTCCCAGTCGATCCCGAGAGGCGAGAGTCACATGAGTGCGCGAGGAGGCAGCACAAATCGGGCAACCCTTTCGATCACGGGACGCGCGACGGTGGCGCCACGAGCGCGCGAAAATTCAAATATAAAGAAATCTTCGTGATTTCGTGTGTACAACTTTAATTCATTAATTTTGTAGTACAAAATATTTTCCTCAACGATGTACGTGTTTGAGTACTAGATAATTATTTTGCGGAATAACGAATATTACAATATTTGATATTACAATGGGTGTAATTCTTTCAGTCGATAAAAATGTGTCATTATTAACAATTGAGAGGATCGAGTCACGATTAATTTTAATAATCATTGTGAACCCGTAATTTTTAATGAAAAGCTGCCTTTGAATAGGAATCTTTTTTTTTAACGATGTAAACTTTTTTGTTGCACCAGCGCCATGCTTATATATTTAACTGTACTTCATTGGGATAGAAGTAAAAAAAATTGACTCAACGATAAACAACGTGCTGGAATATTAAAAAGAATTAACTAGAAGAAAAAAAGCAACAATTACTGTCAATTATTGTAGTTACTGTCAATTACGAGCTTGAAATATTTTTTAATTCTCGTTTTGTTTTTCACGAATATTTCGCGTTATCAACAATTGGACGGATCGTGTGTTACCACGATTGATTTGAACGAGATTTATCGACAACGTATGCCGAATAAGAATTAATTGATAGCTAAAGTCTTAAATTTCATCTGTAGAACTTCGATTTTTTTATCGATTCTCTGAATATCCTCGACTCTGTCGGGTGTTGTGACAGCGGACGGTGCATCGCCACCACCGATAACACAAAAATCGTCGCTCTTTCTCGCCGACATTGAGTCGTTCAAATGAGCAAGACAAACGCTCGAGGCAACGGAAATATTTTCGCTCGAGTCGCCCGTGGAATCTCGCCAATTTTTTGTTTCCGACGATTCGGAAATTTCAGGAACGGCGAAACTCCGAGCGGTCGGGCTAAGAGTGTCCGAGAGACATGTTATTTTGTCGAGTATAGCTGGAAAAAAAAATTGAGTTCGTTAAAAACGAAAAAAAAAAAAAAAACGTACAACTAGATTTTTTTATGCCTTCAAATTTACCGGTCAAATCGAGACTCTCGTTGGACATATTAATCTCATCCTGCGAGACGAAACTATCTCGGCTGAACAAGTGTTGTCTCACGCATGAGAGATTACGCATTTTTAACTCGTTTCTGTTTATCGTTGCTTCGCGAATTTCGCTGTTTCTCGGTGTTTTGTACATTATCGAACGTTCGGTGCGCATCGTACGGCCACGTTTTATGTACGGTATCAAAGATGACAAATCGGTGGGTGTTCGTGGTGCACTATTTGCCGGTTGTATTGACAACGGTGGTTTGTAATTTTTCACTGAAAATCAACGATCGAATTGACTTCAGAAAATCAGAATGCCATCTTGCTCGGTTGTCTCTAATTCATCGAGAAAAAAAAAACAAAAAAGAAACCCACCGGTATAGGGAGTTCTGATGTACGTGAGAAATTTTTCGTCACGCGATAGCCCGGAAATGAACGATGGAAAATGAAGACTTGAGGCTACGAGAATGATAGGGGGTTAAAAAGTTATGAAATAAAATTAACGATGTTTAACGTATATAGTAGCAGTATAAATGCAGTCAATAAATATTGTCATATAGAGTGTACAGAAGATATTTTTTATGCCTCATAAAAAATAAATCTTCCTTCAATTTTTCAATAATTATGCATTCTTCGTAGTTTCCATCATATTCAAGACATTTCTAGTTCGCAAAATTTTTTTTTAAATCTTTACTATACTCAATCGACGAAGAAATGATTATTTATTGTATACCTATCAATATTGGTGAAACAATATTTATAGGAACATTTATATGTATTTTTTAATAATGGACGATTCCATTAAACTTTAGCCACTTTATACATTTATTGAATACACTAAACATCGTTAATTAAAAAAAAAGAAAAAATCTTGAAGCGTCAATAAGTAATGAAATTTTGTGCTACCATGGAGAGAATCGCCCTGTCCCATTCCCGCTTTTCCATAACCGCTGCTATTCGCTATAGTACTGTTCATAACGGTAACGAGGGCGGGTTGCAATCTCTTCACGACGTTCAGTATCAATTCGCAACGTTTTATGACTCTCAACTGTTGAGAATCCGTGGCATTTTCAACGAGCAAAGACTTCGAGGCTGCGTCAGCTTCGAAAATGGCTGACGAACGATACAAAAAAAAACGATTTAAAAGCTCTTATCAATGATTTTTTTTATTTCTAGAGTCGAGAAAAACTTGTCTCACCGGTTTTCAATTCGCGTATCATCAACACCGTCTGTCGATCAATTTTATCACGACCAATGTCGTTAATCGTCACAGTAACTTGGGTCGCAAGAGCTATAGCTCGTTGCACGACACCCTGTACGTGAATTCGCGTTATTCCCTCACGATTGTCGAGACAATTCGACATGATCACTATGCGATCTTGAATATCATCGAGAATTACCTAAATCAGATGATTCACTTTCCGCATTAAAGAATGAAGGTTAATTCAGCACTTAATTCACGAGAATTGTTTGTTCATTACTTTCAAAACGAAAATAATGTTAGTGACTGTGATATGTTTTTTTTTATCGTTGTGTATTCAAAATATTGAAAAAAAGGCTGTATAGTTAATACTAAAGAATCAAACGTTATTTTGATCGTAAAGCATTATCTAAACGTTGTTTGAAATAAAAAATTAAGCTAAAAGACGAAAACTGGCAATCGTTTTGATACGAAAGATCACAGAGTGATTATCTAGGTGTGATTATCTATCTATCAAGCTCGAATTGTTCGATTGAACGTGTAGTCGGTACCTGACAATAAGCTGCCGAATCAATTATGAGATCTACGACATTGTGCAATTTATTCATCTCCGTTTGCCACTTGGTGGTCAAGATTTTGAGGCAAGCTCGCATCTCCTTGTTATCCGGATGAAGATAAAAGGCTATCGTGGATGGAACGAGTTCAGACTCCAAAGACTCTAAGCTTGCCATACAATGACGAATTTTCGTGACTCCTGCAACAATAACATTTTTTCTTGTTGTTGTTTTTTGTTTCTCATTTATCAAAATTCTTATACAATGCAAGACTCACTGTCGACGTCGTTGCAGCAAGCAATCGCAAACATTCCAATTTGCATGGCTTTATCGGTAACTTGATCAAAATCCTCGATAACATTATCAAGATCGTTTCTCGATCTTTTTCCCGCGTTCAATGGATTTCCGCAAGCTTTAACAAGTTTTCTCAGTGCGCTAAACGGATCGCTAAATACCTCCATTACCAGAGTAAGAACGGAAACGTTGACTTTACGCTCGAGACGATAGAGCGAATCGTTGAGTGTATTCATGAAAAGATTGTTCAACGTTGGATCGGGCTTTTCCGATAAGAGTTGAAGCTTTAGATTCTCGTATTCGGACATTATCGACTGACTCGCGCCGGTTATCGCTTTGAAATTGTAAGGCTGACAAACTTGTGCTATCGCCATTGCGTGCGAAAATACATCCTCAATACCCGACCACAAATCTTTGCATATTCCCAACTGTTCGTCGTTTGTTTTTCCCGGCATGCTCGATATTATGTCAAGCACAAGATCCATTCTAGAATTGATAAATCGTAACCATAACAACAAATGTACGAAAGATTTGTTTGTTTTTTTTTTAAACGACCCTGTAACCCTGCAATTTGAACGACCCTGTAATACCTGTAAACAAAGTGATTCTCTTTCTCGAAATTTTCATTCTCTTCGGTGGGACTAGAAGCGTCCAAAAGTTCTATTATCATTTTGAAACACCAGCAAAGTCTGTCGCAAACGTACTTCTTGGCGCTCTGATTTGAAAGAAAAAGAAAAGAGTAAAGAAAAATCGATCGATATTGACTGCGAGATGAGAATGATTGTTTTGTTATATTCTCACGTATATTGGTGCGTGCAATTGATGCTGTTCGAGAACAACTTCCACCAGCATTCCAAACGTTGAGCACAATTGGCAAGTGTAAAGAGCCATTTTTTCAGCGAGCAACGGAGATAATAAATTCGTTCTGTAGCGCTGAAGCGGCTCGAAAATTTCCGTTACAAAAATGCCCAATTCCTGGAAAAAGTAAATCCTTGATAATTCTACTCCAATGTCTATGATTTGAATTTTTCCTCTTTGCTGCGTTACTTTAATATTTTGAAAATCTTCTATTTCCTCAACGGCGCCCATATCTCTGACGTAGTCCTGAGAATCTTGAAGCTGCTGTTTCAACGGCTTACACTCCAGTTGCTCGAGCGTCTCCAGAGAGTTCGTTAGCTTGGACAGCACTATGCCTATAACGTCTCTGTCAGCACGATCCGTTCGACTCTTTACCTAAGAAATTGTTTTCAATCTTACCTCGGATAAACGAAACATTTGAACATTTTTCATACATGTTTCCGGACCTACCAGTTCTTTGATATTATCCATTATGCAAAATTCCTCTATGAGGCTGGTAATTTTTAATTTCATCTCTTGATAATCGCCCGCGTCCTCTTTAGACAGTTTAGAAAATTTCTCAGCCAAGCCATTGAGCTGCTCGAATACTATCGATTGGACCTGCGCAACGTCCGCAGACTTGACATGATCATTCTTCGATAATAATCTGAGCCTGTTCATCTGATATGATATTTGTAAAGAAAAAAACAAAACATAAGACGATAATTTCCCAAATGAGCCAAAGTTAAACGTGTTGACAAAACTCGATATCGAAAAATGTGAAAAAAAGGAAATTCAATAATTACTTGCACATCTATGGGATCTAATATTTTTCTCATTCTTCGAGTTTTCAGTCCCATTGTCGTGATCTTTTTTATATCAACCTTACTGTTTTTTTTTTTCCCTCTCGTCGCGAAATTCACTTTTTAGCGTCGGACCGTCGGACGACTTTTCGAAATGACCGTTTGTAAACAAAACGCTGGGTGACGAGATTAATTTACGAGATAAATCGAGATTTATCTTGAGATAATTCGTGACGAATAACAAGCGAGAAAGAGTTAGTCTTGCCAACGTGCATTTGCTCGGGATACGTCGAACTCTCGAGATCAGCTGCTTTGTCTAAAACGTCCTCAATGGGGCATTATGGTACATCGGGCATCTATTGTAGAACTTTGTAACTTTTATATATTTCAAAAATTTAATTTTACCTAAAAATTAACCTAATTTTATCTATCTCAAGTTCAATTGAAACCACCAATCCTGAAGTTTAATTGAAAAAATAACCTCTACTGTTAAATAAATAATGGAGAGCCGAGTCGTCGAATAGGCGATTTTTTCACGAGATTGTAAGGTTTCCATCGATCACATAAAAAATAAAAAAAATTGAGGTCGTTGAATATTTGCCAAAGGAATTTCCAATTGATGATCCAGCCAAATTTAGGGTCCATAATGCAACTAATCAACTGACAATGCAGTGCTACTTTTTTTGCTAAGTAATTAAAAAGAAAGTTTTTATATTATATAATCTGCCATTATATTCTGATAACTACTGTAACAAGATTTGGGATGGCGGAGATAGGACTTTGTTAAATTTAGGATTTTAATCTTTTCAGATTACCCCTAAAACCCCATTACCAAAACGTCTCGAATGCAACGACAAAGCTGCAATTCGATAATTGTCTGAATTGTGTGCTTCGTAACAGAGCTGTGTTTTCGTGAAATACATTTTCACGAGAAATATTGAGGCTAGAATATAGAAAATCTTTAAATAGTCATAAAATTATGTTTTGAAAACAATATGAAGAAAAATGTGACCATGTGCCAGTCCTTCATAATTAAACAAAAATTTTTTTTTTTAGGTCTAGAATCGTTTCGTCCCTTAGTGGAGACTTCAAGATGCTTCAAGAACTGTGTTTGTTTGCAGCTATCGAATTTTTTTTTTCACAATGAAATGGTTTTAAGGTTTCAATGTTGCCTGCCCAAATTTCCGATGAGATAAAAAGAAGATAAGATGATAATAATGCGGTAAAGATGGCGCTGATCGTCGGTAAAAAGATGATTCTCGTGGAGTGATTGCGGTGAGCGGTGTGTGCCTCTCTTGGCCTCTCTGTCCTCGTCGGCAAAGAGAACATAAAGGATGATAAATGGTGATAGAGGGGACCGAATTCGTGAGCTTTATTTACGTGCGGTATAACACGCTTTCGAGATTACAATTAGTAGGAAAAATTTTAACAACTCTACGTTAGATGTTTACGGTGTGAAATTTTTAATTCCCAACGTTATTCGTCACCGACGAAGGTTAGAATTTTTACATCTCACACCGTGACCGGGTGGCCGTGTGCGTCGTGAATTGGGCATATCGCCAGTGTGTAAAGACTTTCACTTCATCGCGGAACTCTTCGCCTATATGTCTCGTGTATGTAAATTACATTAGAAAATTCGATTTCTCGTCTATAATCACGATTCAACGATGTCAGTTGACAATCGTTCGTTTTTTGTTGTTAATAAACGGTTTGCGGCATTTTTTTTACAAGCTTCTTCAATCTATTCTAAACCATGAGTTGCGGGTTATGTAATTTTTTTTTTAAATTCATGTCTTTTAGAATATCGATACAAACGCGTTATCCTGCAATTTAAAGTAAATAAACTAAATCACGTGCGCAAATGTTTACGCTTTTTCTTAATGTTTTTGTTTCGACAGATTTTTATGTCAAAACAATATCTGGTGGAGAAAAAAGGCTTTATCATTGTCAGTCTAATTATTTGTCATCGTATTCGTATGGTATTTTGTGTGTTTTAAGATGAAGGAAAAGTGCTCGGAGTGTGAATCATCGAATACTTTATCGCCGCGATGAAATGTGAATTTTTCTTTTTGTTCATTAAATATGTTTTTCATTCGTTCGTATTTTTCTTCGTCACTCGATGTAAAAATTTTGTGTGTAATTTGAAATTATAATTAATTTTTTTTTCGCTTTGAAAAATTATTGGAAAATTTTCATTCTCAAATGTTCCATTACCCAAATTCCTCTCATGCCCTACAAAAATCATGATCATCGTGTACTTGGTGACTAAATAAAACAGGGTCTATTTTGCCTATTGCACAATATCTCGAGCACCTCGTTTTCAATGACTGACCTTTGTTACTCTATCTCGCGCCTTTGACCAGCAACAACGAAACATTAAAGATCCCGGTTATGTCATAACATTATGTTCGCGAACAGAGTTAATAATTTGAATTGTGTTTTTCTTTTCTTCGAGTTTTCCCGTGATTTGTTGAATAACATTGATCGGCGAGGTTGCCCCTCTTCTTTTTTCTTCAGACTATATGTGAATACGTGATTAGTAGCACGTCTCAAAGTCAGAACTTTCGGTCAGTCGTGTGTTTTATCGGCGTCACCACGTGCGCATTTACCTCGCCTTTCACCTCGAAGCCCTAAAACTCGATTTTTTTTCCTATTACTGTCTATTAAATTATATTAAGATTTATTTTATTAAAAATAGAAAATCGATACAGTAAATAATATTTGTAAAATGCGCAAAAAAAATCTAACCATTTGTTACATTTTACAAAATATATATTTTTGTTTTAACGAAACGGGAGTTAAGGAAGTACGATTATTGGTTGGTTAATTGACAAAAAAAATTGTCAAATTTAATATACTTTGTTTTTTTTCCTACGTTTGGAAAATTTCATATAATTTGGCAAATATATATTTTGTTTTACAACTTATACTTCTTTTTGAATCGATGTTGGTTGATTTTTTTTTCTTTCACATTTCAGATTTAATGAAAAGAAAAGGGTTTAGGGAACGTGGATTTCCTTGGCCATCAACAACCGAAAATTCGATGTCTCGCAAAATCGATTCGAGTTCGTCAAGAAAGTATTTTCGACGAGACTAAGCGCGCAAGTTTGGCGAGTTTCGATCGCTTTCCCTTTATCTTTCGCTCATATATTCGACAATATGGTAAAGTATTATGAGAACAGCACGGTATTTCACTTCAACTGGACTCAGGTTGCGCAAGGATTCTGGCAGAGATATCCAAATCCTCACAGGTTTGTGAATTAATTTAAAAAACAAGCATTAAGGGGGGGTAAGGTTAATTCGTACAAACAAAGGCATGGTTTTGTAATTTTTTTGTGACGACGCAGTTAAAATCTCTTTATTAAAACTAATGGTACAGTAAAATATGACATTCGAAGAATATTATATAAAATGTTCACGAAGAAATATTAAAAAATACGGCAATAGCAGCAATTATTCGGACGTGTCTCGGAAAAAAGTAGAATTGCGGTGTCCCTCATAACTTGGTGCTGGATCATCTGAAATGAAAAAATGAAAGTTCATTTGTTAGATAATAGTTTTCCCCAGGTAACGCTGGGAGGGTTTTTCGAAATTTCAGTTTTTCAAAATGTTCCAAAAAATTGAAAAATTGAAATTTCGAAAAACTCTCCCAGCGTTACCTGGGGAAAACTATTATTTAACAAATGAACTTGAATTTTTCATTTCAGATGATCCAGCACCAAGTTATGAGGGACACCGCAATTCTACTTTTTTCCGAGACACGTCCGAATAATTGCTGCCATTGCCGTATTTTTTAATATTTCTTCGTGAAAATTTTATATAATATTCTTCGAATGTCATATATTACTGTACGATTAGTTTTAATAAAGAAATTTTAACTGCGTCGTCACAAAAGAATCACAAAAACATGCCTTTTTTTGTACGAATTAACCTTACCCCCCCCCCCCCACTCTTTGCGCTCGAGAGGTGACTCTTAGTCAAGCTAAATGGTGACTGAGAGTCAGCTCTCGAGTGCAAAGGGTTAATATTAACAGAAAAATAAATAAACAATAAAGAATAAATTTGAAAAAAAAATCATCGCAACTTACTGCTGATTTAAAACATTTAATTTTCTCTAATTGTTTCAAAATAAATCACATTTTTTTTGATCAATTAAAAAAAAATTTTAACCGCAGTTCTCACGTTCTTTCCGAGGACACGATATCGCGAGAGGTGAGAGACGGAAAATTGTACTCGAGGAGGCTCCTGACAAAGACTAACAGGGTACCGAAGTGGGGCGAGAGATTTATCAACAAAAATGTCGTTAAAATTGTCGAGGAAACCGTTGTAGATCCAAAGGCCAAGACTCTAACATCTTACACGAGAAATCTCGGCTATACCAAAGTGATGGTGAGAGACAAAACGGGATAAAGAATCATCGAAATTTTTTTTTTTTCCTTGATCTAATTGATTGATAATTACAAAATTACAAAATGATTTTTTTCCTTTGCAGAGCGTAATCGAGAAAGTCGTTTACAGAGTATCGGAGGAAAATTCAGGATGGACGGTAGCTCAGAGATCGGCGTGGATCGACAGTTCGGTCTTTGGTTTCAGTCGTCCAATACAGGCATTTGGTCTTGATAGGTTTAAGAAAAATTGTTCAAAAATGACCGGTGGTTTTAACTACGTGCTCGCTCATATGTTTCCCGCAACCGCGGTCTACATGAATCCCACACTTTCGCAAATGGGCTATTTCGATCAGGTTAGTTTAAATAACGATTGAAATCGATTAATTTAGGGGGGACCCTCTCAACTTGCCGAAAAAAAAAATTACATTGACAATAGCAAACTACAGATTGTCGAAAAATGTTTCTACGATCATGTAAACAAATGTTCATATTCGAATATAAACAAGGTGATTTTTTTTTCTTGAAAATAAAACAAGTATTTACAAAAAATACAATTCCACTTGTAATTTTTAATATATCGATCTGAAAATTTGTTTACGTTACCATAGAAGTATTTCGAACGTTTTCTCATTTAGAAATTTTCGCTATCATTCGTCATTGACATAGTAAAAATGTAAAATAAGTTTTTCTCCAACTTTTGAGTGTGCAACTCTACCTCCATATTATCAATTTTCATTTCCCTTCGAATAACTCAAATCGAGTAAAATAATTATGTACTTTTACAATCAGGATCAACCATCGATGATTAAACTGACTCACGCTGCTGAAGATTTACAACACACTTTGCACGACAAGGCCGAGAAGATGAAGGACGCGGCGAAAAAAGCAACGGACTTGGCAAAGAAAAAAGCTGGACCTATGTACGCGGCTTGCCAACCGAATCAGTCGTAAATTATTCGCGATCAGTGTCGTAAACGGTTCGATTTACTAGGGGAAGAAGAAACAAAAAGTTTGAGAACGTGACGGGGGGAAAAAACAGAAAAATGTGAAATTGAGCATTGAGACGAAAATTTTGAAAATTTACAAAGAGCTCGGAGACTGTGGTTTGTGGGAAGAGGGCATCGTGTGAATAGAAGGGTATGGGAAAGCGAGGCGTTAAGGGGGAAGAGAAAACAAAGAAGAGAAATTTTTCGAGAGATTTCTCCATCAAATTTAGATATATATGTAAAATATATATCCATGTGTAAATGAATACGTATTTTCCGTTCTATCTCTGAACTATATTGTCTCTACAGATATAGCATTCCTTCGAACTGCCAGAAATAATCGCCATAGACGAAACACGGTTCGAAAATTTAGACAAATATCGTCGTCGTGCTTTTCGAGCTATTGTAATTATTCTTTTTTTTTAGCCAGATTAAAAGAGCCCATTTTTCGAGATAGACGGATTTTGAGACTCGCAAATGTTTGGTAGAAAATATTGCATTTTTTTCTTGCAATGTCGGTTCACTCGCACAGCGAGGATTGACGTTTAACCGGTAGCTATAATGAGTTATATAAAATTCTTAGGTCTGAAAGAATATAACGTATCTTGGCACTATTACTCTAAAGTAAATATGGAATTATCTCCTACGCTTGACAAAGACGAGTGTCGTTGACGAGATTCGGCAAAGCCGATGTTGTAATTAGCCAGAAAAAAGTCTCGCAGATAAAATTACCCAATGTATAAATTCTAATGAATTAAACACTTACGATGAAAATATCACGGTTGTTGTTTATTCTCGGTGTCTATAGAGTTTCACGAAAAAAACATTGTTTCATGATAATTTGAAATTTATTCCTTATCTTTGTGTTAGAATTTTAGATTGGATTAAAGATTTTTTTTTTATCCAGCGATAAAATAAAAATCGTAAAAAATAATCCATATTCAAAAGTACTAAAAACATTTTATTTAAATGATTGTAAAGACTAAATGATATTAATAGGATAATCTTAAAAGTTTGTATCTCAAAGATTGAAAAGTTCGAATATTTGAGATTCAAACTTTCTGCCGCTAGATCCTTTTGAATAATTGAAGACTTTAATTAGCCAGAAAGAAGTCTCGCAGATAAAATTACCCAATGTATAAATTCTAATGAATTAAACACTTAAGATGAAAATATTACGGTTGTTGTTTATTCTCGGTGTCTATAGAGTTTCACGAAAAAAACTTTGTTTCAATGACAATTTGAAATTTACTCCTTATCTTTGTGTTAGAATTTTAGATTGGATTAAAGATTTTTTTTTTAAACAGCGATAAAATAAAAATCGTAAAAAATAATCCATATTCAAAAGTACTAAAAACATTTTATTTAAATAATTGTAGAGACTAAATGATTTTAATAGGATAATCTTAAAAGTTTGTATCTCAAAGATTGAAAAGTTCGAATATTTGGGATTCAAACTTTCTGCCGCTAGTTCCTTTTGAATAATTGAAGACAATTCAATTGATATGTTCTTAATTAATTAATATTGACTAATAAAATATAATTTTTGTATTCAATATTCAATTGAAATTATTTTTTACTCGTGATTTTTTTACAATTTGTACACTTTCAATGTTTCAATTCTCATTGAAGAAGTGAAAAGGCTGTGTTTATGAAATTGGTCGAGTCAATGCGCCTGAAATTTTGCAGGTGTAACATAAAGTCATTTTATGGAACATATGCAAAGTGAAAGGTTTATTTTTTATTTTTATTGAAGTTCTTATCCCACCCAATGTCTTCAATATTTTTGTTCATGGTGTACGATACACAATTTAAAATTGTAAGTATTACAACCGGTGTCCAAGAGCATGTGGAACACCGGAGGTACCGTTGCGGCACTCACTACTTTCTAGGAGCTCTTCTTCTGCATCAAAGGTTTTTCCACAACGAGACAAGTCAAAAGATTGATTCGGAAGTTTCCATGATGCTCCGGACCTTGGACCACTATGTTTTTCTCACTCACTCACTCGCGCTCACGATTAGTTATTGAATGTTTTTTGTCATCATCAAAGCATTGTACACTCAAGAAAACGAGACACGACGCGGAGGTTTCCAAAAAAATCGTTATTACACAAAAGTAGTATCAATATTACTTGGAAGACTCGACAGAAATTTTTGGTATCGTTACTTTTGAAATTCAATCAATTGTCCAATCAATTCGTATTTTCGTTTCTGCGAGACTTTATTTATTCATGAATTTACAAACGTACAATATAGAACACAATGTTTAGAAAAAACTATAGGATAAGTAGAAAGTATGGGCAGACTCGAAAATACTAGGCGTCGTTGATTTAGAAATTTATTATTACCTATGGTGGCATTAATATTACGCGGAATGCTCGAAAAAATTTTGTCGCGCCGTTATCTTCCAAACTCGTGAGCATTTGTTTCATCAATACTCGATTTTCAATCGTAGGTTCGTGTGCGACCAACATTTTTCCCTCGGATCGCACACGACCGTAGTACACAACCCGGTGTTCCCGAAAAATCATAATTATGTAAAAAGTTATAGTAATATTGTTTAGAATCATCGAAAAAAAGTGTTCAGCGTCGTTTGTTTCCAAATTCCACTCTGTTAAGTGATACCCGACAATCGTATTTTCGTTTTTCAATCAAACTTTTTCCATGAGTTAACAACTGCCTACATTTATACATAACATCGTCGGAATAAGTAACTTTTTTTGCATTTACCATAAATATCGGACTTGAGGCCTTTTCACTTCGGAATTCTGCATGAAAACCGTTTCGCCGTTGCGATGTCGTTGGATAATGGGAGAAACAATAGACAAAAATTGGCAGTATCTTCCATAACGCGTCCACCGTAACGGATAATTTTCGTATTATAGTTAATTTTTTGGCCGTTAGTGGCAGCACTTGTTGGCGTCAGGGACGAACATTTGCCGGGGTCTAAAGAGGAGGACAAATCAGTTGTTTCCGGTTATTGCCAGATGTCGTCTCGATCGAAACGAAAATTCCGGAAAAAATCTTTTGCGTTTTTTCATTGTCTCACATAATGTTTCGTGACATTGTCTTCGGTTGAATCTACCCAACGAGCGATTGTAATTGTTATTCGAAACATGGCAAGAACATCCCGACCTGTATTCGTAAGATTATCATACTTTTTTCTGTATATTCGCTGCACGCCGTATTTTCACTTTATTTTCACATGGCCCGAGGCTTTCAACGCATTTCGGTGATGAAAAAATCGCGAATTAATAAAAAACAATGACAACAATCTTGCACGCGTCGCGAATTCCAAAAACACGAGTCGCGAAACGAACGCGGAATTTCGAACCGCGTCTTGTCAAAGAATTTGAGAATTTCCGTAAAGAACTTTCGCGCTGCGTCAACCGGACTTATATATGACGTCATGTTGTACCCATGAACGCTCGCAACAGCGGCGACGAGTTTTCGAACTTGAACGTCTCTTGGCGCCATTGTTTGTCTTTGCAGAGTTTGGTGCGGGTCACACATTTTTTTTCTCCCGCAATTTCGTAAAGTGCACCGAGTGAATTTGTCCTAGCCGGAAGTTTAATAGAGCGGGAACGTTTTACGAGCTGATTGAATCTCCGTGTCTCAAAAGTTCAAGAGCCAGAGGAATTTTGTGCGGAGAAGAAGATTCCGTCGAAAGGTCGATGCATCGAATGTTCCGGAAGTCTTGCCGCAATCCTGCCAACGCCGCCATTCTCACGAGACAAAGACGGAACTTTCCAGAAAAGTGATGAGTCAATTTTGTTGTTTTTATTACGAATATTACGTTGTACTGAATGGAATTTTTCTTCTGTTTGTAACGTCCAAAATGGGATTTTATATATTCCCATGTATTTTATCAACCTGTTACGTTACTTTTTGCCGAGACTGTCCGACACGTTTTCCCCCGTTCTACCGCCCCATAATTTTGTTTATCGCTTCCCCACTTGCGCCTAGCACGGGAATGATAAACAAAAAAGTAGGGTTATGATAAAAAGTAGGGTTCATTCCAAACGCTAAAACGCTTTATTACAAGTTTCTTACAACGTTTAACAGTAAGTTCGATGCATTTTCAACGGATTAAACGCTTTACAACGACGAAGAACGTGCACGATACACTCCTTACTCTTATCAGTCAGAAAATTCGATAATACAAAGCGACAATCTTCGGAAAAACAAAAAACAATTGAAAAATCGACGAAATGCTTATTCACGCAAATATAAAGGAATTTGTACCGACAAATTTCGTGATATTAGACTTCTATGGCGAGGAAATGTGTTTCGCATGGTGCAACAAACTGATTGTTGTATTTCCATATTCGAAGACCAGTGCGACTTCCATCCTTGAGGTAAACTCTGCGCCGGCCAACATAAGCAGCCTACGATGCTTCAACGGCAGAGTATTTGTTCGCTGCCGGCCTGTAGGTGTTTACAAATTTATGAAATCTTACAAGTTCATGGCATTGAGCTCGACCGGTATAACAAACGGTCCTACCTTCTATGAAGTCTTCGAGTCAGAGGACAATTGGCTGTGTTTGTACAACAGAGCCAACAAGTCTAACAGACAATTGTTTCAATTGGAGTCATCGTCGAGCGGCGCTTTAAACTTGCGGGACATTACGTTGAATAAAACAAATTCTGAATTACGTCTGAGACAAGCTATACAGGAGGATGATCGTGACTCGGATATTTGCCTACTTGCCAACAATAAGAGAGTCTTCAAAATAACGCAAAACAACGCACAAATCATCTATCGTAGCGAGCACAAAATTGTTGACATTGTTGAGATACTCAGAGGCGAATCTATAGCCGGTGTAGTTCTTATTACGGATAAGGCTGTTGTTTTGGTCTATGTCGTCAAGGGGAAATTGATCTTCGACAAGGTTTTAATTTATTTACATTTTCTTTTGGAGGTACCACAGTGAATTTTTCACGATTGCAGTAAAGTTGTACCGTTACTTTTTTAGTTGGACTCAAACTTTCAAGATTCCGGGCAATTTAATTTTTCCACAAATCTTTTATTTCCATATTATTATTGTATCAAATTTTATTTTCTACCATACAAAATAATTTTTGAAGATCATAGACGGTTCTCAATTTTCTGTCTCCTAAGAAAAAATGTGAATAATTCAATTTCAACCACCAAGCGCTTTTGCATTTTGTTCACTATCAAGAATTGAACAATAGAATTTTTTTATTTTCAAGTACAGCATAATTCATTAAGCAGTACTGTATCAGAGATTTTTTTCATCTTTTTCTCTACAATAATAAGCGAAATAATCTCTAACAATATTACATCAAAATAACTACATTAATTCGTAATCGATGGTGCACAAAATTTCAAACGTAAAGACTTAAAGATTAAGAATCATTTTTATTCTTTTTCCAAATGTACAAAAGGTATATCTGGACACCGAAGTGCGGGGTCTATGCGCGGGAACGAGCAACGATTTCGACGACATGATATGGCTCGCTCACATTGACGACACGAGGATTCATTATTGGTCGAAGACGATAAGCGAAAATACATTTCGTAAAACAAAAATGGAGTACGCGAGATTCCTCGCAATAAAAAATTACAAGAGTCAATTTTTGATATGTCTCTCGGACGCCAATCAGCTTATCGAAATGAGTATCGATCATTTGGGATTGGAAAGGTACGAGCGCGAGGAATTTTTTCCCCTCAAGTCGGAGATGCTGAAGGGAACGGAAAAAATAGTCGACGCTATATGCGACAGAGCCAAAGAATTGCAAAATTGCAATGACACGTTGCTACGCGAACATGACAAATTAAAGAGATTAAATATTTATTCGCACAAGCAACGAATTGTTTATCTGCCGAAAATTCGTGTCGAACGTATGGCCGATCGATTATTCGCGAGAATAACGTTCGACGGTATATTACCATTGAATTGTCACGTTATCGTTGCTATCACGTCGAATCAACGTACAACATATTGCGTAAAGTATGTTAAGACTTCCGAAACAACGATGGATCTGTCATTGGACAATGTGACTCTCGATGAGTCAATGAGAATCGTCGTTAATCTTGTTACCATTGCCGAAGAGTCAAAGGCATGGCTGATCATCGATGATTACACGAAAAAACCACAAATCGAGACAAATGTGCAAATTCCGTCCGAGCGTAGTAATTTTTTAAATGCAAAACTCACGGCACTGCGTAATCTCGCGAGAGGTGGCGCCACCATGGCAAATTTATCTGCCATTAAAAAAAGTATTCGCAGAGAGCTTTAAAAATATTAATATCCTACTACAGTATTAAATATATCGAGTTTGTTTTTATCATTCTGTTTTTTTTGTTTTAGTTCTATCAACACTGATAATTTGTTTTTTTTTCTACGAAGTAATATCAGACGTTTAATAATGAATAAAATATATATTCGTATATAAATTCTATACATTTGCATAAGTAGAAATATTGTTTTATACGAACTAAAAAAATATATTTAAAAAGAAAGAACGTTCAACTTGGATTTTGAATACGTTATCCCCATTGTTCAGTGTTTTTTTTTTCTTCTCAAAAACTCGAAAAATATTAAATGTTCAAGTAGCCAAAAGTCAGGTTTCATTTGTCGGATTCAGTTCTTTTTTTTTCTTTCAATTCTAAAACCGCGTGACTTGAGAATGTTGTTTGGTTCATCGGGATATCATTATTTCCGCAGCTGTGTTTAAAATTTGACAAAATGACAAAGGAATGATTCGCAAGCTCGAGATTTTCCCAAATTTTGTGTTCCGATAGTAAGCGAGTGGATTATATTTGAAAAAGGCGTTGAGAAATTTAACGAGTGTTCGTGCGCGCTCTAGCGGTTTGTTTTTCGTTTAAACTTTAGATTATATGCTACAGATTAATGACAGTACATATTTTCTTGATTATAAAAGTCGAAAATGTCAAAAAAATTGTTATTAACAATTTATCATCAACAAGATCGTTGTTCCGAAATGGAGTTTTTATTTTCCTGAAAATTCAGCCAATGTTAGGTCAAAAAGTTTCTATGTTGTGTTCAATGTTAGGTCAAAAAGTTTCTACTCTTAACGACGGACCCGTAATTTTCAAGATATACATTATTGAATATCCGCTCTTTTTTTAAACATTATTCGTGTATTTAAACAATTAATATCTCGAAAATCATCGATCGTACATTGAATTACCATAGGAGCTTTACTGTTGTCGCTAAATTGAATTTCGAATAAAACGAGTAACAAAAAATTACTGTTAAATAAAATTTGAAATTTAATTTCACTCGAAATATATGACACAAAAGATACAAAATGATGAAATAACGAAATTTAGTATCGCTAGTATAATTACGCCGATCGCGCGAATTTATCTCGACATCCCGTTCACAGTAACTCCGTGAACGAGATCCGTATGACCGTAATTTGGAATAGAACAGAAGGTTGAATTGCGTCACGTACAGCATACGGAAATCACAATGCGTCTAATTTTGGATTTCTCGCCCGCGCTATCGGTGTATTATGAGAGTTCCGGATTTATGGGTAAAAAAAACAACAAGAAAAATAAAATGATATATACAGACGAAAGAAAGTAGGAAAATTTAACGATAACGAATTTCTAGAAAATAACTTTATTCGTATCGTATTCTGATTTTACAAAATTGTACATTGCGGGTGGGAAGGGAGGAAATTATTATTATCGAGTAATACGGATACACATCTATAATTAAAATTTCGACCCGATCGAACGAACTTTTGTATAATTTCTTCTGTGGAAAGTCATGGAAGTCATCGTTGCTAGATGTAAAAAAAAAACGTGGTTTTATCTTCTTATGCGAGGAAGCATTATCCGTCGAGATTCACTTTCTTTTCTTCACACTTCCGGGTCACAGGGAGCCGAAGATGTTTGAGTCTTGAGATTATTATTCTACGATATTAATCTCCAATGAATCGTTACATCTATAACACACTATTACAGTCGGGGTATCGTTTTATTGAATAAAAATCATTCATAAAGATTTTTCGACGAATAGGTAAAAAAAATAAAATTAAGTTTAAACATAAATATATACACATTTTTGAAATACCTTAAATTTAGTCGAAATGTTCCTTTACAAAGATTACCATTAATGATTTACACCAATTATTAGTTATTTCGTCGGAGAAACCATTTGAATGAGAAGAAAAGGACATTTTTCTTCCGAAACAGCATGATACAATTTGGAGTAACCGTGATATTACAATTATCATAAATATAATCAGTACAACTAGTCATTCATTCGTCAGAAAATCATTCTCAACTTTGTGAAAAGTCCTTTTTCCAATATTATCGAACAACTTCGCGCAATATCGCATTTAGAATTACAATAAATACTTGATTGCAATCAATCACGAGCGAATGTCAGAAAATTAATTTTTAGCGATATTTCGTTTGAATTTTCTAGCATTTCGCATCCATTCGTCAATGTCCTCTCGAATCATTATCAAAACGTGTAATGAAACGTTTCCATTACGCGAGGTTAAGGAAACAAAAAAATGTCTCAAATGAAATTTTGCGATCACTTTATATTTTCGTCGATTGCTCAAAGTTTTTCCGAACCCGGCACTTCGATGATACTGCCGATGCTGCAGCTTGAACTTTTTTTGCTCGATCTTGGTGGATTTTTCACGCTACCGCTGGTTCTCGAAGTTCCCAATCTGTCCTGTAGCGCTTCGAGCGATCTGGCACTTTTTCTCGCGACATTAGCGCCACCACCACCGCTACCACGCTCGCCACTTCCGGTCGCGCCATTCACGATACTACGTCCCCATAATTTTGCGAAACATGCGCGAAAATTTTCCGAAAAAACACCGTAGAGGAGAGGATTAACGACCGTATTGAGCTGAGCCGTTACCATTGCCCAGATAAAGTGATGAGATTTTAAGAAAAATTCCGTATCCTCGTTTGGTCGTCGACCGTCGATATAAATCAGCAACATCACCGTTGTTATCGGTAACCACATTACTAGCACCGCAACAACGTTTAGGAGCAATATTCTCACGACTCTTAGATGCTTGTGTAGACGTATCTCCTCGTGCTGTGACAGACTTCCGGTACGTCCTTGGCGACCAGTCACCGAGGCGGATGATAATTTTCTTCCGGCCCACGGTACCAGCGTACCGACCACCGATAGCTCCGAATCTCTTCGTCCACCTGAGCCGGAATCTTGAGCCTGTTTAGGAAATTTTCGAATTTAGATTTTTTTTTTTTTTGTTGAAAGTTCATGTTTTTAATACTGTAGTATCAATAGATAAAAAAACCGTAAAAAAAATAAATAAAAATAAAAAAATAAATAAAATGGTAAAAATGATGAATAATCGTTAGCAAAAACTGAAAATATTTTTGTTCAAGTTTAAAAAAATATTAAAGAATATTCCTCTCACCTGAGTAACGCAAGAAACGGCCCATCGACTCCTAGTGTCGAGAATCCGTTGAAAGATCCTCTGATAGTGATAGACCAGAAGAACCATCGGCAATACACATGCGACTATCAGTATCGGAATTGTGAAGCAAAGCGATATATTGACAAAGTCGTTTCTTGGAAAAACCAGCGTGCAAATTGTCACGTCACCCGGTAGTGACTGTGGAAAAATTAATGGCTTAGAGAACGAAAGTATTCACAAAATGAAATTTTTACCTTGTCTACCACTTGTGAGAGAAAGACAAAGACACTCTATTTACAGAGACCCTTAAGCTCAACTTATTGTCCTTTCATCCTCTTACAAGCTGCGCAATCATTCTTTGCATCCCCTCAGTCTGCCGCGACTCGAGTTCATTTCTCTTTGATCCCTTGAGTCATTGACCGTCCCCTTATCAGTTTTATTTACCATGTCCTCTCTGTCTATCGCATTTTCCATAATTATTTCCTTCCGGTTTCTGGGTTCGTCGCCCTTAATTAGATCCGCCAATTTACCCTCTCTAGCTCCTACTATCTTTGGCAAACTTTTTTTTCTAATTCGTTCCAATCTCATCTTTCATCGGCGTATTAAAATCATAGAATATTCATTAAACACAAAACAAATTTCATTTCATTCGAATGTCAGTATTTACGCTAATCACAAATTAAATTTAAGGATGATTGAGACATTTGGGCAAGTAACAATTTCCAAAAATGATTTAAAAAAATATTCCTTCGTTTCTTATTTGACCATTGAATTTCTCAGTAATGTTTACCCTCAAAAACACCCTTTATTGTTAAAATCCTGTTAAATCTATACAAAGTTACGCTACGTAAAAATCGCGGTTGACACCTTGCCTGATTTTTTAGGCTGTTCAGTAGAAGTATCGTCTTTAACGATTAAGGTAGTAGTCTGGTAACTTAAGCCGATTTTCATGTCTTTTTTGGAAGGCGTTTTTTTGTAGGAAAATAAAAATGAATCATTTTGGATATTTAGGATGTTTTCATTTACATATTAAAGATACAAAAAAAAATTTTGTTGGAAAAATTTAACAGTTTATTATTATTATTATTATTGATCGAAGTTGGCACCTCGTAAAAAAAGGGCGTGGGTGGCCCCGGTGATTTTGGCTCTTGATGTTATCTGAAATCAAAAAATCTTGATAATTCTTAATCGATAGACATGTCATTCTGGTCGGAACTACTGAAGTTAAATTTCATGGATAAATAACAAAATGGCGGACTTTGGAAAAAAACGTCCTTTTCCATTTTGTTATTTATCCATGAAATTTAACTTCAGTAGTTTCGACCAGAATGACATGTATATAGATTAAGAATTATCAAGAATTTTTGATTTCAGATAACATCAAGAGCCAAAATCACCGGGGCCACCCACGCGCTTTTTTTTCGAGGTGCCAACTTCGATCAATAATAATAACAATGATAAACCATTAAATTTTTTCAAAAAAAATTTGTTCCTATCTTTAATATGTAAATAAAAACATCCTAAATATCCAAAACGATTCATTTTTATTTCCCTACAAAAAAGCGCCCTCCAAATAAGACATGAAAATCGGCTTAAGTTACCAGACTACTACCTTAATAACCTTTCCATAAATTCTAAAAAGAAAGCTTTGTCCATGGAAAATGTATTGCCAGTAAAGAGAATTAGTGAATTGCCACTATAAATCATGTTTTTTTTTTCAATTTCTTTTGGCTCGTTCACTCGGTTTCTCCTGAAACTTCACCGATACCCTTAACATTGCCGATTGATCTCGCTTACCTTGGTCCTGAACCAGAAAGCAGCCGGTAGAAATATCGACGAGCCGATTATCCAAGTGAGAAGACTCGCTGCTAGTACACGTGATCCGGTCAAAGCGCTTCTGTACGGGGCAACGGCAAGGCATCGATGCCTGTCCATCGATATCAGTGTGAGCGTCCATAGTAGGACAAAACCGCAGACAAACTAAAATCATGCAAGAATGGAAAATTAAATGAATCCACTGAAATAAAAAAAATCCTTTCCTCACGCGATTTTACATATTTTACATTATTTAAAATCGAAAAGCCGATTTCCCAAGGGACCGCGCGCGTTCGAATAACCTGCTAAAGAAACCGATCGAGTCAAGTTCACCCTCGTTTATATCCCATAATATTCGCATTATTCTCTCCCCCTTCGACAGTTTAACACTCCATTTTTTTTGCAACCAACCCTCTTCGCCTCTTTTTATAATTCACAAAATAGTTCGATATTTTATTCTCACATTATGTACGGAAATCGATCATCCCCCAATCACCCTTGCCTCAGAATCATTTGCAGTTATTTGTAGTTGTATTAAAAAAAAATTGTGGTCCCTTCAAAATTAACTCACAAACAATCTACTCGCTACAGAATCTTCGACAGTTGTAGATTCTCTTTGCCCTCCAACAAATGAATTCGGAATTGGAATACGCAGCATATTGACTACCATGCTGTTTTTTAAAGAACTAATGCTTGATATAAACTACAAACGATTCTGATGCAAATAGATCATTTGTAGTGCATTTTTCGAGGAACTACGAACAACTACAAACGATGCTGCGACGATTAAATCGTTTATAGTTAATTTTCAAAGAACTACAAACGATTGCGTACAGAAAACAGCGATAACATCGGATTTATTTAAAACTCGGCGAATAACATATTTTTTTGCCACCTTTCCTGTTTCAGTACGCCAAGTAATGTGATACAAATCCAATATCTAGTAAATTTCGGATTTAATACCCCATATGCATATTTATGTATACAAATTAAGACATAAACATACACACGATATTATTATAATATTACGTTGCTGGATAAAAAAATGCCTGGGCGCAAAAAAGCTTCGGTCAGGTTTTTTTTTCCGTCAAAATTTTGCATGTTCCATCTTCAACAAAGAAAAGGCAAACAGGCTGCGAGCGGTATAGGCTCTCGGCGGCCCACCGCTCTCACCCAACAGCGCGGTTAGACAAGCTCATTATTTATGCTCTCGTATTTTGACCGATATCAAAAAGCCGCGGTAAAGATGCTATAAAGCTCGGAGAAATTTTGCTCTCTCTCTCTCGTGATGGACGTGTGTTCGAGACCGCACGAAAGACCACAGAGAAAATATAAAATGGGATAGAGATGAAGAGATAAAGGGGTAGAAAGAGAAAGAGAGAAGGGGAAATATTTTATGCGTCATGGCCACAGCCAAGAATAATAGTGTCTATCTAAATTCGCGTTTCCAAGCAAAACGATACATTCCATTTCTTACCGGCGTGCCTCCCACAATCGCATAAAGGAAATTTATTGTAACGCATCGAAGATAATTTACGAGACTCGCTTTTGTACATACAATACGGTTTATACTACTGACAGAGCTATCAAAGCAGATATATCCGTTACGCGTGTATATAATCCAGACGAGCGCGATTGTGATCCCGGAAATATCGTGTTAATTGAATTTTCGTACAGTTCAATGTCAGAGCATCGACGAAAAAAACGAAAGACAGAAAAAAATTGTACTGACAAAAAGCACGAGCTTTTCATCTCGTTATACGAGGTCTGTTCAAAAAGTATCGCGAATTTTGAATTTCCGCGGGCTACGTATATTCGATTTTCGATTTTTTTGTGGCGTTAGGTTGGTACTCGTGTCCCTCACTTATGCTGAAAAAATCGGCCATTTTGAATGTTTAGTTAATTGTTGACAGCTGTTTTGGTTAGACGTGTTTTGGCTTGTCTTCGATTTTTGCCTATTCCAAAAAAGCAACCTCCGTTGCGATGATTGAGCTTTGGTTTCCCCGTCATAACCACAAACCCATGATTCGTCACCAGTTATGACTCTCTGGAGCAAATTTGGGTCGTCGCGGACCGAGTCCAACAGCTCCTTAGCAATGTTAACGCGACACTGTTTTTGTTCGAAGTTGAGCAATTTTGGCACGGATTTCGCGGCGCCCCGTCTATTCGATTTTTTCCAATCATTGGTAAAAATCGAATAGCACGAGCCAATCGATATGTTTAGTTCCTCAGCAACTTCTCTAACGTTGATTCGACAATTGGCTAATATTATTTTCTTCACTTCATCAATGTTTTCGTTCGTTGTTGATGTGCTCGGGCGTCCGGAACGCATTTCGTTGTTCGCATCTTCTCGGCCCTCTGAGAACATTTTGTACCACCGATAAACGTTGCTTTGGTCCAAGGTAGCTTCACCATATGTCACAGTCAACATTCGGAATGCGTCGGCGCACTTAATTTTGTTTTTCACACAAAATTTGATACGGATTCTATGATCCAATTTTTAGAATAGGCAAAAATCGAAGGCAAGCCAAAACACGTCTAACCAAAACAGCTGTCAACAATTATCTAAACATTCAAAATGGCCGATTTTTTCAGCATAAGTGAGGGACATGAGTACCAACCTAACGCCACAAAAAAATCGAAAATCGAATATACGTAGCCCGCGGAAATTCAAAATTCGCGAAACTTTTTGAACAGACCTCGTACACCCACAGGTACACGTGAATACCAGATATCCGATATAAATATACATTTAATTGATGAATATGGAGAGTGGATGGATAAATCAAATCATGAGAGTTCTGTTTATGCACTATAGTTTGTTTCGCCACAATAATAATTGAATTTTATCGATAATGAGAGGACGGCGGGAACGAGAAATGCATTTCAGCGTGTTTTGGCGCTCGGGGAGGGCGGGGGGGGGGGGGGGGGGGATTAATTCGTATTGAATCGACATACAGGTATCGGTGTCATTGATCAAATTGATTATATTGTAGGCGTGAGTGGGGAAGTCATTTTTTTTTAACGGGATATCCATCACTATAATTTATCGAATGAATCATTATTTTTATGAAAGCCAAGACGAAGGATCCAATTACTAATTAGGAATCAATTAAGGGGGACAAACACTCAAAACTTAATTTCGTGGATATTTGTAGTTCATTGCCAATATTAAAGTACATTTTTTTCGAAAATGTGTTATCTTTTTGTTATAAATTGTAATAGGTGAGCTTTGCAAGTTCAAACGGTTTACAAATTTTTATAAATTGATACCACTAAACGACGTGGTATGGAAAATATATTACGTGAAAATAAGTATCTCGAGACTGCTCAGATATATATATATTTATTGATAATACTACTCTCTGAATGCCGTTGAAGTTTTGCATCTGTAAGGAATTTTCTTTACTTGAAAATAACAAAAAAATGTATGGCATTCTCATCCATTTTTATTGCATCTTTAGGATACTAAAAGAATTATGATATTTCTAGTAAAATAACGTTAATTCACTTCTGGAATGAATGAATTTTAATATCAACACTTAATTCCATTGAGTAGCAAAAATATGTTACACTCGAGATATATAAGGTTTCGAAATATTGAAAAAAATGCTCATTTTATTTATTTTTGCCTATTTTCTTTTCATTGGCAATGAATTTCTTGGAAAAAGGGATGACGTCGGAAAATCCTCATATCAATAAATGGCATTTTGTTATGTAAAGAAAATTAGAGGAAAAAAAAAGCATCTCGTCTCGAAATAAGTGCATCGCGTGCCCTCCGAGACTTATACATATTTTCTCATTTCTCTCGTGGTTATAACCAATTGCACACGTTTTCACAAAGTTGCGAATAACATCGACGAGATACCTTTTCAAGAGCTCATAGCTGTCTCCTCACGGTATACATATGTATATAACTGCTCGAAGTAAAAGCGGCGGAAACAGCGATAGCACGTGCGGTGTGGGGCGCGAGAGATGGTACCGCGAAACGATAGAAAATTTGCTCGCTTCGAAACTCGTCTTGTTGCGAGGAAAATAGCGTTTATATGCGACTAGTCATCGTATAAAGGGGATGTGGTCGGGATTCTGTGAAATAAGGTGAAATGGAGAGAAAAAAAACCACTCGCAAAGTCCCGTGCTGGCCGGGAAAAGCGAGATCACCGTGCCGGCATGTGCGAAGATCAGTTCGTTCGTGTTCGATTTACCTTCTTTTATGAAATTCCAGAAAAATCGTGGAAAAATGTTTCTCGTGGCAAAACGATCGTATAACGAGATGAAAGATTCATCGATGTATGAATGAGTTTTTTTTTATAGGACATAAAAAAATGCTGAACATATGTCGTTGTGATTTTTTTATACGAAGAATATACGACATATATTCATTCATGCACGTAAAATGTTTAAACAGTTTTATTGCTTGGTGAACCACAATGAAAAAAATATGAAAATTCAATGCACTCGTTGCACTGTTCGAGGAGTTTTATTGGAGTTATTTCAGGTGTTTTTTTTCAACGATTTAGCGATTGGTTATAAAAGTTTCGTGGATTTACTCTTGCTTTTCACTTCTTTTTTTGTTTTACCACAAAAAATTAAGTTCATGATTTCCGAGCCATCTGTCGAGTACAATAGCAGTTCGAGGTTGGCGAATGAATCAAAAATATTTGTCGGAAATAAAATTTAAAGACATAAATGTAGAGTTAAAAGAATAATAATGTTCGCGTGGTATATAAAAATGATAAAATTTTCTTGAAAGCCTCGAAATATCGTATGTCAGTGTGCGAGTTTAATCATCACAAATGTATGATTGTTGAAAGAAAATTGGATTTTTAAATCCATGCTGAATGGAATTCTTCATTCGAGATTTTTCTCGTTACTTCGCGCGCCATTAAGGGAGGAAATAGGGTTAGACGGTTCAAAAAAATCGATTTTTTATTATTTCATAAATTGTTAGTAAAACTATTGAAAAATATGTTCCCAAAATTAAAAATGAAAATTCCGACTCGTTCTATTGTTATAAGCCATTAAGGGGGGAAATAGGGTTAGGACAGCGTTTTCTCAATGATTTTCATGAATTTTTTTATAGTATAAAAAATGAATATAATTTATTGAAACTTTGAGAATATTTTATATATATATTTAAGTATATACTATAAAATTTGTATACATATATATAAGTATATACTATAAAATATTAGCGACCCCATATTGCTTGTTTTTCTTGGTACTATTTTTTCAAACGCGTTTTTCTGAAAACGACTTTTTTTGAACTTGCGTACACGCTAGTTTGAAAAGTTTTCAACCAATCGTTTTGAAAATTGGCAGTTACTTTCTTCATAGTATTGCGCTCTATATGAACCTAAAATATTATCATTATTTAAAATAATTTTTTTTGCAAACAAAGTTGTAAAAAATGGCAAAAAATCATGCTTTTTTGTTTTGACCCCTGTAAAAAATTCTATTTTCTATTTTTTTGATAGCATTTAGGTTCATATAGAAGAGAGACATATAATAAAAGTAAATTCCAACCTCGTTTGATTTCAGATGAAAATTGCGGCTTCCAGAATGTACGCAAAATGCTGAGTCTGATTGTGACCTGCAATATGGGGTCGCTAATATTTTATAGTATATACTTAAATATATGTATAAAAATTTTATAGTATATACTTAAATATATGTCTAAAATATTTTCAAAGTTTCAATAAATTATATTCATCTTTTATACTATAAAAAAATTCATGAAGATCATTGAGAAAACGCTGTCCTAACCCTATTTCCTCCCTTAAGGGTTGCCGGTGTGTTATAGGTAAAAGAAAAATACGACAACGAAATCATCGAGTGTGTATATATAAGACTCGTCAGACACCGAGACCACGGATTTTATTTTAATATCACGGTTTCCCGATATCCGGGAAACGGGGAATAAAAAATGTATATTTTGAGTCGAGTAGGGTGAGGCGCGTTCGAGAGGAAAATAGATAGAAACAGAGGGTTGGAGAAAGATAAAGAGAGAAAGAGAGAGAGAGAGAGAATCAATCTACCCGGAGTATAGTCGAAATCTTTTTCTCCGGGGACCGTGAGACTAGGTCGTGAAGATGCGCTCAATCGATACGCGAATTCGAAGAAGGACATTCATGAAAATTGATATACATTCGCATACACATATGTGTATATGTACATAAAACATATATACGTAAATATTCCCGTACAAGAGTTGTTTTAGGGCTGTCTCGTAGATTTCGTGATTATTTGATTGTTTTTAAGGACCTTTAACGGTCCAAAGGACGAAAAAATACCACTGTATTAAAATTCCGAAAATGTAATGTCTCAAAACGTATCGGCATGAGCCCACGATTAATCAATGGTCTAAAAGTATATTGCGGCATATCAAATTATTGTAAATTAAACATAATCGTGTCAAATTTCTCTAGATAACAAATTCCTTGTACAAAGTGAGAATTTTCAATTGAGGCACTTTTTGCATCATTTCAATACACTTTCAAACAAATATATCACCATATGGTATAATAAAATGATTATTCAATATATTTGATCGTTTTACGGACCAAAAATTGCGGAATTAGTACTCTAAAAGCACAGGACTCTAAAGTACTTCAAATAAAAAATAATACTCCGAAATTTTCATAGGCAGAAAAAGTCGCTAGACAGAGTGAAAAAATGTTGTCTTTTTCTCAAAAATTCCTTAAAATCTTAAAAAATTTTCTAATCTAAGAAATTTTCAACGTAATACCGTGTTTTTACACATTAAAATCAATAAATCACTCTGTATTGTAAAACATTGATTATTTTAAGACGCTTGTTGTATTTGAGAACGAAAATGAATCCTGTAACGAATACTCTAAAAGCACATAACTTTGAAGTACCCCAAATAAAAAATAATACTCTCAAATTTTCACAGTTAGAAAAATTTCCTATAAAGAGTGAAAAAATGTTGTCGTTTTCTCAAAAATTCCTTAAAATCTTTAAAAATTTCCAAACCTAAGAAATTTTCAACATAATACCGTGTTTTTACACGTTAAAGTCAGTAAATCACTTAATAGTCCAAAACATTGACTATTTCACGATACTTGTTGTATTTGAGAACGAAAATAAATCGTGTAACGAATACTCTAAAAGCACACAAGTTTAAAGTACTCCAAATAAAAAATAATACTCCCAAATTTTCACAGGTAGAAGAATTTCCTATACAGAGTGAAAAATGATGTCTTTTTCTTAAAAATTCCTTAAAATCTTAAAAAATTATCTAACCTAAGAAATTTTCAACATAATACCGTGTTTTTACACATTAAAGTCACTAAATCACTTTATAGTCTAGAACATTGACTATTTTATGATACTTGTTGTATTTTGAGAACGAAAATAAATCCTGTAACGAATACTCTGAAAGCACACAAGTTTAAAGTACTCCAAATAAAAAATAATACTCCCAAATTTTTACAGGTAGAAAAATTTCCTATAAAGAGTGAAAAAATGTTGTCGTATCTCAAAAATTCCTTAGAATCTTTAAAAATTTCTAAACCTAAGAAATTTTCAACATAATACCGTATTTTTACACATTAAAGTCAGTAAATCACTTCATAATCTAAAACATTGACTATTTTATGATACTTGTTGTATTTGAGAACGAAAATAAATCCTGTAACGAATACTTTAAAAGCACACAAGTTTAAAGTACTCCAAATAAAAAATAATACTCCCAAATTTTCACAGGTAGAAAAATTTCCTATACAAAGTGAAGAAATATTGTCTTATTCTCAAAAATTCCTTAGAATCTTTAAAAATTTCCAAACCTAAGAAATTTTCAACATAATACCTTATTTTTACACATTAAAGTCAGTAAATCACTTCATAGTCTAAAACATTGACTATTTTATGATACTTGTTGTATTTTGAAAACGAAAATAAATTCTGTAACGAATACTCTGAAAGCACACAAGTTTAAAATACTCCAAATAAAAAATAATACTCCCAAATTTTTACAGGTAGAAAAATTTCCTATAAAGAGTGAAAAAATGTTGTCGTATCTCAAAAATTCCTTAGAATCTTTAAAAATTTCTAAACCTAAGAAATTTTCAACATAATACCGTACTTTTACACATTAAAGTCAGTAAATCACTTCATAATCTAAAACATTGACTATTTTATGATACTTGTTGTATTTGAGAACGAAAATAAATCCTGTAACGAATACTTTAAAAGCACACAAGTTTAAAGTACTCCAAATAAAAAATAATACTCCCAAATTTTCACAGGTAGAAAAATGTCCTATACAGAGTGAAGAAATATTGTCTTATTCTCAAAAATTCCTTAGAATCTTTAAAAATTTCCAAACCTAAGAAATTTTCAACATAATACCGTATTTTTACACATTAAAGTCAGTAAATCACTTCATAGTCTAAAACATTGACTATTTTATGATACTTGTTGTATTTTGAAAACGAAAATAAATTCTGTAACGAATACTCTGAAAGCACACAAGTTTAAAATACTCCAAATAAAAAATAATACTCCCAAATTTTTACAGGTAGAAAAATTTCCTATAAAGAGTGAAAAAATGTTGTCGTATCTCAAAAATTCCTTAGAATCTTTAAAAATTTCTAAACCTAAGAAATTTTCAACATAATACCGTACTTTTACACATTAAAGTCAGTAAATCACTTCATAATCTAAAACATTGACTATTTTATGATACTTGTTGTATTTGAGAACGAAAATAAATCCTGTAACGAATACTTTAAAAGCACACAAGTTTAAAGTACTCCAAATAAAAAATAATACTCCCAAATTTTCACAGGTAGAAAAATGTCCTATACAGAGTGAAGAAATATTGTCTTATTCTCAAAAATTCCTTAGAATCTTTAAAAATTTCCAAACCTAAGAAATTTTCAACATAATACCGTATTTTTACACATTAAAGTCAGTAAATCACTTCATAGTCTAAAACATTGACTATTTTATGATACTTGTTGTATTTTGAGAACGAAAATAAATTCTGTAACGAATACTCTAAAAGCACACAAGTTTAAAGTACTCCAAATAAAAAATAATACTCCCAAATTTTCACAGGTAGAAAAATTTCCTATACAGATTGAAAAAATATTGTCTTATTCTTAAAAATTCCTTAAAATCTTAAAAAATTTCCAAACCTAAGATATTTTCAACATAATCCCTTGTTTTTACACATTAAAGTCAGTAAATCACTCTATAGTCTGAAACATTGTCTATTTTATGACACTTGTTATGTTTGAGAACGAAAATAAATCCTGTAACGAAAATCCCTCTGATATAATATGTAAATACACTTAGAAGGAAAAATTACACTGTGCTCTTAAACGCAGATACAATGTCGAAAAAATCGAATTTAGGGTCAAAAAAAGATTGAAAAAAGAAATATTACCTGAGAGTACGGTAGCAGTCTGCAGACTGTCTCGCCGAGACGCCATGACTGCGTCAGCCTGGTGTAAGCGACCGCTGGTACACCGAAGGCGAATAATAAATCTGCAGCAGCCAAATTCACCAGACAAAGATTCGTGGGCGTTCGCATTTCCTTGTAGCGTAGTACGCAAGCTGCGATACCGAGATTCGCCCCGACCGCAACGACGAAAGTCACTGCTAGAACAACGACCTGAGAAATTCGTGAAAAGAAATACGTTAAAAATATTATTATGTGTTCGAGTGGTTGGTTTTTATCTTTCAGCCAAGGATTATATTATTATTCATTCACGAATTTAGATGCATTTATGATGAAATAATTTTTCTATAAAATTGAGAATCTATTTTACGAGATTCAAGGCTCCAATTTTTCTCAACATCGATGAGTCATTTTTTATCATCATTTTTGTTTTCCATTTTTTTTTTTTATAACAACACTAAAGTGGCAAAAAGATCTCTCGTATATACATCACGTGTACTCTTTCGTTACACTCGACCCCAATATTCCTTATTATGTGACACATCCGCGAATCTGAAGTTCTGAATTATCGATGATATACTCTAAAAATAGAAATAGTCGGGATATATTTATAACGGAAATGCCAGCAACGCGAATATTATTATGTCTTCGATATTCTTCGAGAATTATACAATTAATGTACAAACTGGTCATGGCTCTATGATAGAAAAAAACTATATATCGCACAAATAGCATTTACACGGATTGTTATAACGAGGTTTCATATTTACAGTCACAAGTTATATTTGCGACAGATTGCCGGATATAATTAATATGCTAGTAGTTGCAGTATAAACGAACCGACGCATTTAAATGAATAAATATTAAAGCGTGCGGCATTTGACATTTGCTCAATTTTTAAAGGACCTCGATGTTATTTTTTATTGATGTCATTTTTCTCTCATATTCCAAAAAAAAGTCTATTTAACTATTTTCGTTTAAAAAAAGTTCAACTTCTAGATATAAATAGCAAGAAGCAGATTTTGCAAATACGAAATATTTGGAATATCTTGAATTTCATTTCGAGTTTTATTCACTTTATTTCCTATAGAAGAAAAAAAAAACTGTTGAAATCGAACTGAAAAGTAAATTTGTTCAAATATTACAAATTTCCATTCTCTTGAATTTTCAGCACAACGTTATTTCTCATTGTTCAACATTATTTATTCTTATTCCCTTGGAAGATTAATTAGAAGAAAAAAAAACGAGTTCAATAAATGAAAAGTTGGTTTTTCAAATAATACAAAATTCTAACCCCTTCAAAAAAATGTTAAACTTGCACAGGAATTTTTTTTTTGTCGTTATTTTCATCTATCATTAGATCATTTATGCGCAGCATCCCTTGCGTCCTTGTCCTTTGTAAAAAAATTTAACGTCAACTCTCCGTGGCTCGTGTCTTCCTCTCTCTCTCTCTTTATCATCCCCTTCGTACAGGTACTCGGCACATTGATATATAGGTATCGACAGTCCTCTACAAATATCTATCGGTGCGGGTATAAATAGAATTCCTGGTTGTCGACGTTGTTCTCATCGGTCGCGTCGATATCAACGCCTCCTTTCGTTTCAATAAACCCGTCGTGAATTGTCACCCTGCGTAGACGTCGCGTTTAAATTGAATAACGATAGAGTCAAAGTTTCTCATCATTCTATACCGCTCGTTTGTATCGTATCTAACACCCTTCCTTGTCATCATTCGCGCGGCACCCTTCGAGACGGATTGTTCCCGGGGTTGATTTTGGACCTTCGTGCTGTTTTTTTCTTTCTTTTTTACCCGAGAATATTTTTATCGAACACGAGACTTTACCAACAGGATGACACTCGGGGTAGTATCGACAATTTTACATAAATAGACGATGAATTATTAATAGAAATCTTGCAGCTGTTCTTTTTCCTGTCTCGGAATACTTATTATAGCTTCCTCGCGGAGGAAGCTATATTTTAATAAAAATCTTTTTCTCATGATTTCAATGTTAAAGTACCAAAAATAGCCTAAAATATAAAAAAAATTATACTTAGAAAGGTCGTCCGAATAAGTAGCAAACATTTGTCAGCAAATTACAGCGTTTAAAAAATCAGTGCAAAAAATGTAGGGATGACCATCTCGATAAATTCCTCGAGTAAAATAAAATACCTAAATTAAGGTAAAAATTAAATACTCATTGTACAACTTTTTCTCTCAATCCTATGGATTATTTCTGGGTTCAGTTTTTCCCCATTTCTTCACTATTAATGATCGGCCATTATTATTAATAATTCTTTTGTTCTGGGACTACACACTCATCGAACAATCATTCAAAATAATTTACCAACAAAATAATTATGGATAATTATTCTTCACCTGTTTCACTAATCGTAATTTTATTCTTATGTAAAAAAAAATGATAATTCTCATTTTTACGCAATAATTGTTGATAATAATTTTGCAATAAAGTCATAATGTTATTTTACTCGAGTATTCTTACGGCATTTCTGACCGAATGATAAGACGAAAGAAAATATTTTGAGAGATAAAAACACGACGTTGATGTACGAGGAAAAAGAGTTTTTTTCTTCGCTCTTGATAAGTTTCATCGTTTGTAGAGTATGGAATTTCGTCGCTAAATTTTTTCGGACTGTCGTTTTACCGAAATTGCTGAGGCGGCGATCCATTCTCCACCCCGTGGCCCCCTCCACCCTCCTGTACACACGCTATGTTTGATAAAGAGAAAAGCACTCAATCGCGCGGATGCTATATGTGTTTCCACAAAACCGTTATGTTTCGGACCTCGGGAGATCCACTTTGCACGCTAACGTTTGTTGACCTTTCACTGCGTGGGCGTATTGTCTCTATCATATTCCGCAAGATAAATTTTTATCTCGTCGCGATGAGACGAGGCTGTGAAGCTGATCGTTCTCACGCGAGTTTTATACAAAAAAAAAAACAGACATACGTATCGCTCGATCATTTATCGACGTTTGAACGATCAGCACTTGGAAAAAAAAGAACTGAATCGAGAATTTCTTTTTATGAAGAAAAAAAAAAAATGTCTCCGTTAGATTTCGTACACAGAGAGGAAAAAGATAGTTTAATTTGTTAGATCTAGCAGGTTCGGACATTGAAACAAAGTTGTAGTTGATGAAACAACATTTTTCGTTACTTCTTCGGTTATTGGCTTTTCAAGGGTGGAAATATGGTTAGACGGTTCAAAAAATCGATTTTTTTTTATTTCATAAATTTTTAGTAAAACTATTGAAAAATATGTTTCCAAAATTTTTTATGAAAATTCCGACTCGTTCTATTGTTATAAGCCATTAAAGTGAGTAGCTCTCCTTCAGGCCCCGAGCGCGGCACGTGTTTCAAACGCGTTTTTCTGAAAACGACTTTTTTTTAACTTGCGTACACGCTAGTTTGAAAAGTTTTTAACCAATCGTTTTGAAAATTGGCAGTTACTTTCTTCATAGTATTGCGCTCTATATGAACCTAAAATCGGAATATTATCATTATTTAAAATAATTTTTTTTGCAAATAAAGTTGTAAAAAATGGCAAAAAATCATGCTTTTTTGTTTTGACCCCTGTAAAAAATTCAATTTTCTATTTTTTTTATAGCATTTAGGTTCATATAGAAGAGAGACATATAATAAAAGTAAATTCCAACCTCGTTTGATTTCAGATGAAAATTGCGGCTTCCAGAATGTACGCAAAATGCTGAGTCTTTTTTATTTTATCGTATATACTCAAATTTTATAGTATAAACTTAAATATATGTATAAAATATTCTCAAAGTTTCAATAAATTATATTCATTTTTTATACTATAAAAAAATGCATGAATATCATTCAGAAAACGCTGTCCTAACCCTATTTCCTCCCTTAATGGACCATGATATATGTTCGGAGAATTCAAGAATTTTGTTTTCCCAACTACTATTACTTGACAGCCTGTAATCATCGATTTATTCGATCCTACTGCCTTTTTATGAGTGTAGTATTTTAGGAGAAACCTGATTTTGTTTTGTAATTAATTGACGAATTGAATCAATTTTTTTATAGATGGAAGATAGGTTCTCTACTATTATAGCTCATAGCTTTATGGAGAAACAAGTTTGAGCACTATTTATTGCTAAATATATATTTTTTAAATATAGAGGTATTTTGGATACCACTTGGGTGTCATGTATTTGGGATCACCATTTTCGTGGAAAGTATTTGGTCTAGAATTAAGAATTGATCCAAATTTCTATCTTCTCTTCTAAGATGAATTTATACAAATATCTCTATTGTGATTCAATAATTCGCGTGGTGATGGATTTTTCAGGAATACGAAATCTTTGCTGAAACCAGCGATAGATTTGTCAAATCTATGTTCTATTTACCAAAACGTTACGTTTGGTAAATTTTCCAGTGTTATTCTCTGATAATGACGGATTAACCGCATTATATTCATCTATCTATGTGGAATTACACGAAAATCTGTGAAAGAGACGGAAAAAATGTGAGTAAAGGCGCGAAGTAACCTCGACGAAAAATGTCCCCCAGGCTCTTGCATCTCTCCGTGAAGCTCGTTAATAAAACCCACAGGAAGAGAGAGGTAAGAAGAAAGCTTCTGGTGAAAACTCGTTAAGCGTCAGACAGCTCTGGTCCATGACGTAACGGGAAGAAGATGAACAGCAAAAGTGAAAGATGGATAGATAAACAGTGAGAGAGAGAAATGACGGTCTTAATTTTTCTGTACCTAAGATTGAGCTAGGATGTTTCAAACGCCTCAATCTACTTTTTCCATTCCTGTCTCACGATGGCACCGCGAAATTACGCGAAAGCTCTATATATAGTCGGGGAAACTCGATTAATCGCGGCAACTTTCTGTGAATTCTCTTATGGTACAGAAGAAGAGGAGTGAATACAGGGGAGAAGTTTCAAGTGGTAAAGCGAGCTGGGCGAACTGTATAGAATAAATATAGTTCTCCGAAGCTAAACACAGAAAAAGTAAAAGTAAAAAGAAAGAGGTAGAAAAAGAGGGTGATGAGGGGGCAGTGGCCTGGAGCAATCAATTAATTGGTTCTCTGAATCCTTAGATTGGAGTGGGCGAAAAGAAGATATTGCTCTTTTTTTTTTACACCCACCCCTTTCTTGTTTCTCCGTTCTCGATTTTCTATTACGGGATCATCCGAGTCTCTGTATATATAGATCTGCCACAGCGGATCAGGGGTGGATTCGACTAGAGTCCCGATATATCTCGCGATTTTTCCATCTTACAAATCCTTCTGTCCGACGACAGAAATTTTCGCTACACTGTGCGAACATCACAACGAACAGATGCATCGACGATCGCGAGAGAGACGTATCAATCCACGTGACATATCGATTCTTAAATCCTACGTGACATTCCATGGCAAGAATTGGGAATGGAAAAGGACCAAAAATAAATGGTAAAAGTTGAAAAGACGAGATTATTATCGCAGTTATCGTGTTTTCAACGACGACAACAACGGGTCTTCGTGACGAAAAAGGAATTCCCCCGAATTTCGAGAAGTTCTTTATTTTTTTCTTCCCTTCTCAATTCTTCATCTCATTTAATTTCTCGTTGATTGGTTTTGTTAGCAATAAAGAGAATAAACAGTGTGTCATTTTTCCTTCTGTATCCTCTTGTCACTCGAAGTATCGATTGAAACGTGATGAACGAGGTATTTCGTCCAGGATAGTAAATGTCCAGTGTGCCTGTGTGTCTGTTTGTGTGTGTGTATATATAGATTTAATTGACAAGAGACGATGGATGGGTTTTTCTCGGATTCAATTGTTCCAGGGATAGAGTGCAGGATGAACTAATTCGTTCATTTATCGAAATACTCTTCGCGGGTTCAACGAAACTCCTTCTTCCGCACAATGTTATCTGTTTTGTTTCGTTACTAAATTGTATTTTCCAAATGGACGTCAAAGTTTCTCTTATTTAAGTTTCTCTTGAAAAGATAACGTCAATTTCAATCGCAGCATCAAAGTCTTGAACAAATATATCCCCAAAGTCGATTCATAATTCAATCGAAAGACGAAACTTGGAAATTTAATCGACAGAAATATACACGGGAACGTACTTAAAAAGAAAAAAAAAAAAAAAGAAACGCAAACTTTTCTATTCGGCCGTTGTGTTGAGAACGTTTCACTTCATTATTTCATAATTTATTCAATCACCTACCATTATTTATTACATTCGTATTGCCAACCCCGTCTCTGACCCGAAATCGTTGGAAATCGATCGTGTCAATGCGAGTGGCTCAATTCACTAGATCAAATATACATTTAGGGGAGGCTTCAGGAAGGTCCTGTGGACCGAGTGTCAATTCCCATTAAATGTACAGTCGTGTCTGCCAGAAGTCAATAGTTCGGGAATTGGGGAGGAGTATGGGGTGTACTCTCCAGCGACATTGTGAACCAGTGGGAATCACGTCTATAAAGTTGGCACAGGCAAATGAGGACAATCGATTTTAACTACCATGAACATTTTAGTACTCGAAATAACCGGTGTTTTAAATAAAATAAAGTCGTAATTGTAAAAAATGTCGAGATGTGACGAGTCTCGATTGTACGTATATTATTGTTAACAGAGTGACCATTTTATAATCGCTGTGGCGATGAGCGATGACGAATTCAAACGTTCTCGTGAAGGAGATAAATGTTGGGCTAGGTCCATCTCGGTGTATATTAGGGCGATTTTTTTTTTTTCGACTATTATTTTCAGTCCCCACCCGAAATTTTGTTGGATATGTCGAAAGAGAAATTCCCTGAAAGTTACAGCCCTTAATATTAATTCTAAGTCCTTTCCCAAAGCGTGAGAAGATTTTCCATCGAAAATACACGTAAATCGAATTTTTTTTTTTTTCAAATTTCTATAACTCAGCCGCATTTTATGCTATCATATTGTTCTTGGTTTCGATTTACTCGGAATAAAACAATCTAAAAAAGTGCCTTTTGCGGCGAAAGTGTAAATTGTACTGGTCAGTTGGTACGGGTCACTGAAGTTGATTTTTACCCAAAGTTCTCGTTTTTTTGTTGTTATCTCCGAAACAATTAACTTTACGAAAAAAATGTAAATGAAAAATTTGTCGGAAATTTAATTTTCTACAAAAAAGGTCCTATCGACCCAATTGCTTAGATTAATATTTCTTGAGATATTGAACTTTAACTTATGAATAGTATACAATTTATAAAATGTGAAATATTAAATAATAAAAAATAAAAAAAGTTCAATATCTCAAGAAATATTAATCTAAGCAATTGGGTCGAAAGGACCTTTTTTATAGAAAATTAAATTTCCAACAAATTTTTCATTTACATTTTTTTCGTTAAGTTAATTGTTTCGGAGATAACAGCAAAAAAAACGAGAATTTTGGGTAAAAATCAACTTCAGTGACCCGTACCAACTCACCGGTACAATTTACACTTTCGCCGCAAAAGGCACTTTTTTAGATTGTTTTATTCCGAATAAATCGAAACCAAGAACAGTATGATAGCATAAAATGCGGCTGAGTTATAGAAATTTGAAAAAAAAAAACAAAATTCCATTTACGTGTATTTTAGATGGAAAATCTTCTCACACTTTGGGAAAGTACTTAGAATTAATATTAAGGGCTGTAACTTTCAGGGAATTTTTTTTTCGACATAGCCAACAAAATTTCGGGTGGGGACTGAAAAAAAAAAAATAGTTGGAAAAAAAAATCGCTCTAGTGTATATGCATCGATATGCCTGTATTCGAGACTAATCGTCTGGCCGCTACTTTTCCTATATTTTCGTCGCGATGTTAAATCCAGCGGTTATTAGGGGTTCGGTGGTTGAACGAGGGATGGCCGCACGAATGTTGCAGAAACGGCGCAATTAGGGATGAAATGTCTAGACTGCTGTCAGGAGTCCTGTTGTATAACCGATATCTGTGGACGTACACATTACTAAATGTATATATACCAGCTAAATATAAATTTATATAGTATATATATATATGTGTGGATACATGGCAATAACGTGGGTGTTTCAATGGGTACTTTGTGAGCTCTTTAGCCCGTCACATATACATTCCATATCATCGGGGGGAGCACCGAAATGAACCATTCGAGTCGCCATTCACGATTTTCGTCATGTACATACTCTTCGTATCATCTCTCTCGCATTATTACATTTTCCTTTTCTTTCGTTTCCTATTCAATGTTCGCGGTCGAATTTAATGAGGGTCGAAAAACTAAAAATAAGAGATGATAACAAATAAAAATAAAATGACGTCGTGATGCGTGGGCGAAAGAAAGAGGAAGAGATGGGGAAAAAAAACCGCTTACCTCGACTCCGCTAGCTCCCTTTCGATCGCCAAACTGACTGTAGTAAGTGAAGTAATAACGAGGTCCCCATTCTTCGTCTTCGCCGAGGAGATACGACGAATTCATTTTGACGGAATTACTCGCGACGACGACCTCTCTTCTTCTCTTTCTCTCTCTCTCTCTCTTTCTCTCTGTGTAGGCTGTTATCGATTTCCCCTCTCTCTATCTCGGTCTTTGAATCTGGAAATCTTGGGATCGTTCTCTCGTTGCTATCCACGTTCCTTCATCGGGTCAGGTCATCTCGAAATTATCATGACGTTATTCCAGATTTGCTACATTTGTGACGAAATATTTTGCCAACTTGGACAAGAACGACAAGGATTTTCTTGTACGAAAGATCTCACTGTCCCTGCCTCTCTCTCTCTCTCTCTCTCTCTCTCCGTTCTCTAGTATAATCGAAAAAATTTTTTTAAACTCGTTATAAAAGTAATTACAGCGGGGCAATAAACAGACAACAGACGAGTAGCAGTAAAAAAAAGTCGAAAAAATAAAAATAAATAAATAAATTGGATGAGGGACTTCTTCGTTGATTTTTCTCCCGCAAGACACAAGTTTTACGCGCGGATCTGTCAGTGAGAAAGAGTGAGATACTCGAAGATTTCTTGTTGCACGAGACAATAACGATTTTTATTGTTTTTCCGTGCGATAAAGTTTTGGCCTTGCTGTGGCTATCCTCGTTAAAGTTTTACTTATCGGTGAGACAAGCTAGCGAGGAATTCGATGTGGTTTGAAAAACGTCGAGAGATGCTGCGAAGGAGGTGCCCACTATTTCGCCGTATATACCGTTCAACGTCCTGGGTATAATGGATGAGCAGCCTGAAACAAACCCGAAACAAACACGATTACAAATCACAAGGTTTTTCAAAGTTTACGTTGGGGGAAAAGAAGAAAAAAAAACGAGACGAAAGAGAGAAAGATGAAAAATTGTTCGTATCCCATTGTTTTTCGCCAAAAGGTTTACATTCTTTTATTTTTGTCGTTCGCGTTCTCTCACGCTTTTCTTTTGTGTGGATTTACACGGGCTCTAGCGGGGTTGAAGACGATAAAAAAAAATCACGGATTGGAATAGCTTGGTCGTGATAAAATTTTCATCATGTAAATATGATAACGGTATATGTTGAATATCGATCATTGCTTGCGGTGTAAATTTCATGGTTTTCGGGCGTGATATTCATCACGATAAGAATTATTTGTCATCAATGAATTCTGGGTACAGCAAATAATTTGTTTCTTTCGTGACATTTCCTGAAAAAAGGTGTTTCATATTTGTACGAATTTTTGTTCTTGTAACGATTATTCGTAATTCCACCAGTGATATAAAAGATTCGGAGAATCGCAATTGCCGTAATCGCAATGAAATTTCACATTATCCCAGCAGGAAAATATATCATTGAATATGTTTCAGCTCGTTGTGTATACGTACGATAGCTCGTTATCCCTTGAATAACACTCACGCTGTGGGAATTTACCTTTTTTTTTTTTCTTTGCACGTCTTTTCGTTACAATTTCGCTGATTATACTAGCTTTTTGAGCCGCGTCCAAGGCAGAGCTTGGGTGATCCGCGGATCTCGTTGGCAGACATTTGAATTTACCAGAGGAAGGTGACGAATACAGCAGATATATTATTTGTTTTTTTTTATCGGATTTACTTCGTCTGCCTTTTTCACTTCTTGATATCGTTTCACCCTCGTTCCCAGTTCCATTTCATTCCTTGAGCTCCCTCCCCTCACCATGTGTTGTTCACAGCCATTCTTTCCGAATACCCTACTATGTTTCGCAATTGCACGAGGCCGCAGGGAAACTGTGCAGAACCAGGATGATAATTCATGAAAATTAACAGCTGCATCGCAAATTTCGAGTCGATAGCTTCGACTGTTTGGGAATTGGAGGTTAGAATAAAGTCTTACAATAAAGGGTCCGTTTTTCGGTACGAAATTCTAAAGAAATACTAAAATTCCCTGTTTATGGTTACAATTACTGCTTTACATATATGCATGCGTTGTTACTAAAGAATTTTATTGCATAAACACCTTAAATATAACTATACTATATAATAGGGTGGGTCAAATAAAATGACTAATTTTCTTTTTAATGAAAAATGTATTGTTTGGCATCTCAAAAAAACCCTCTGCAAGTATGAGCCCTTCATATTTAAATTAAGAAGTCCCTCATCGCGAATTTTCATTTCCGATTTAAATAACATGGAAACATTTTTTTTTTACTTTGAAAATTCATTAGAATTAAACCGTTGATGTTAGGAGAGTCTTTTAGCACATTTTTGTAGAACATTTGATGCTCTATAAAAAAGCTCTCTTGTGTCTAATCGATAAAAGTAATCGTACAAAAAATAATCGGTGATAATTAGCTCTGGATTCTACTTATCTCGTTTATTAATCCATAAATTTCAAATTTTTAAAAATCTTCGTTATCAATATGAATAAATATACTACTAATATATACTACTAATATATTACTAATATACCAATATACTACTAATATATTACTAATTGTTTTCAAACAAATATGAGAGAATCCACAGCTAATTATCACCGATTATTTTTTGTACTGTTACTTTTATCGAATAGACACAAGAGAGCTTTTTTGTAGAGCATCAAATGTTCTACAAAAATATGCTAAAAAACTCTCGTAACATCAACGGTTTAAGTCTGATAAAATTCCAAAGTTAAAAAAAAAAATCGTTTCCATGTTATTTAAATGGGAAATGAAAATTCGCGATGAGGGACCTGTTAATTTAAATATGAAGGGCTCATACTTGCAGAGGGTTTTTTCAGATGCCAAACAATACATTTTTCATTATATCAAGGAAAAAAAAAATTAGTCATTTTATTTGACCCACTCTACTATATATACTCTCTAATCCAAACGCTTATACGTGTATCAGGATCGTTGACGAATATGGAATCAACAGGCCTCTCGCGGATAAACGCGTCCTAATATCCATAACGTTATTATCCATACCGAAACAATAGACTAGTCCTTCCTTATCTTACTTGAACGAAGTAGGATTGACGGTTTACGTACAAACCCATACCCTATTATATACACACCGGATAATTCTCTCTGTGTGCAACCGTAGCATATTGAGGCGCTGAAATTTCAATTGCAAAATGTTCTCTCTCAAATGTTCTTCGTGCACAGGAGCTTTTAGGAAAAGCTCGCTCTTTGCGATTCTCGAGTGCATTGCGAATACGATGGAGTACAGTTGTACATGTGGATTGTGTTGACCCATTTACTCGTGACATTTTTTTTTTGTTCCGTCGTAAAATTTCATAGTTGTGGCATAATAATCGCAAACGAAGCTTTGCGATACATTATTATGAATAATTATATTTTCTTATTTATGATACAAAAATAATAGTGAAATAATGAGTAATTTTTAATTAATTCGTTATCATTTAATTGTTTTTTATGGGTATTATTTATTGAAAAAAATATATATTTCGTAAACAATTGTACTGGAGACGATTTCACCGTATTCCCGAGACTTTTTCTATTGGTGAATTTGAAAGAGTCGTAAAGATCCATAAGGTTTATTGCTGGTCGACAAATGAGCCACAGTCCCTTTTTTTTTCGTCGACTCTCGAGTTACATGACGATATGTCAGTGAACAAAAAAATAAGTTGAAAAAAATATAACCCCAGCGCACTCGGCGATACTGCTAGAAATTCCGATTAATCGTGAACTAGTCGTCAAGGCAATTAACTCCAGAGGGAGAGAGAGAGAAACATATTGCGATGGGATACCCCTCAATTATCGTTTCTCGCGTGTTCCGTGGCACATGAATGTACTGCCGGTCTGAATAAATTCGTCCGACAAACACGCTTCGATGTTTCGTACTTTAATTACCCAATTAGTCCCCGCTACCCGACAGTAACCGCGAGATTTTCGTTTTACTTTATGTGAGACAGATTGAAAGAAAAAAACTGCAAAGCACCGCTAGAATGAATAAGCCCTTTTTTTTAGATTCGAAACTTTTGACGTTCTTTTGAATAATTTTGTGGAATTATTATAACATCTTATTTATCGTCACGAATTGTTTGATTCTTCTGAGGTTTCGCACAAAGTAAAACAAATGCTGTCAATTATATTTCACGAAAATCGTATTTCCGTTTGAGGGAAGGTTCCCGTCCAAAGCGATGAAAAAATCGAAAAATTTTTTTTTTTGCTTAATTTCCATCTTTATGTTGTCGAGAATACGTGGGAGAAAGGAGATTTCGATATATGATGTAGTTCTCGAGATATACCGGGTCCGGGCGGAGCAGTCTGACCTGCTGGATGAGTCTACGGTAAGTAGCATAAAACTTTAAACGCGTTTTTCTCGAAACCACGTTTTTCGACGCGCGGTACGCTCTACAGGTTCGCGAAATGCACCGATTTCAAAGTTTCACCACTCAAATTAAAGCAAATTAAATTTGGGGGGCCCTGACGGAACGTTTTTTTCGAAAAAATGATTGTAAATATTTCTTTTCTAACGTTAAAGCCCAAAAAAAGCATGAAAAAATGAGTTTTATTTTTAAACGGCCGCCATTTTGTTTTAAAGGACTTTTTCAAAAATCGGATACCGGTAGGGCCCCACAAATTTCATCTATTTCAAGAATCTTTTTGGTTTTTGGATTTCAGACCACTTGGTGAGGCTGTAGAAGGTACCGCGCACATCACTTCGCGCCAGGAGCGGCTTCTTTGGCGGAAGCTGGAGCCGCCATTTTCAATTATTTTATTGTAAAAAAACTCAGTACAATACTTCTTTTATGTACAAATAAAACTCACAACAAAATTTTCGCAGAATAATTTATTTTGTATTGAAAAAAAATTCCTCAAATTGAGGTATTTTTGGGGTCTTTGGACGGGAACCTTCCCTTAAATTAATGAAAATCTCTTGATTTTTATTTCATTACTTTAACGAGGTTAAATATTTCTGTCTCGTTTTTTTTTGTACATTTTTTCGACAAACTTGAGATAAAACTAATGAGGTTAAAGAAGTATCCTTATATCAAGAGCTGTATCAAGACTTTTCGTTCGTATACGCGTACTCTCTGGAGCACCAATGATCGTTCATTATTTTCCACGGTCTCGCACTTACATCATTACTCGCATTTCATTGCTTCAATAGCTCAGTTATCCTCGAATCACAAGACCCAAAGCGTAGGTATGTATTTAGGTGCAATTTCCTTCGATGGCACGCTAATGGATTTTCGGGTTGTTGAACCCTTACATTTCCGATCCGGATGATTACGCACGGATTCGCGGGTGGTTAACTTTAACGTCCTCGTTTGAAATTTTACGAGCCTCAATCGGTATAAACGGAATCCTGAAATTATTTTCATATTTTTTTTTTATCGTTTCAATATTGTTTTTAGAAACTTTTATCCACCGACCCTCACCGTAATGATTCGGGCCCAATTTTCATTTTCGACAGTTCGTTTCATTTGGTGAACGATAAATACTGAGTTAATACATCCAGTAATCGAGAAATAAAATGAAAAATGCAACAAGAGTGTGAATTATTTTTTGAAAATTCAATGTAAACAGACTTTTTGATAAATGATACTAATCACTTTGACTATTTGATAGTAAATGCCAATAATGTTTTTTTGATTCACTGGATTATTCAGTGGATTTTTTTCTTCAAGATGGGAATTTTTGTAATTATCAAAGACTGTACAGCGTCTCAAGACTCTTTTAATATATATTTTTTTTATCGTGATCGTTAACTGAAAATATTCTTACGAACAACATTTCGGATTATAAAATTTTTTCAGTATTTCGTTTCACTACTTTATCCCGCGTATATGATGGGGTCCAATATAAATCCCTTGCGAAAACGACGAAAAGTCCCAACATGGTCGGGTCGAGCCGAACTCGCGCAATGGATCCTCGTGTGAAATATAATGCCCACGAGTGTCTAGCTCTAGCAATGAGGATTTTAGTTTTTTTTTTTCGATAGAAAACGAGTGAAATATAACGTTACATACGTGTTCATAAGCTGGGAAGATAAAATCGCAAACCGTTGTTGTTAGCACTCACAAGAAAAGTACCCCTCCGATTTTGTTGAAGCTCACGGATGTTATATAGCATTGAAAACTAAGCAACACGTATTTTTTTCATTTGCGGAAAAACGGTTTTAAGGGGTGAAACCACCCCTTTAAGTTATACAGGTCAAGGGCCGATTTTACAGTTTCACATACAAGCAGTGCGTCGATTTTGATGAAACAAAAATTAAAATGTTTCTTATGCGAAGGAATGAAGAACCCACCAGATAATAAAAGAAAACAAATATTTTAAGGGTTCGAAACACCCTTGAACATGTACTTCTTGCACCCTACATTGAAAACTTGCGAATCGATTGGAATGAAAATTATCCTATTTTATAGCGGAAATAAAATTGAAGTTGACGTATTTTTGTATTTGTTTTTCAACACATTTCGAATGACAAGCAGATAACTGGCAGCTTACCCCCTTAAAACTGTTTTCTTGCACAAATACAAAAATAAGTGAACTTTAATTTTATTTCCACTACAAAACAGCATAATTTTCATTCCAATCGATTCGCAAGTTTTCAATGTAGGGTGCAAGAAGTAGATGTTCAAGGATGTTTCCAACCCTTAAAATAAAAAAAAAAAAACGGTGAATCATTAATTTTAGCTTAATGAGAAGAGTTCGTATCGACAAACACATTTGGAATGACAAGGAGACAACTCGAATGTAAAAACTCAAATAGGGGCAGGTTACTCCGTTAAAAGTGTTTTATTGCACAAATACAAAAATACGTCAACATTAATTTTATTTTCGATATAAAATAGCATAATTTTCATTCCAATCGATTGGCAAGTTTTCAATGTAGGGTGCAAGAAGTACATGTTCAAGGGTGTTTCGATCCCTAAAATATATATTTTTTTCACTATCTGGTGGGTTCTTCATTTCTTCGCATAAGAAACATTTTAATTTTTGTTTCATCAAAATCGATACACTGCTTGTATGTGAAACTGCAAAATTGGCCCTTGACCTATGTAACTTTAGGGAGTGGTTTCACCCCTTGAAACCGTTTTTCCGCAGATAAAAAAAATCCGTGTTGCTTAGTTTTCAATGTTCAATGAGATCCATGAGTTTCAACACAATCGAAGGGGACACCTCGGGTACTTTCCTTGTCAGACCGGAAGGACCGTCAATTTTAATTTTTTTTAGTTCAATCCACCCCCAAAAAAATCAGGGGATACTTTTTTTTTACAATACTTCAAAGTATTGTACTTTTATACAGTGTTATTTTGATCCTCTATTCCGAGAACTGTACGCTAAAAAAACGTGAAATTTTCATAGTTGAATTTCATTTTTTATATATTCATTTCATAGTTTCATTTTTTATATCAGCAAAATAAATTAATTTAAATCGAAACAATTGTATTTACGACAAACACATTTCCATTAAGTCTTCAATGATATTAGATGAATCGAGTTGAAATCATCGAATCTATTTTGTGGATGTGTTGTTTCGCGTGGTATCGTCTCGAGTGAAGATGTTTTACAAGCGTGAGCTATTTTGCTCGCAACATTTAATCAGTGGGAGCGGATTTCCACGATCCCCTTTGATGTCTGCCCTATCGTGTGCTCTATATGGCGTTGTTTGTAAGTATATATGAAGGGATACAACGGACACAGGAGTACGAAACAATGGAGTATTCTTGATGCGAGTTTCAGGAGGGAGTTACGAGTGTGTGATAATTACTATTGCCATTCAGAGACAGACAGTAATAGAGGTGTAGCAAAAGGTATCTCGAGTTTCCTCGGTTGTACTTCGCTCTAGTGGATGTCAATAGAAACTCAAGGCTGGTGAGTGGGTGTGTCAGCGATTATATGAAAAAAAAGATCAGTGTCTCTCCCATTGTTGTGATAAACCATCGAATACTTCAATTGAAATAATCGAAAATTGCAACGACGTTTTACGAAACGTTCTGTTGTAAACTTTGTCTATTCGAACGACATCGACAAGTTTGATGACCAAAACAACATTAATTTTACAATAAAACAGCTGTCGATATCTAAAACGTCGATATTTGATTTTTTAAAATAAATCATTTATAACTGTTTCACGAAAATTGCATTATCAAAGAAAAAACGTGATCAAAATTCTCAATGAAATTTTTATCCTCAACATTTTCGTATTTCTAATTTCTATCATTCTAAGGTCGTTGTAAAAAAAAAACGATGAAACGATTCACGCCTGTTGGCTCTTTTCCATTCTGTCATTTTCATCGGACATTTTTTTTTTGTTCGTACGAAGGGCAGCAACCGACACACGCGACGTCTGGCTCTGAGGGTTGGTGCTCTCGGTCGGGGCTTCCGTTGCTCCCGCGGCATCGCACGGGGCGGGAGGGGGATAAAATCTCGAGGGGTTGAGTAGCGTACGACGACACACCTAAAGTCGGAAATGCTGCAGTTAGGCCGATGCTCTCGTGTAACTATATATATATAACCATTGGGGTCACGCACCCGCCCCAAACTTATTCACCCTTCGCGAAAAGAGCTCTTTCAATGTTTAACGAGACTTTGGACTTCCGAGCGTACGTTCACCGCGCTGGTACGAAGAGGTGATCGCTCCGAGAAAAGCTTCCGCTTCCGCGTTTGTAAAGTATATTATTGCGACAGTGTCTCACGAGGAAAAGAATTTAAAATAATTATCTCCCCCACCGGATCTGACCAATAATAGAGATAAATTCTTCGTTGTAAAACCTATCTTTCTTCAGACCCTCCCGACGATAAGGGTGGCTCAAGATGATGTGACAAAAATTAAATAAACTTTTAAACAATTATTTATCTTCCATGCAAAGACATCCTACAATTAATATGAACCGGGACGATTGAAAAAAAATGCAAGATCAAGATTGTAAATAGAATATGCATATTTAGCACTGATTTGTAAAGTAATGTGACAGTGGCAGTAGGAGAAACTATGGGAACAAAACGCGTTGAGTATAGGGTTCGGGGGGAGTATAAAAAAGTTTTTATATTTTTCCGAGCGAGAGTCGAGTTAACAGTTATATGCACCCGAGTGATATAAAGTACGAGCAATACATTGCATATGGGATATTGTACCCCTCGACAAATCCTGACGATCATGAAATCAATGGGCAAGACACGAAAATCGACAAAATCACTTTTTGGACGTTTTCCAACGGAATTTTGAGTTTTTCAAGGAAACGGTTACTGAATTAGTAATTAGCGAGTCGAAGTACACCGATATAGCGACCTATTGTTTTCACGATATAGCATTTTTTAATTTTCCAAAAAAATGACACAGACACACACACATGGAATGGATCATAGACACATGAATACGAGGTCTGTTAAAAAACCATCGCGAATTTTGAATTTCCGCGGGCTACGTATATTCGATTTTCGATTTTTTTGTGGCGTTAGGTTGGTACTCGTGTCGCTCACTTATGCTGAAAAAATCGGCCATTTTGAATGTTTAGTTAATTGTTGACAGCTGCTTTGGTTAGACGTGTTTTGGCTTGTCTTCGATTTTTGCCTATTCCAAAAAATGGATCAAAGAATCTGTATGAAATTTTGTGTGAAAAACAAAATTAAGTTCGCAGACGCATTCCGAATGTTGACTGTGGCATATGGTGAAGCTACCTTGGACCAAAGCAACGTTTATCGGTGGTACAAAATGTTCTCAGAGGGCCGAGAAGATGCGAACAACGAAATGCATTCCGGACGCCCGAGCACATCAACAACAGACGAAAACATTGATGGAGTGACGAAAATAATATTGGCCAATCGTCGAATCACCGTTAGAGAAGTTGCCGAGGAACTAAACATATCGATTGGCTCGTGCTATTCGATTTTTACCAATGATTTGGGCATGACACGGGTCGCCGCGAAATTCGTGCCAAAATTGCTCAATTTCGAAGAAAAACAGTGTCGCGTTAACATTGCTAAGGAGCTGTTGGCCTCGGTCCGCGACGACCCAAATTTGCTCCAGAGGGTCATAACTGGTGACGAATCATGGGTTTATGGTTATGACGTGGAAACCAAAGCTCAGTCATCGCAATGGTAGCTGCTTTTTTGGAATAGTCAAAAATCGATGACAAGCCAAAACACGTTTAACCAAAACAGCTGTCAACTATTAACTAAACATTCAAAATGGCCGATTTTTTCAGCATAAGTGAGGGACACGAGTACCAACCTAACGCCACAAAAAAATCGAAAATCGAATATACGTAGCCCGCGGAAATTCAAAATTCGTGATACTTTTTGACCAGACCTCGTATATAGAAAATATATGAGAAACTATGTCTCCGAGAACAAATCATCATTTCACATAATACGTGTGAAGTTCCAGTTGTTTTATAGTCCAGCTCGATTATACATAATCTCAAGTCTATATATATATTATACGTATATAGTACTTTCGTATCTCATTTTCTTTGGTATATTCAGCTTTTTCTCTTTTTTTTTTCAAGCTTACCACTCGCTCGTCGTTCGTTCTCCCGTAACATACGGAACGGAAAATCCTCTTGTATGTTGCTTACGTGTATTTCTAAAGTAAGACGCAAGACTTTCAAGCATTTAGATATTTCTACGTTCTGTAAATATTTCCGGGAGCATAGTATTTTTGTGATCGTTTGTACGTGCAGGGGTGTCATTGATCGTATCATTTCCCTTCCAAAGATGCTTTTCCAGCATTATTTCGTAGCATTTTTTCGTGGAGTTTGATGCGTATATACATCGGTTATATATATATGTATATATACTCGTATATATATATGTATAAATATAAGACCGCATTGCGAATTGAATTATTCATAGATCGAGTGATAGACACTAATGTGATCACAATTTCCCGCTAGACTGTTTACTCGAAAGTGAGTTTTTACGATCTATGTAAAGTTCTCGGTTGCCAATAAGCCTCGATCAATCACCCCGGAAATTACACACAGGAAATTTGTGTTTTACGTTGTCCGCCAACGATGGGTACACGATGTTTCTACGTTGATCCAAAGTTCCGTTTGCTAAAGGCATATATACGTTCGTTAGTTTGAACATCACAAGAACTCTGATAATACATGTCTATATATATATATACACGTCTGATCAGACTTGTGATGTTCGAACTATTGTCTATATATATATATATATATATATATATATTAGAGGAGTTTACCTTGGAATAGTTTGTGCTATAGAACCTTAGGATAAGCTTTAGAGCCAAACCTCTTGTCTAGTTCACGATTGACGTCCGTTAATTAAAATTTGATTTTCCCTTACTCCGCGTTTAATGAAAATCGATTAGGGACGTTCCGAATTTCGATTTCGTAAGAGATTAATGAAATTGAAAAGAACACTTTTCCAATTTTCCATTGTTAATTAAAATAGAGAAATGTTATCGTATTTTTAACAAATAATATTGTCGCAGATTATTATGCCTTTGATCAATCTCGTAAGAAGAGGAAAAAAATGATTTATTGATTCTTTGGTACATGCAAAGCTGACATCACAATATATTAAAAAAAAAAGGATCTGTAATTTAAAGATCAATTTATTTGGAGCGGGGATATGAGTACCTCTTGTTTACTAGAAAAAAATCATTGATTGTATATTTTTTCTATAATTTCTTTATTATTCATTCTTTTATATAACTATACCTCAAGTATTTGTGACTGTATACGTTAATTCTTTATTCCATAATGTGGACGCTGATTTTTCGAGGGCATTGCATTTTAAAAAATCATAGAAAACTTAATATAAGGATGAACGAGTGACAGCAAAAGTGACGATCGTTATTTTAATTTTTTTGATTTTTTTTTGAGCATTTTATTTTTGTGTGACTTATGAAAAATGATCATTTACATTATGGAGCACAGGATAAGGATACGGTTACAAATACTGTAGGTGAGATAAAGTATTCCCGTTCTTTCGACGACGCTCGTTGAATCTCTTTCACATTCATTCAGTAGTTGTCAATGATTCGAAATACGTACAAATTCGACGCACAATGAGGGGTCCCCCCTCGATATTACAGGGATTCTCTCAATGGACTGTCCCCTGTAATCTTATGGTACTTATATCTATTACTTTTCGTGTAATCTATCGGTCGATTTCGGACAAAAATGCGAGGAAGATACAAAGAATTCGTACAAATCGTCGTGCGAGTCGTACAAATCGTTTTTGTATCCGAAACTCGATATACAATTTTTTTATTTTCATCCACTTTGTCTCTTGATTGCACATATTGTGAGAGCAATCTGTCGGCGTTTCTTTTCGTCATACGTATATATATATATAATCGTACGAATTCAAGGATGCAAAGTATCGCCGAGACTCTTGGGAGCGTGAAATGTTTGAGTGTGGAAGTAGTGAAAATAGTGAGTGTGAGAGAAAAAAATATCCAGTAGCAAAAGTAACGAGAGCGTTCTCGGTCCTCTACAGCTTCGCGTCCAGAGCAGTTTATCTTCTGTGTATCGTACACTCGTCACATGGATCGTCGTATGTTTGCAATTTTTTTTTCCGCGCACACGACTGTGACTCGGTCCGCTGGAGACAGAATATTGTAATCGCAATTGCAGAAGGAACGTTTCAACGAGCAAATGCTATACGCTTTACGTGACTAAAACACAGAGCTTTATGCATGAGAAAATTCGCAGTTAACTTTGATCTTTCATTCGCGAGGAATTATATCTTTCTGTTTCGTAATATCATTTGCACGAAATCAATAATAAAAACGAATTTATTTTATTTCTTTGAATGAGAGAAAATATTTTAATTAATTAAAATTGTTTTTTTTTTCACAACAAACAGTGTTCGTTTGGTAAAGTTGAAAATGTTATTTCAATCGAATGCATTTTGACGGATTCAATTGGCACTTAATGGAATGAAGTAAAACCATTTGTCTTTAGTTTTCTAATTGCAATAAAATTCAAAAAATGATTCCCAGCCTCAAAAAAAGAAATTAGCAACGCGTATAGAAAAATAGCTAGTTTATATCGCGATATGGAACGTTAGAAATCATGGCAATTCAAGTTTGATCGAATAAGTGTTTTTTAACATCATTTGCAAGCATAAAACTCATTACAGTCTCTCTCTCTCGCTCTCTCTCTCTCTCTCTCTCTCTCTCTCTCTGTCCTCAATTTATTTTACTGCAATTAGTCTTTTGCATAATTTTTCTTTCTTCTCACTGAGAGAGTTAGAAGAACAGGAGAACAAAGTGACTGGATGCTTGAGGGAGTTCGAGGTCTTTGAATTTCTCGAGCGCAGGACTCGATTCGTTGTAGCACCGCAGATAGCATTGTCGCGTCGTCGTCACAACCTTGCACGATGCATTTATCATCGTCTTGCAAACTTTGCCTCATCCGTCAGCTTTAATGAAATGTAGACGTTCGGAGTAGAAAAAAAAAAATTAATATAAAAGAAAAGGACAAATTTAAAAACAAACGAGTGTATATTGTTTTGTTTCAATTATAATAGGACAACTAAGTATATTTTGGACAATGGGTTAATTTTAATATTGTGAAATAATACGGGAAATTAAATAACAGCAAGGGATTATCATGTTATTCAGAGAAAATTTGATGTGTAATAGGCAACCCTTAGATAAGAAGGAAAAGTAATTTACACGTGTGGGGATCAGGATGCTTCGATCTCCGGAAGTTTTTCTCGAACACGCGTCGAGCAATTAATCACTCGTCTTTTACGGTCCTGCTATATATTGAAACCCTCCATCCTTACCGTCGTTGTCACTATCGTCTGTGATGATTTTCATCCCAGTCTCGTTCACGATCGTTTGTTAACGACGTTGTTCATCACGCAATTATCGTTACGTTTGTTTCGTGAAAGAAAACAAGTTACTCCAATTGTACGGTCGGTTTCCCATAGTTATTATCGATGAAGTTGGTTAAAAAATTTCAACTAACTCTCTTGTCATTAATTATTCATGATTCTGCAATTATACATATACAGTGGGGCGGTTTTTTTTTCGACTATTTTGTTTTTTTTCAGTCCCAACCCGAAATTTTGTTGGATATGTCGAAAAAGAAATTCCCTGAAAGTTACAGCCCTTAATATTAATTCTAAGTACTTTCCCAAAGCGTGAGAAGATTTTCCATCTAAAATACACGTAAATCGAATATTTTTTTTTCTCAAATTTCTATAACTCAGCCGCATTTTATGCTATCATATTGTTCTTGGTTTCGATTTACTCAGAATAAAACAATCTAGAAAAGTGCCCATTACGGCGAAAGTGTACATTGTACTGGTGAGTTGGTACGGGTCACCGAAGATGATTTTTACCCAAAATTCTCGTTTTTTTGCTGTCATCTCCGAAACAATTAACTTTACGAAAAAAATGTGAATAAAAAATTTGTTGGAAATTTAATTTCCTACAAAAAAGGTCCTATCGACCCAATTGCTTAGATTAATATTTCTTGAGATATTGAATTTTAACTTATGAGTAGTATAAAATTTATAAAATATGAAATATTAAATAATAATAAAAAAAAAAATTAAGTTCAATATCTCAAGAAATATTGATCTAAGCAATTGGGTCAATAAAACCTTTTTTGTAGGAAACTAAATTTCCAACAAATTTTTCATTTACATTTTTTTCGTAAAGTTAATTGTTTCGGAGATAACAGCAAAAAAACGAGAATTTTGGGTAAAAATCAACTTCAGTGACCCGTACCAACTCACCAGTACAATTTACACTTTCGCCGCAATAGGCACTTTTCTAGATTCTTTTATTCTGAGTAAATCGAAACCAAGAACAATATGATAGCATAAAATGCGGCTGAGTTATAGAATTTTGAAAAAAAAAAAAAAAATCGATTTACGTGTACTTTAGATGGAAAATCTTTTCACGCTAAGGGAAAGTACTTAGAATTAATATTAAGGACTGTAACTTTGAGGGAATTTGTTCTGCGATATATCCAACAAAATTTCAGGTGTGGACTGAGAAAAAAAAATAGTCGCAAAAAATTAATGGCCCTAATATACAGTCCCAAAACTAGTATGTGAGAATGACACGGGGGTTAGATTGGCTCCGGAACTATCAGAATAAACAAATATGACCTCAGTAAACGTCTAATGGTTTCCGAGGAAAATCGTCTTTTTTGATTTTTTCAAATAATCGCTACCTAGTGCTTGTTATTCTGCTACCATTGCTATTAAAGTCCAAATCGTAAGCACATCAAAGTCTAAATTCACTCCAAATCCTGAGTTGGTCAGAAACACAAACGAAAAAAGCGAGATAACAAGAATAACGATTTTCGTTATTCTTGTCTCGTGTCGAAGTCGTTGAGAACCGGTATCGCGGAGATTTACTCTTGACGTCATTTCAATTCTGAAATTACTGATCGACAGTCGTCTGCAATAAAATCCTTCCACATCGTGGATTATAAATTTATCACGGTTGGCAAATCTAGATAATTTATGAAAATTCAAAATATGTTTTTCTTCTAAAAAATGTATAAAATTTTTTGCATATCGCTTTTGCTTGCGAATAACATTAGACAGAAAAAAAAAAATTATGACAGATAGCTCACGCTCACCGGCCGAGATACGACGGCGATGCTTCAACCGTAATTTTTTTTTTCGCCATTTGTATTCATCCCTTTTTATTGGGTTTTTTTGTCTTCTTCTCGCGTATCATAAGCTCGCGTTCCTCGTCGTCTACGGCATCGGATCGTTCTTCGCGTACTCGTTTCTTTTTTTTTTCGTTCTCTCTCGTCAAAGCGCGAGTTCGTGGGATAAGATAAGATATATAGACAAAAAAAAAAGAAGAGCAAACTCGAGAAATATTTGGCGAGGAAAAAAGGGGTTGTGAAGGCGCGCTTGTGCGATGTCTCGTGTTTCGCGCGAGACGAGAGGGTAATACTGAAATTCTCACAAGACGCTCGAGACACCCACACGCACTACCGATTATAACGCGAGGACCCGTGGCTGAAAAAGGACCGCGCTCTGAGATTATGAAAAGAAAAAAAAAACTCTATTATACCCTCGGGGAGAAGGTTAAGGGATATGTTTTATCGCACACCGCCGAAGATTGGTATGAACGGTAAAGAGAAAAAGAAGAAAAAAAAAACGTAATAAGTATTAACGCACAGATTTTACTATAGAAATGTATTCATAGTGTTTTTTTTTCTTTATCAATATACGATCTCGAGTCAAGAAGAGAAGCTTCTTATTACACCGTATAGAATATATATTTTTATCGAATTTTTTTATGGCTATTTTCTTTCCCGTAGTATGTAGGAAATTCTGTACTCGAGTTGGGGTACCGCTCGTAAAGGGTGAAATATACCCTAAAACTTGAGATCACTGTTAAAAAATTGAAATCCTATGGTTTCATATATGCGTGTAAATTTTTCGATCGAGCGTTAAACGATATCCGACGTTTAATCAAAGACGAGAATTTCAAGGGGTTGGAAACATAGCACGGGAGCGTTTAATATCTTTTGCATGGAATTCACGATGAGAAATTCACGGGTCTTTGGTTCTCTGTCGTAACGCTCAATCGTTCGTGCGAATAAACACCGAAAGCCTTCAATATACAGATATATATTATGAAAGAAAACCGTATATATATACAATATATAAACCGAGAGAGAGAGTAAGGGAGAGGAAAAGCTTTGGAAAGATACCACGCGTATTTAGGCGTCGGGATCACGCATGACTAGGCCAAAGTCAAATAGCACGTCAATTATATTCATCCGCGAATCTTTAGTCGGTCCCGAAGAAGTGGAACAAATGAGTTACGTCATTGAAATTAAAGGAGTCATTTGCGGGGTTAAATAAAATAGAAGTAAATTAAAGAAACATTTTTAATTGCGAACTATAATTGACATTACTAATAGACTGTAATTATTTACGTGACAAGTAAAAATCAACAACGATTCGCCCCTGCAAATAGAGTATTGCCAAAGACCACGACCAAAAGAACGTTTGATAAATCCTGAACGAAAAATTGCTCGAAAGGATTTTCTGATTCTGTGAAATAACATTCAGACTGCAAAAATGATTTCCTCTTGAAAAACATTATGTACACTAGGGTGGGTCAAATAAAATTACTAATTTTTTTTTTCTTCCATATAATGAAAAATGTATTGTTTGGCATCTCAAAAAAACCCTCTGCAAGTATGAGCCCTTCATATTTAAATTAACAGGTCCCTCATCGCGAATTTTCATTTCCCATTTAAATAACATGGAAACATTTTTTTCTTAACTTTGGAATTTTATTAGACTTAAACCGTTGATGTTAGGAGAGTCTTTTAGCACATTTTTTTAGAACATTTGATGCTCTACAAAAAAGCTCTCTTGTGTCTAATCGATAAAAGTAACCGTACAAAAAATAGTCTGTGATAATTAGCTCTGGATTCTACTTATCTCGTTTTTAGTACATAAATTTCAAATTTAAAAAAATTTTAGTTATCAATATGAATAAACATACTACTAATATATACTACTAATATATTAATAATATACTAATATACTACTAATATATTACTAATTGTTTTCAAACAAATATGAGAGAATCCAGAGCTAATTATCACCGATTATTTGTTGTACGGTTACTTTTATCGATTAGACACAAGAGAGCTTTTTTGTAGAGTATCAAATGTTCTACAAAAATGTGCTAGAAAACTCTCGTAACATCAACGGTTTAAGTCTAATAAAATTCCAACGTTAAAAAAAAAATGTTTCCATGTTATTTAAATGGGAAATGAAAATTCGCGATGAGGGACCTCTTAATTTAAATATGAAGGGCTCATACTTGCAGAGGGTTTTTTTGAGATGCCAAACAATACATTTTTCATGATATCGAGGAAAAAAAAAATTAGTCACTTTATTTGACCCACCCTAATGTACACCATATTTATTTTTAGGCTGAAAAATGTTTTCATTATGAAAATGTATTGGCCCGTAAAATTTTAATGAATATTAATTTACCACGGGCAATATCAATGGAGATTACTAACGAACATCATCAAATTCGATAATCCGAAAAATATCCATAGTTTTTTACGAATTATTAATTCACAAATGTGATTCGTTACGATAGCGATAATAAAATTGTTAACGTGAACACGCATTTTCTCTTTTTCATATAATTATTCTCGCTTTCAAGAGTGAAACAATTTTTCATCGTTACGCAGTTTTTCATGTACATTGGTCAATTAATTTCCTAAGAATCCGGAGAGTGCACTCGACAATTCCTTTTTTCTCATCATTCCTTCTCTCTCCTTTCTCTTTCCCTCTTCTACGGCCCGACATGGTTTATTTCCAGGACGAAAAGATTTATCGGTCCGAGAGCGAAAAGCATTGTTCCTATGAATCAGCGAAAAAGTTATATATAGATACACAGGCATACACACACACGGACACACATAAACTGAACGAAGACCATGCTTTCTTATATACCTCGGGCACCTGTTGAATTTAGTCGTGCGAACCCTATGGAGTCACTTAAGTAAATGAAAAAGGGGATCGTAAAAATATGTACGGTTATATGCATCGGGGATAAGAGCCCGCCGCCTATGCCGGCCAGGTAAGGTCAAGGATATTTCATTAGACAGAGTCAACATCGTGACATCGAATCTTCATCGTTCAACGTATATATATATCGATAAATTGTACAGAGATAACAAGACTTACCCTAGAACCTCAACCTCCGATGTGTATATAGATAATTGATGTTACGGACGATAAATTGAACCTCGTAATTGAATTTTCGTATTTTTTATTATACACATAGGTCTTTGATTTTTTTGTGACGGAGAATGATAAAATTCAAACACAACACACGCACTGACATTAAATTACATACACTTAAACACGCGAATCAATCAATTTTTAGCGACTGATTCAATTTTATTGACTGTCAAACAGTTTTTCCAATTTTTTTTCACTCTGGCTCTTTGTTTTCTTCTCACTGATTAATGATTAATCGATTTTCATTAATTCATTAGAGCTGAATTAAAACAGGATTTGTTATTGATAACGTGTCAACGGTGTTTTTGGATTTTTTAAACTTTGTTGGGTTTTGTTGGGTTTTTACATGCGATGTTCAGTGTTGTTTAATTGAAAAATTTCGAAATGTCATTTGGTTACGGTCAATCGTGTTGAAAAAAAAGATTATCGATATTACATTTGGATATATACAGTAACATTTTTTTTAATTGTAATAAAATGTGTCCTGGAGTTGATGTCTAGTTTATAGTGGCCTTTTAACGGGTTTTTGGCTTTATGTTCTGAGGGGGTTGGCCGGGGAGTCTCGATATTCCCGATTTGATAAATTTCTTTATTGGAATCTTTAACGCTCGTAATAATGCCTCGAAACGTGCATTATCTCGTCATCGACGAGTACACGTTGAGAAAAGATATTTGTGTTTTTTTTATTATTGAATCTCGCGGATAAAGTCGGTATTATTTGGTATCGCTTCGCGATTACGGTTTATCGAGAGCCCATAACCGTGCTCGGCACGAATTATTTTCTCGTTATCCATAATTAAATAATGCTCTTATAATTATTTTCTGTTATTTCGATACTCTTGTCGATTAATTGGACTATTGATTTTTATTTTATTCCTCAAAAGTACTTTTTATCGTTGATTCGTATGTTTTACTTAAATTCACTTGAAGTCTTCGTGGTCACGAAGAATTAACTTTAAATAGAACATTTTGTATTGTAGTTAATTATTTTTTGCAATTACAATCAATCGTCATTATTCATTTTATTATTTTAATAATCGTCGCGATTCAATTAAGATTTTCTTTTCAATTCATAAATGCGAATTTACATCGATTTATAATTACTTCTTTGTTTTTTTAAATTAAATTCATTGAAAATTCTCCTATACGTCCGTCCCTCGCGAGTTTGTAAAGCTAGCAATGGTATTTTGTCGTTTCCTTTTTTAATCGTTCGGCGTGTAACGTTCGTTCGCGGGGATCAGGGGAGAGAATGAAACGCGTTCAAAAACGTGCGGCAGGAACAGCTGCGAGCACGGCAACACACGCTCGTCTGGCATGAGCGCTTACAGACGACTGATGCACTCTGGCGTCCATCAAACATCGGGCCACCCTCCGGAGGATGAGGCCGCGCTTCTACCCCCGAATAGTCGCGTCTCTGCGCGGCCACTGTAGTACATATAGGTATGTGCATCATTCGAAGGCAAAAAAACTAGTCGGAAACAAATAATATAACAGTGAAAACTACTCATTTAAGGTAGAAGTCTGGTAACTTAAGCCGATTTTCATGTCTTTTTTGGAGGACGTTTTTTTGTAGGAAAATAAAAATGAATCGTTTTGGATATTTAGGATGTTTTTATTTACATATTAGATACCAAAAAAGATTTTTATGAAAAAATTTAATAGTTTATTATTATTATTATTGATCGAAGTTGGCACCTCGAAAAAAAAGCGCGTGGGTGGCCCCGGTGATTTTGGCTCTTGATGTTATCTGAAATCAAAAATTCTTGATAATTCTTAATCTATAGACATGTCATTCTGGTCGGAACTACTGAAGTTAAATTTCATGGATAAATAACAAAATGGCGGACTTTGGAAAAAAGTTTTTTTTTCCAAGAAACTATAATTTGTTCCATGTCCAGGAAAATAGTGACGTGACGATTGTTGGTTAGATATTATTATACCTACGTGTAAAGTGAATATTTTGAAAATTGTGAAAATGTCACTGACATCTTGTTCTTGTTGATAATTCTTAACCTATAGACCTGTCATTCTGGTCGGAACTACTGAAGTTAAATTTCATGGATAAATAACAAAATGGCGGACTTTGGAAAAAAGTTTTTTTTTCCAAAGTCCGCCATTTTGTTATTTACACTGAAGTTAAATTTCCTGGATAAATAACAAAATGGCGGACTTTGGAAAAAAGTTTTTTTTCTCCAAAGTCCGCCATTTTGTTATTTATCCAGGAAATTTAACTTCAGTAGTTCCGACCAGAATGACATGTCTAGAGATTAAGAATTATCAAGAATTTTTTATTTCAGATAACATCAAGAGCCAAAATCACCGGGGCCACCCACGCGCTTTTTTTCGAGGTGCCAACTTCGATCAATAATAATAATAATAATAATAATAATAAACTATTAAATTTGTTCAAACTAATTTTTTTTTGGTATCTTTAATATGCAAATAAAAACATCCTAAATATCCAAAACGATTCAATTTCATTTTACTACAAAACAACGCCCTCCAAAGAAGTCATGAAAATCGGCTTAAGTTACCAGACTACTACCTTAAAAAAAATGATTATTATCATAGCAGAGAGCGATTTTTTAACATAATTTTTTTTTACTTTACTGATGCCTGCTATTCGCATTCTCACTAATCTCGTTTTTTTTGTATTTATATTTAAATTAGAAATACACATTTCAACCATAGATTTACGATAAAAATGTCAGATAAATCGGAAACGTCCAGAAGTATTAACATTTTTTTTTATATGATCAAACCAATTTTCAAAAAAAATTACATCATTGTTGCTCAGCGTTTCTTCCTTGTTCTATAATACTAGATTTCAAAAAAATGAATAAAAGACAAATGAGAAAGGTTATTGCTTCGTCAAATTCCCCTGAAATATCCAATACAAACTTATTATTCATTTATATACGTATATACCACAATTGAGTTTTATATTTGCCCTCGCGTCCGTGACTCAACTTTTTTGTTCCATCACCCGCCAACGCAAGATATCCTCTTATACCTTGTTTTCCCCCAAAACATTTCTTCCTAATGACACTCGTGGGTGGGGTCAGTGATAAGAGGGTTCAAGGAACTCTGGCTCAATATATCTTCTATATACAAGGCGATAAAAAACCAAAAAAATCACTGCAAAAAGAGGAGTAATTATTTGTTTAATTCACCTTCCGCAAATTGAACCAAAAAAAAAAAACGGCCAAGAAATCATTCAGCTTCGTAACACTCCATATACGAATAGAGGAGAACGTGCAAATTCGAACCACCATTTTTGTCCATTTCGTATCAAATTCGCAATTTGTTTCCTCAACACAACCGGTGTGTATAGAAATTATGCACAGAACGTCCAGAATTTCTCTCTATGACGATAAAACGGAAGTCCGCATCCGAAATGTCTTCTCGCCGAGTGCGAATGTACGATGTATATGTAGAAAAAAAAGTAATAAAGCTGCGACGAGATTAATGGTTACCGAGACGTATATTCGCGGGAACCACGAGAGACGGAAAGACAAAAAGGACAAGGATATCTGTCAGATAGATAAACGAGTTGAAGAAACTATAATTTGCTCCGTGTCCAGGAAAATAGTGACATGACGATTGTTGGTTAGATATTATATACCTACGTGTAAAGTGAAATTTTGAAAATTGTAAAAATGTCACTGACATCTTGTTGTTTCTGAAATCTTCTTTTGCAATTAAAAATCTTATCTGACAAATTATCAATGAAAATCGACAGCAAATTACGAATTATTGAAAATCGATTTAAAAACGATATAGTTACTCCAGTTTGTATACTTTTGTACGTCAAAATTTATTAAAGATTTGCAAAGAAAACACAACGTATCTCATTTAAATTTAGTGAATTTTATTCAATTGACATATAATTCCTATTCATGCGGTTTTTTTATGTATACACATAAATTTACGCAATTTCAAATCCGTCACGAATTTGTGTTGAATGATAAACAATGATGCTTCCTTTTTTTTTAATAAATAAGTACGTGTTTTTTTATCGACCCTTACTAACGTAACAATGAAACGTGAATCTACGCCTATCTTTGCACATAAATCAAATTTCTTTTGCGACTTTTCAAGTGATTTTATGAAATTTTATTCATAAAAATAATAAAAAAGCCAATTTTAAAACATGATGAAAAAAAAAAAAACTTTACGAATATGACAACTCTGATCGACACGCGTGGCTCTCTCGAGAACGTGACGTGACTGTAGGAAGTGGAAGTTGACTGACGCGTGTCGAAGTATAGACTGCGTGATGGGTATAGATATATTTTTGGACAGGGATAAACATCATTAGACATTATGGTATAATGACCTCTTGGAAACCCACCCTCTTGAAAGAGGATTACGTACACGTGCGCTCGAATCAGCCCATAGAAAATTCTACGGAGATCTCTCGTGAAATGCGTTTCCTATTACTTGTTTTTTTTTTATATACGAGCAAAAATACGTGGGTGGAATCTTTATGAGTCGATCGACCGTCAAAAGAATCAATTTATACCCTTTGGTTCTTTTTTTTCGTAGGGTCCATATCAAATTCTATTGCTTTTATAGATTTTATTCAAGGGATCTCAATAGGTCTGAAAAGGACCTGATCAGATACGATGGTAAAATTAATTAACCCTCTGACCCATGGTGTTAAAGAAATGAGAGCGAAAAATTACATTAAATGAACAAACAATTTTTTTAGTCATGCAGAATTAAAATATAATTTTTCTAAACTGTAATAAAATTAATAGTTATTTTTACGAAGGTTTAAAACACTCTGTTAAAAACAAATACGAATTGGAGTAACTATATCGTTTTCAAATTGATTTTCAATGATTCGTGATTTGTTATCAATTTTCATTGATAATTTCTGAGACCAAAATCTTCGTATCGAAGCTCGGCTCCACGAACAAACAAGAGACCACATGTAATTAGTTCCATTCGTGCAATTGGAGCTAAATTAAAATTGACCATAATCGTTCTCGCAATTGTTCGTCCCTGACGAAATATTATCGTCTTGCTCGATCGTATTACGTAAAATTCTTTATAGCGTTTCATCATTCACACACCATTCTTACATTTCATAACTCATGTTTGAAAAAAAAAAAAAAAAACACGAAAAGTCACTTTTTTCAACTTATATATTGAGAATTTTATTTTGTAAATACATTGGTTTTTTTTGTTTGTTTCATTATCGTTCGCTCTGTGTCGCGACGATATACGTAGAATTTCTGTATACACGTCGCGATACGACGTATCTAAACAAATGTAAATTTGACTTAGAGGTTTTGTTCATTTTCTTTTCTCTTGCAGAAAACGTAGTAAGTAGCGCACCATAAAATTTTTCTTTTTCAACTTCTCATGATTCACGTTTCCTCTCCTACCCCCCGTATTTGACAATTCCATAACGATTGTAATTCTACCTGATGATTGTTGGGATGACATACATGCTTGACGACGTACAAAATTATAATAAATGCTCCTAACGAAAAAATTGATAAAAAAAAACCAAAAACATCGTAGTCATAAGTACAATGGATGTATAGATAGTATATGGGTATACGTATAAGTACAACTTACTGAAGTGACAAAAAAAAACTGAACCGAGTTCGAGCACCGGCTTCAAATTTTCATTCTCATTTTTTCGATCTTTTCTACATATACGATTATTCCGCATAACACACGCAGCTCGCAAAAGTTCGCTAAGAAATATAAATATAAACACACACAATTCTTAAACATGGGACGACGATTTTTTTTTCATTTCCTTTACTTCTATACAATCGTTGGATTAAAAATCGCGAAACGTTTTACGACGAACTATACAATCTCAGGTTTTTATTTTATCTTTATTTTTCCGAACGGACTTTAACGTTTTACGATGTTTATTAATAAATTAATCGTGATAAAAAATTTCCAAACAATAACGACGCTAAAGTATATTAAAAAAATATAGTAGTAAACTTTGTAACGCCTTAAGTATTATTATCGATAATAATGACGATAAAAGGTAAAAACCTTTAAATCTTTATTTGTAGATGACAACGAAAAAGTTATACGAGTGTTCGCGAGACGGAGCTGATTTTTCTTTTAATACGCATTAATGAAATAACGTGTAATTTCGTTACGAACAAAGGAAAAAAACGATTACGTTCGAATGATTTTTCAATTTTTTTTAAAACGTGAAAATGAAAATCAAATCGGATAGAATGCGATTGGATGAGGAAAAAAAAATTCTACCGATTGAAGGGTCGATAATTATCGAGAAAAAAAACATTTCATCTCTTTTTTTCCTTCTACCATTAACATTTTTTTTTTTGGCGAAACTTGCGTATAAAAAAATAAGGTATCAACGATTAAGGCATTAAGTAAAAGGCATCCGACTAATGTCTAAATTCGTACACCAAACCCGAGGTTTCTATAAAAACTTCACACATTACGTAAACTATAGAAGGAGAGAAAAAAAGCCATTGGGATAAGTACACGAGACAATATTTTCAACGTCTTTTACACGGCAATCAACACTTTTTTCTTCTCGTCATTATTTAACCACCACGCAAAATGACACACCAGATTTTTCGACATTCATTCGTTAATTACAAACTAATTATTTTCATTTATCTCTCGTTTGCTAATTACCCAAAAAGGCGTACCCGTAACTTTGCACATTTTTACTCTAATTTATAGAAAGTTTCATTACATTTTACGTTTATTTTTTGCTATTAATCTCGTTGGTACGACGTGAATTATTCGATAGAACGTAACTGTTAGTATAAAAAAATGTCTAACGATGATTTATTTACTGTGACGATTGGAAAAATTCGGAGTACGTTATTACGTCGCGTAAAAATCGTTTTTATTGTTGCGAGTCCGACGGGGATGAGGGACAGGTTGAATTGAAAAAAAAAGCACTGGTATTCACGAGAGCCACGCAATTGGCGAATGCGTGTGTATGTGGGTGCGAATAGGAAAGGGTAAATTGGAATGATATTTACAAATGACGAATGACTTGTGACTGAAACGTGCGAACTTTACAGTTTTACAATTTTGTTTTTAATATGACAAAATCGAAACAGTTTGAATGAAAAATCACGGAAATGATTGTAAAGAATAATAACGATAACGAATAATTATTTGTAAGGAATACAAATATTTGTTTTTTCTTGTCGAACGATGCACCAATTGAATTCCAAGAATGACTCTTGAAATGATCATTATTGTTTGGGAAAGAGGTACGTTATTTTATGAAAATAGTAATTTTCGTAATTTTTCATTCGAATCATGCCTATCCCCCCCCCCCCCATGTTATTCTCACACTTCTGTGAAACAGCGTGAAATCGGGACAATTCGTATTTGAAAACAAAAATCATGATAACGATTCTGAAGAAGGAGAGAAAAAAATTATTAAGAATAATAATTACGAAGGTGCAAAACTTTTGTTTTGCGAATAATTCGTAAAAAATTGTAATAACAATTTTATAAACTATTACTATTGTTCAGGAAAAATTCGTTCGAATTTTATGAGAATAATCATTTCCACGATTTAAAAAAATTCGAAATCGTCCCCTTTTTTTGCCATTTTACACACTGGTAGTCGGAGTTTTGTTTCTGTATGTGTGGGTTTTTTTTTTTGACCATTCTAAAAGGGCATTTTTATTACTCTCTACTGGCAACTCGGAATACTATTAGGCTCTGACATCGTCGTATGTTCAATATTCATGTGGAAAATTGTTGTTGTTGTTATTTAAGTGCCCTAACGGTCCGTCATCGATTCACATAAATTTGGCATTCATTCCCTGAGCAAAATCAACAACGTCAATATTTCGTAAGATCGGGTACGACCTTCGGGGCTCGACATACATAGGCATATATAAATATATTATATCATAAACGATTTCTTTATCTCTGGATATTAATTTTTGTTTCTTCTCCCACGTGATTAATTAACCTTGTTAAGTACCTATAATGCTAACGCTGCAGTTTTTGTCACGCTGGCATATCTCGAGCCTCCCTGCAGCGTTTCATCGTTGTTGCTGTTGTTGTTGTTGTTGTTGTTTTAATTTTCACCGTCGTTGCTTTATCGCACGTACGGCCATTCTGCAAGCGTTAAGAACGCTCCTGTTTCGGTAATAGATTCGTCATTTCCTCGACTTCCTGATTATCGTTCGACCCCAATAATTGCGACACCTCGCTCTGTTTGCTCAAAATTTCACCGTCCAGATCGATCTTCGTATCGTCTCCCGGTGGTTTCGTTAATTTTGACGTCTGAATGCAAAAAAAAAAACAATGGAATTTACATGATGGATGCGAGACAGTAGATTTTTTGTACTCTCAAACAGGAGTGGGATACACGGTCAACGTTATGTTACGTTAAATACACTGTGTGAAATTTTAATTTTTGAAAGGTACAAAAATTTGATATATCGTCGTTTGGCATAATTCAGCGTTGCCTATGGATTGAACCACAATATTTCCAATTGACGAAATTGCATCGTTACAATTATAACATGGAAATTAACAATGTTGCTTCAACGAAAACATTGACTTCGGAATTATTTCTCCAAAAAGGGTGGTAATAAGCCGTTACCATATTTTTTTCTACTGTCAGAATTTTAACAGATTTGCAGCGACGTTGTTAATTTTCATGAGTTCAAAAGTACACTTTTTTTTTCAATTTGATCAACTTGAAAATTCTACAAATATCAGAGTCATATATACAGCAGTTAAATATCTAGGTCCGAGATGGGCGACCATTGAAGAGAAAAATGATATAAAAGATGTTTTTCAACCGAATAACAATTAACAAATGACGGAAAAAAACGAATCAATAATTATTGTGGATAATTAAATAAAAAATCTGCAACGTCCTTAACCACTAGATCAATTAGTCGACAATTTTTTTTAACTTTCGTTAATTCCTAATACCATATACTGTTTTACCATATGGCAATAATCCACCCTTTTACGTATTGATTTTGTAAAAATCTATAAGTTAAATGTTCTTTTTTTACGAGATTTTATACTCGTAAAAGTATTGATATCGAAGGAATTATAAGTTGACAATGAAAACGTATACGTACGTCTATCGGTGATGTTTTCAACTTTCCATTGTGTCCAGTACGCGTCGTTATGAACTTTGCGTTAGTCAATGGACTCGCGCTAACTGGTATCGGTGACGTTGGCGCTGTGACGCTTTTTATCGGCGAACGTTGAGCATCCAAATCCTTATCCTTATCTTTTCCCGACAAAACCGGCGATTCGAGAACACTACGATCATCCTCGTCCAGAGAATGAAGCAACTGAAAAATAATACACAAAATTATCGTTGTTAATGCCGAAGATGAAAAAAAAATCGAAATATTATCGTCTCGCTAAATCCGTCGAAAAACAATTAATAAATGACATTTTCCCTTACCTTTTCAACCTCGTCGTCAAATTGATCTTGACTAGGATCCTTTTGGCTCTTGTCCAATAACGTGGCACGCTTTGCCGCGAGATACAACGATCTCTTGACTTTAACGTAGAAGACTTCTGTGATTGCTCGTACCGTGTAATCCGGCACGAATGTATGACGCAATATAGCGTCCAAGTTTACCGATTGAATACTTCCCAATGACTGTGGATTTACGTTTGTCGGGGATTCCGCTATGAGATTCCGAACATTTTGTTTTTTAAAGCAATGCATAGAGGTAAAATTACTTTTCTTTAAATACAAGTCCTTATTTTGTCTCGAAAATGTCCTTATCCCGAAAGTTTCGTTTTTACAGAATAGAACATTTTTATTAACGAAAATGTTCTCTAAATGGCTAAAGACTGTTGTTTTTATGAATAATTACGAAATCTCACTACTATAATAAAGCTGGAGAGTTTGTTTATTTGAACGCGCTAATCTGAGGAAATAGTTATCCCATTTGAAATTTTTTTTTTACATTAGATAGCCCGTTTATTCGCGAAGGCTTTACGCCATATAACTTTATGCTATGACCCTAACGAGCGGCGGCGGCGCGTTGAATCGGTGGACGGAAATTTAACGCGGGTGAAACCGCGGGGCACAGCTCGTTATTTATAAAAATAATTATTTCGTTCTTACCTATTACTACATTAGCACTAAGTGCCTGTTGTCCGAAATACGTGAATGGGCCACTCTCGAACATAAGATTTTCCTTGCCGACCGTAACTTCGACTCGTCCCTCGAGTATTAGAACGAAAAAATCGACCGGTTTGCCCTGTTGGTATATCACAGCAGCCGGATCGTTTCTCGCTTTTTCGCGTGACTTCACTTTGATATGATAAATAATGTCCTGCTTCAACAAACGACGCAGTATCGTTTCCGATATTGTGTCGGGTTTGAATGGATCAACTGCTGTGAATTAACGGATGTCTTTAGTTTGAGGCCAATTTTTCGATCTTTCGTTCGTTATAATTATCATTATAAACACGGACTTACTCGTCGATAAGTATTGGAACATTGCCAGTGTTAATTGCGGCGATATGTGTATACGTTGATTTTCCTTCTTTTCCGCGAACACGGTAAAGTCCTGCATAGGCCTTGGTCGTGCCAGTCTCTTGCGTTTACTTCTGTTATCGGCTGTTTGTTGAAAAAAAAAAAAAAAACGATTTTTTCTTAATTAGAACAATTCTCACGATTTTTAAACATCATTTTATTTTGAGCTTTCAGTGCGGATTCAAATAGATATATAGATGAATACTTGGCTGAATTTCAATATTTCAATAACTTCTTCAGGTTTTCGAATATGTCAACAATTTTGAAAATTTAGGTGATTTTTTTTATGACGATTATTTTTTTTAAATATTTTCTAGTTTCCAGAAAAAATATAATATTTACTCACTGAACACATCGGTCTCGTCCATGATTTCAGCTTGAATCAATTCTTCGATAACATCCTCAAGCGTAACTAATCCGATAACTTCGTAAAACGGATCACCCTCGCCCTCGTTATTGACACGTTGTACAAACGCCATGTGTCCTTTGTGGCCTAAGAAAAAGACGAAAAAAATATATACGTTATCCTATACTTATCGATGGTCATTAAATAAACAATATCAAACATTTTATTTGTCCTCTTATCTAAAGTCGATTGTTGAAACAAACATAAAGCCACTTCCGGCTGAGATATGTTCTCAAGATTGGTTAAAAATAGTCCATTACAAATATACGAACAAATATTTTTATCACGGTATTCCAAAGTGGTAAGTTGTCAAGTATTAGAGAAAACAAATTCTTTTGCAATTTTCAATGTGTTTTAGACTTGAAAAAAATCTGTTTCCAAAAGCCAAAGTTATTTTTATTTTGTTTGTGGCAAGAACTCTACTTTTCGTAAACAAAATTATGCTTCCAAATTTCCGTTCTTATGCTCTTTAAAGCTCGTGAAAAAAAAAAACGATATTTTTTCACCTTTAACACAATTATTTATGCATAAACAAAATGACGTTACCTTCTTTGAATTGTTTGAACATAATGTCCAGCGTGACATCTTCAAATACGAAATTGCATGGATTTTGATAGAACTGACAGAGCGTTCTAAGCGGTGTATTGTCGTCAGGATCGACGAAAGCAAGATCCTTTATGTAGAGCATCGTTATTATGTTTGTACGAGCACCCTCGTAAACGGGTATACGCGAATATCCTGTAAAGTGGAACGTGACCTGTTCTTTGAGTTATGTCGTCGATAATTAATCGTCTGATTCATCGATAAGGCTCTAATCACGTCATTGAAAATGATGATCTTGGTCAACGATAATACGAATGAAGAAAAAAAACTATTGCTTGCACGAAATCAATAAAAATCAAGGATATCGTATCCGTCGGTTAACGTAAAATCTCTTAATATCAAATCAATTGTTCTTTTAATAAAAACAAAACCACCGTCACAAAATTATCATTGGTTAAGTTTCCTTATTTTTATTTGTCAAAATAACATAAAATCATTGAAAAAAAACGGATTTTAAAAGTTTTTCCATGTACCTGATTTCATGATTTCCGAAACGGTCTCAAAATCCAAAACCGCATTATAATCCAACATGTAAACGTCTTCGATACGTGTCATTACGTCGACGACCGTTTTCTTGCGCAACTCCAATGCTCCGGCAATTATATTAACCTCGTCTTTCTCGAGATCGTTGTAGCCAGTCGTTACCTGTCACGGTGTAATAGATAACATTTTATTTCACTCTATCTACGAATTTTTGTTCCATCCGGAAATTTCGTATTTTTTTTTTAAGTAGTTTGATTATATTATCTCTCAAAGTACAATCGTATCGTGGAAAATCTGTCTTCTAGACGATCCACAAATCAGTGGATATTTGTTCAGTGTGATAACGTTGTCGAATATTAACTATCAAAACTGTTTAATCGATTGTGAAACTACTTCGGGCTTTTTCAAGTCACGTGACATTTTTTTAAATCGTACAATCTCTACTTTTCGAATGAAAAAATTGAGTACCATGAGTGAAAGTATGAAAAAATGTGAGCACCATTTAAGTCATAAAAGAAAAAACCATTTGAAAGCATACAAGAGTGAAGAATTATTTTCTATTCTTCTCAGTAATAGTAATAATTATTTGAAAAAAAAAAACTAATTCAAATTATTCTCAATTTAACAAAGGAACTTTCAATTTTTATTCTTTTACACTAATTATTATTTTTTTAAATCATTAACATTCTTTTTGATGTAATCCTGTGGAAATACCTGATTGCAATATTGTAACGAGCGATTGAAAACATTCGCGGAAAAAATCATTTTCGCAAAAGTGTTTCAATATCTTAAATAGTTGTTAATCACTCAAAAAAACCGTCCTCCATCTTTATTCTTTAATAGAAAAAAAAATGTCTCTATTAAATTCATTTTTTCCGCATGATTAGTTGCTCGAACGGAGAACATCCCAACGTTACGATGTTGCGAGCAGAAGGTGTGCAAGATACCAATAAAAAAATCGTAAAAATAGAAACGGGTTAAAAATTATCTTTGATTAATTATCATTTCTTTCGAAACAACGTTTGTATTCATTCCCATTAGTTATTTCTATTGGAAATATAATTTTAAAAAATGTATTCAACTTTCAATTCAAACGTAGCAAATCCACGATGACGATGTTGCGAGCGCAAGAAGTATTGTTCCAATGGCATGATTCCAATAATAAAAAAAAAAGAAAGAGAATCATAAAAATAGAAACGAGTGAAAAATGATTTTTACATAATTCTCATTTTCTCCAAACTACATTTATTCTTTAGTTATTCCTTTCCCGAAAATTCTTAAAACATTTTCTTTTTTGTTGTTATAATTTCAATTCAAACTGTGCCTCGATTGCGAAACAGAAGCGGTTTACGGTTCGCTTGTCTCGTGTCGCAGTGCCAAGAGACGTGGTTATACGATTAAAAAAAAAAAAAAAAGACGGCTTATACGTGAGAGTCAAATTACCGAGAGGGGGTTATCTAAAACCGATATCTTCGCGAGGTATTGCACGTCTGGTATGACAATATATAATAGTCCGTTAACGAGCAATTTGAGAGTCACTACCCTCTTAATGATAAGCGGACGTCGAGGATGAGACACTCGTAATAATAACCCTCTTCTATACACGCCCGTTCGGAACGAAAATATTAACGCGTGACATTGCGATAATCCAGCTGGGCATATGTGCAAATAAATCAGCGTAAGATTATTCAGCACGAATACTGGAACGAAATTTTATTGTATAGATGAGGATTATCTGGAAAGCCGAGAAGAAACGCTCAAAAATATCCGGCATCAAAAAATAAAAATGAATTGTTAAAGTTGGAATAAACTTGAAAAAAATTATCATTTCTTATTTTTTATTTTTTCTAATTAAATTACTCATTCATTTGGACTTATCGTTCATGACGATTCAACAAACAGAAAACAATGTTACGTATATATTCTTACCCTCACGAGTTCCTTCAGACGTTCACGATTATAAACGTTACCGATTTCCTCACCGAGTACCAGATTCAACAATTTGCTTATGGGATAACTCAGTGGAAAAGTGATGAGCATTGTAAATTTCGTCACATAGATCGTTTTCGCTCCTACGCAGAGTCCGTGTCGACTGCAGAACGCCTGCGAAAATTAAAGAATTGAAGAAAAAAAAGAATTAAAAATTCATACCCCGCTGAAACTCCAATCGTTGCGGTTTTTTTAAAATGATTTTCTATATTTTTGCGTCGAACTTACTTGAGGCGAAATTTCACCGAATATCACGATCGCGAGCGTTGAACAGATGACAGCGACAAGGCCAGAAGTAAGGTCATCCAGGAGTATCGTAAAGAGTGAATTTACGAGTACGTTTGAGAACAAGATCGAACATAGCAAGTAATTGCCCTTATTTCGCACTGGCTGTATCGTTCTGGCGTACTCTTTTTCCTGCAATAAAAAAAATCAATTTTCAATTATTCCCACTTTTTATTTAAATTCAAATTTCATGTAATTTTTACCATAATTTAAATTTTTGCTAGTATTATGTAAATTCAACGATAATTTTTATTTTAAATATCGTATTTGTAATATAACATTTTTTTTCCACACAAATGCCGAACCTTTTCGGTGCCGGTGTTGCATAAAATTTTCAATTCCGTTCTGTCCAGAGCCATCAGTCCTAAATTGAGTCCGGAAAAGAGGGCGGAGAAGCTGAGACACATTAAAATGATAAGGATACTCAGCCAGAGTGGTAGGGTCTTCTCGTAGGTACGAATCTGAAAGAAAACAAACGCAAGACGTTTATCGATCAATATTATAACCGGTTCGAGCTGCAACGATCTCGTACTTTTTTTTTCGATAGTGTGTATTTTTTTTTATACGTTCCAATTTAGCACGTGTGGCCCAGATAAAATCTATACTAGCGGGTTCGTTGTATCTCTCTTTACGATCTCACACTTGCGGACAACGAAAACAACATTTTTTTTTTATTTTCTTACTTTTCCGGTTATTCCCCATCGGGAATTGATTCTCGATACATATAAAAGGAGGATTACTAAAAATTCATTGAAGAAAAAACGATATAACGAAAATTCCAAATGTGTGGTTCTGAATCCTGCACAGGACCCGAAGAACAGAAAAACATGATATAAATATTTTCAATTTTTCGTTTATATATACTTACCGTGTTGTAAGTTTCGGTTCCCTGATGTTTGAACAGTTCCTCCTTGTTTCTGGGATCATTATTGCCAAATATGCCGGGTTTAACGCAAATGAAAAAGGGCGAACCGAGTGGCAAAACGACGTCAATCAGAGCCGTGTTTTTTTCGACCGATCTTACCTATTAAAATTCCAAATTATAGTTAAGTTCAACGATCCTCAAATAGTAACCCCCAGTATCGAAAAAACAAAATGTCAATTTTTCTTGTTTCAAATTGTTCATCGAGCACTCACGAGAAATTCCTTCGTCTTAATTTTGTCGCATATGGTACCTCTCTCCTGAGGTATATCCGTAAACGTGATTTCGGTATCTTTTGTAATGCCAGTACCGAATAAGCGCAATGTCGTTTTCGAGTCCACCAAAATTTCCGGTATTCCCTCCTCGGAATACGAAGGCTCTTTCTCGGCTATCTCGACTCTGAGACCTTCTATTTGTACTAATTCGTACGACTCTGAGGCTGGTGCATCGCCCATGACCGCGTCAAATCCATTATCGCGCTCGCGACGCACATGCGTTCTGAAAATAAATATAAAATACTTATCGGATATGCCGACGCGATATGACAGAACATTTACTATCTATAAATGTCGAAATATAAATACAATAAATATATACGTCCCCCCGATAGAGTTTTAACCCTTTTATTGCATTTGTACTCATTCCATTTGTTTATTTAGTCGATAAACAATGCGACATCATTTTTTTTTCTCTCAATACCGCATCTCCATTGACCATAAAACGTTCAAACATTCGATCATAAAGTATAAAGGTTTTTCTTTAATAATTATTATTTTTTTAATGCCATGAAAATCAAAGCAATGGAGAAAGTGATGGACAATTGCTTTTTCCATTATTCCCAATAGTTTTATTTTTAAAGAAACATTGTTGTTCTTACGCTCTATGTAATATATTTGAACAAAGGGATGTGACGAGTGAAAAAAAACAATTTCTAGAATAATTAAATGCTTGTTTTTTTAAAATATTTAGACTCCTCGGTACTGATATGCATATAGAAACGTCACAATACATAAATATACTGATACGCATATAAATGCATTTATATAAATATAGAAATAAATACGGGATAAAAAATCGGATTATCTCGGTATTAAGGTAGCATTCTTTCGCCAGACGATTACAAACAAGATGCACGTTTCAAGCATGTTCATTGTACGAATGAAATCTGAAAATCTTATGGAACATATATACACACGTATATATATCTCACACAGATGAGACGAGCAGTCCGATGGATGCCAGTGGGTCAGGGTCAGGGTTCCACACTCTCTCAACCCTTCTATCTCCACGAAAATACTCCCTAGGGAGCGTGTAGATATGCGTTAAAACACGGTTTATCGATCAGACTCCGCACTCAAAGAAATTTACGACGTAAAAACATTTCTCCATTTTTATGATGATAAAGGCCATCAAAGTTCATGAATAAAAACTGACAATGTGATTTTTCATTTACATTTAAAACAGGGAGGAGAAAAACCTCGCTGAAAGGTCAATGAGAGTGGGCGAATGCGTGTACACTTTATTCTGGAATCAATGTATTGATTGCCCTGTCGGCCCTTTTTCACGCTTGAAACTCTCCGACATTAGGGTTAGGGGAGGGCGTGTGGTAAATCGAGACAGACAGAAATTAATATTTCCAGTTGTCATGGGATATGAAAGGAAAAAAAAATTGTGGAAAAAATGTCTGTACGAAAAAATCGTATCTCAAATATATGCAGCGTGTGTCGCAATTCATTTATTCATATATTCATTGTATATGTAAAATGATTTTTTAATTCTTTTATTACTTACATTCGGGGTCATTGAATTTAAAAGCGACAATATGATACAATTCTCTGACGATTGACGTTTTGATGTATATCCAGTATGTATACGATTGTTGGCTAACGCCACTTGATAAATAAACGCGATATTGTTTGTTGAGCAGACAGTGAGTCACTGTATAGAGTCCTCACGGGCGAGAAGGCGAAAGAGTGATAAAGAACGTGTCAAGTATGACAACAATTTAGCGGGAAATGGATTCTCAATGAATTTCGTACGGGTCAGCATCCATGTTGATTTTTTTCTTTTCTTATTTAGCAGAGATTCGCTCAAATGAAGTGATTATATATTTCTCTGTGAGCGCATCACAAATTTGGCAACAACATTTTAGTCTTTGAATCCCGGTTTAGGCCTTTCCAAAAATAGCTTAATACACAAGTGACGTACACTTTACCGTAAGGATCCCGTAGATTCAAGCGAACCGGTTATAACGGCCAATTAAATAATTGTAACAATTGACGGGTTAGCCTTAATTCAATTGATATCCTCGGGGGGCATTACATTTATGACTTTATCTCTTGATATGAGGAAAATAATCCGTCACAACGATGAAAACAGCGTTTCGTTGTCGCGCGGGGAAATATTCTCGAGACGATTTTCCTCCATGAACGTTTGATTATGGAAATGTATCGAAGGAAGCAACGTTCCGAAGAGCAAAGAGATGTAGGCCGCATAATCTATTTTTACACGAACGTGGACCATGTTAGAGTAATCTAACCTGCCGCCGAATATCTACGACCAGAGACGTGAGAACGTGCAATTAAGGAAGAGTTGCCTTAATAATTCCTAAGGAATTTTCTGTTTCGCTTTTGCTTTCATACAACGAAATTGAATGTTTTGTAAGATAAATGCGAATAACATTTTACCGATAGTTCGTTTGATTTAAAGTGCTAATTAACGCTGTGGCCGATCCTCCGAAGTATTTTTAATCATTCGATTAATTTAAGGTAGTAGTCTGGTAACTTAAGCCGATTTTCATGTCTTTTTTGGAGGGCGCTTTTTTGTAGGAAAATAAAAATTAATCATTTTGGATATTTAGGATGTTTTTATTTACATATTAAAGATACAAAAAAAAAATTTGTTGAAAAAATTTAATAGTTTATTATTATTATTATTATTATTGATCGAAGTTGGCACCTCGAAAAAAAAGCGCGTGGGTGGCCCCGGTGATTTTGGCTCTTGATGTTATCTGAAATCAAAAATTCTTGATAATTCTTAATCTATAGACATGTCATTCTGGTCGGAACTACTGAAGTTAAATTTCATGAATAAATAACAAAATGGCGGACTTTGGAAAAAGAAACTTTTTTTTAATGTCATGGATAAATAACAAAATGGCGGACTTTGGAAAAAAAAACTTTTTTTTCCAAAGTCCGCCATTTTTTTTTATTTATCCATGAAATTTAACTTCAGTAGTTCCGACCAGAATGACATGTCTATAGATTAAGAATTATCAAGAATTTTTGATTTCAGATAACATCAAGAGCCAAAATCACCGGGGCCACCCACGCGCTTTTTTTCGAGGTGCCAACTTCGATCAATAATAATAATAATAATAAACTATTAAATTTTTTCAAACAAAATTTTTTTTGTATCTTCAATATGTAAATAAAAACATCCTAAATATCCAAAACGATTCATTTTTATTTTCCTACAAAAAAGCGCACTCCAAAAAAGACATGAAAATCGGCTTAAGTTACCAGACTAATACCTTAAACATCGCGTAAGATCAAAAAGCTATTTATTCTCCGACCAAGCTCATTGTCCACAGTAGATGCTGCCCAGTTGGAGTGACAAGTGATGTAAACAAGCAACGTGAAAAAATTCCCGCCATTATGGGACAGCTAATTTGGATGATGGGAGTTTAAATTAAAAAAAACATGGTCTGGGGTGAATTTACCAAAGAAAATCTCGTTGAAAAAATAGAATGGTATGAAAAAAGACTTGGCTATCCAACATACTAATCTATTTTTGTCACTTGAGGCTGATTGAACTAAAATGAAAGTATTTGAGTCTAGACGCGTCGTTCTAACGGGCATATAAGCCATAAACAAACGCACTTGCGTAGATTATTGTCCTAACATCATTTAATTCCATCAATTTTTTCCACCGAGATATCTCTTGTCTTCACTTCGGATTATCAATGCAGCTGCATTGAAGATTTTTCAAACAAGCTCAGTGACATAACTCCAGACGTTGAAGAGCCACAACGTCGTGGATTAAATGATACTCATTGGAATACGTCATCCTTGCGTTTATTCATACAGTTCATACAGAATTCAGATCACGTTTTTCTCTCTGCTATATCCCCCATATCATGTGGCTACCCGCAAACACTAATTTCCCGTATAACGCATTAAACCATTGCGAAACGAATGTAAGAAGAAAAAGTGAAAACGAAAAGTGCGGCAAGACGACCTTCGTTCAAATATTACGAAATTTTTCGTAAATCGATCGTTAAAAATGTCGTTCAAACATTACGAAATTTTTCGTAAAAAGCCAGAAACCGAGTGAACCGCGATTGATAATGAAACTTTGGGATCTATCACTAATACATTTGTCCGATTGTAATATCTCTGTTATTCAGCCAAAGTCCCTAGTGGACGTCTCGTGTTATTTCTTTTTGTCAAAGTCCCTCATATTTCTCGCGAGCATTAATTATCTTTCTATTTTCGTTTAGTTTCTTTATCGCTGTCGAGTCGCCTCTCTCTTATTCATATTTACGAAAAAAATCCGCACGGAAAAAACACTCACTCGTTATAGCGCGGTCTGACGGCGAAGTTTCCCCCAAGATTGTACCACAATTCGCCGTTTCGGCTAACGGTTCTCAGACAAAAATAGACCTCGGTAACCTCAAAACAACAATCATCGGGTAATCCATAAATCGTGAGATTTCCGTAATTCCGCAACTTTCGTAGATGACCATTCTTCGCGTCGCATTCCCGGTCGTTCGATGACCAGCTTATAGCCAGGTCATCGTCGTAGTTATTGATACCGTTGGGTAGTTCCGTAAATTCAACCTCCACGAGAAAACCGGAACTCTTTCCCGTTCCTTCCGTTCCAGTATCGTGAAACGTTCTATTCCCATGTTCGGCATTACGATCGATCAGACGAACCGAATTGACGAGCTTGGACACATTGTTCGTGGTATATTTTAACGAGACGCCGTTCGCTAAGTGAAAAATTCCGAGTACAAGTAGAAAAGTAACCGGCGCGTACGAGTAACCAACATGTTGCGCCATCATGCGACAAATGCGGTGTGACAACTCTCGTTTCTGTCTCTCCACGATGCTGTATTTATAACCTTGAAGCACGTGACTGCGCATGAGCACTTTGGTGAATAACGCTCTTGCGGACTCCGGGATTTTCTCGCTCCTCCAAACTCCGATGTACTCCCTTTACGAGATACCTCCCCTCGCGCCTGCGTTTTAACCGTGCGATTCGTTTTTTTACTGCCATCGTGTCGCCTACGAGTTTTGACATTTCAATTGTATCGTATCGAACGCGTTACCGATAGCCCCGCGTTAATGACATTTTGGATTCGTTCGATGTTTGATTCAAACTAGGGACAGGGAACATCGTTCGATTTACGAAATTATTGTTTTCTGTCTAACGGTGTCTTCGGTTGGGCGTCTATGAGGGAGTTTCTCGCGATTGCGCCAAAGGTCGGCGCACGAGAGTCGGTGGAAAAGTCAACGATAAACATCCATCCGCGAAAGATCCTCCGGAGGATGATGTAGCGCCACACTGTGTGGTTTCGTGGAAAATGAAGCTGTCGATAAATATGGAAAGGAGTTATGGATCTTCAGAGTTTCCTGTATTACCATCGCACGATCAAGAAAATCTCGATCTCGATCATCAATCATAACATGTATTATACATGTTCGTGTGCCTTCAATAATCGTCATCTTGTAAAGTGAATTGTTACTTTCAGCATAGCATAATCCTCGCATTTACCAGCCCCGCAGAAAACTCTGTTGATGTTAGGTCTCTGATTGTTTCATCTCTAAACCATGCCACGTACCAGTTAGCGGTAGTAATATTGCCAGTACTTACGTATCGAATTATCGAATCTAGTTTAGTGGTCGTTGATACTGTAGGTGTTATGAATGAGTCGATCTCGCGGGGATTTATAGATCATATAGATCTTGTCACAATACACATATTACCATCGGATGATAAAAAAGATCTCAATCAACGATGCTCATTAACCGCAACTTTTATTATTCATTATAATTAAGCTTAAAAAATAATAACATCGACAAAACTTTGTACAGTAAATGTGACCTCCAGCATAACAATACTAGCGTTCCCAAGACTCGCGGGAAAATCTCTTGGCGTCAGGTCTTCGCCTCGTTTTTCGAAAGACAACGCTGTGCCAATAATTGGTATTCAGGATCGTGCAGAAGTTTCGTTGTCGATGTCTTACCATCCGTAACTGATGTGGTCATTGACGTTGGTATAGCTAAGATGAGATACCTCGTTGGCCGGTGAGTAAGTGACCTTGACGACGGGTTGATGCGCAGCTGCGACGGGTGCGTCATTGGCATAGCTGGCGTAAGCTGGTGCAGCGTGGGAATAGGTCGCTGGTGCAGGGTGGGAATAGGTCGCTGGGGCGGCATACTCAACCGGGGCATGTTCAGCAACTTGATAGGTGGCCGGAGCAGCGTAAAGCCTCTTGGTAGGAACGGCAGAGGGTGCTGCCGAGTAAATTTGTTGGGTAGCTGGGTATACCGAGGGTGCAGGGTAACTCTGGTAGCTAGCTTGTTGAGGGTAGTAAGCCTCGGTGTGTGTGACCGGGGCGGATGCGTAGTTTACGGTTGCCTGAGGAACAGCGGCGTACGTGAGCTTGGCATGATGATTCTCGTAGAGTGCGGGTTCAGGGGATGCGTAAACCGGTGCTGAATGGGCGCTGTAAGACAGAGCAGGTTGCGCGGACACATAGACCGACGGATTGCTGACGCGAACATCGGTTTTACTGCTGCTCGAGTAAGGAGTGTCGATCGTTTTCGATTGGGTCGACACCTGAGCCAAATTGCCGAGACTTCTGTAAGTGTTGTCCGAACCGGATGTCAATGTTAGCCCAGCGTTTGCCGTGGCGAATACCGCACATGCGACGATAAGAGTGAACTGCAAGGATGAGAAATAAATAAGTTTGTCATGATGATCATTTAGGATCGAGTTTCGTAATTTCACGACACTCCTTGGCACGGAATAACAAAACTTTGGTATCGATTGATTGAGGCTGTGTTACAAATAATTTTGATGCATGGCATTTTGCCGCTCCTGTTGATAAATGAAGGTAAAAACCTCTTCGAGTAATCTGTCAGACAAATGTCGCACCGGCGAATTTCACAGTTAGTCAAAAAAAAATTGGCAAATCTACCATTGATGAAAAATATTATATTAAATGGGAAAATATTCCAGTTGTATTTTACGAATTGCTGCGTAATACTCCGACCACCCGAAATACGTGGTCATTTTTTGTACACATTACACGATACATTATAGCGGTTCCCGTTCTGCAGATTTTTCGGCACGATGACACAGAGACCACGAACAATTTTAGGAAGCTTTACAAAATTTTCGATCGTAGAACGCGTATGTACCTTGAATGCCATGATCGCTGGTGTCTGCGGTTTGCGATTTGTGAATGAGAGAAGACCGAAAAGACTTGTAGATCTCAACTGATGTCTGGTTCCTAGCGTGTGCTCCTTTTATATATGTAATAAGCCGTGACTTTCTTCTTCAACTCCTTCCAACACGCCGCGATCGCGGTTCCTTTAGTTCCCCACTGCCGAAACCCTATCCGGGTGGACCAGGCGTTGACTTTTTTTTTTTTCCTCTTAACTTCTCTCTCGACCGCATTGTGTTCTCTAAGAAGCGTCGATCACAATCGAACCTCGCATTATTTCTCTCTAGGTCCCCTCAGTGGGTATCCTTGACACGATCTTTCGTATCGTCGGGCCAAACCGCGCCTGTGGGACAATCCGGCAAAGTTGTTAAAGCTTCACAAGGGGCTCAGAAGAACGCGTTGTACAGTGTCTTAAGGGAGGAAATATGGTTAGGACAGCGTTTTCTCAATGTTTTTCATGAATTTTTTTATAGTATAAATAATGAATATAATTTATTGAAACTTTGAGAATATTTTATACATATATTTAAGTATGTACTATAAAATTTTTGAAGAATTTCCTTGAAAAACACCGAACATATTAGCGACCCCATATTGCAGGTCACAATCAGACTCAGCATTTTGCGTACATTCTGGAAGCCGTAATTTTCATCTGAAATCAAACGAGGTTGGAATTTACTTTTATTATATGTCTCTCTTCTATATGAACCTAAATGCTATCAAAAAAATAGATAATTGAATTTTCTACAGGGGTCAAAACAAAAAAGCATGATTTTTTGCCATTTTTTACAACTTTATTTGCAAAAAAAATTATTTTAAATAATGATAATATTCCGATTTTAGGTTCATATAGAGCGCAGTACTATGAAAAAAGTAACTGCCAATTTTCAAAACGATTGGTTGAAAACTTTTCAAACTAGCGTGTACGCAAGTTAAAAAAAAGTCGTTTTCAGAAAAACGCGTTTGAAACACGTGGCGCGCTCGGGGCCTGAAGGAGAGCTACTGACTTTAATGGCTTATAACAATAGAACGAGTCGGAATTTTCGTTTAAAATTTTGGGAACATATTTTTCAATAGTTTCACTAACAATTTATGAAATAAAAAAAAAATCGATTTTTCGAACCGTCTAACCCTATTTCCCCCCTTAAGACAACTACAGTATCGATCAAATTCGAGTGTTAAATTTGAAAAAAAAAATCCTGTTTACAAAATTGTATCGATTTATTGTACGTGATGCCGGATCTCTGATACAGAATACGTCGTATTTGTATCTAGGCATTTAAAATCAAATTTTGAATTAATTTGACTATTAACGCTATGTTTGTCGGAATATCCTATCGATCGATCTTTTATTGTGACTGTTGCTTCAAATTCACTGTTAAAATAATCGATCTATACGTGCAGGTAATTCGATTACCATTATCGTACAGCAATTTCTAATCTTATTTGGACAAACTTCCCCTATTATTTAGGCAATTGTCACTTGGAAAAAAAAAGGTATATGCCGAAGTATATTCGACGTATCAAGCTTTTCGTCAATTTATATAAAAAAATATGTTGACTACAGGGTTATTGTAATCTGTCGTTATTATTGTCAATGAATCAATATCATTTTTGTTGATTCCCAAGTGATTTTTTTGCGCTCGAACATTCATCGAGTGTACAAACCCTCGTGAGCGATGTATTTCTCACCCAAAATCGGGGCACGGAAAATGGTACGTGACGGTGAAATTCGTTCGTCAAGCACGGGTATAAAAACTTTTATGGTACATGGAGGTCCCCCTGCGGAATTTCGGTATGCCTTTTTTAAATGGGTATACAACACATATACACACGGCGCGAACGCCATAATGACGACGAGGATAATCGCGAAGTTGTTCTGGGGTCTGCACGAGTTGCGTAACTCCCCCAAAAGATCGAATAACGCCGTAACCCACACGCTAATTTGCGGTCGTCGTTAAAGCCCGTACTGGACTCTCACGCAAATGCGTATTATAAACGTGTTTTGTAGAAAAAAAAAAAAAAAAAAAACAACTATTAATATTCAGGAGACGTATCGGGGAAGATTTTTCTAACCACATTTGTGTATTATTGTTAGTGGCCTTCGCGCGGTTGACATGGTAAAAACATGAATGCCGAGGCAACAACAAGACTTATGGTCCATGAAATTCGGTAAAGAGTAAAAAAATCAGGGCACAGTTTTTTTTACGAGTAAGGGAATTATGCAATAGAATTGCGATTATTAAGAAGAAGGTGATGTTTTTTTAACGAACATTATACATTTTTCATTTTATCGGCTATCCATTGGTGATTAGAGCAATATGGCGGAGGGAAACAGGAGGGAGTCAAACAATGCCGATGGAATGATTGATATTATTATTTTTTTTATTTTTTATTTTATTTTTTTCGTAATCATTACTTTCATGTCTGAAATTGGAACGCTTGCATGCGCGACTGGAACGGCCACGCCTACGGGATCAGAGAAAGAGAGCCTCCGGCTATTTCGAGGGAGCCGATAAATTCTGTCCTCTGATATATTTTTACGGATTATACGTGACTCGTAAGACCCGTAGAAATTCGATCAGCAGCGATGATAATTACAACTGATAATTAAGAAAAAACACACACACATTCCTAATCAATGGATCATTGGATTTACGACAAAAACTGTTTATTTAATTTTTCATCCAAACGGAACGTATCAATCAGCCAAATAGATACGGGTATTAAATAATAATCTAAAATAATCTAATCATAAAGTTTATAATTCGCACAAATATTTAGATGTACAACGAGATATCTGATTGCAGCTTTAAATTTTCGTAATTTAACATATAATATCAAGAAAAATGTGTCAATGACAAACAAATGAAATCAACAAATAAAAATTAAACTTGTTACCGATAAATTCAACTCGAATATACAACTCGACTTTAAATCATCACCTAAACATTCCGCTGTCAATCATTCTCCCAATCAATTTCCTATATTTCTTCATTCGAAAATCCCTTATTATCTCGTATTATTTACTTTTGTTACTCGTCCAATCGGTCGATTATTTATTTAACAGATCAATCAAAATCAATTCGAACACAATTCGAACAACATTTTATTTTTCTCATCGCTTCCCAACGCAATTTACAATCATTACCAAATCTCCGGCTGCACAAGTTTATCAATAACTTTTTTTCCCCCCCATCTTACCAACCGTAACTTTGAGCCGCGTGACTCCGATAACCCATGTGCGACACAATCGGATTGTAGCCAATTTTTTCAATTCCATGACCCACACCAACCGGATAACCGGCATGTGCGTACGATAATGCTGGTGAGGAGCTTATCGCGTAACGGGAATGTGCGTAATTCGGACCTTCGTGAACGGCGTAACGAGAGTGAGCGTAATTGCCGATTGAAGCGTGATTATAGGCGATCGAAGGAGCAACGGCTACGGGTCCAATGGCATGATTGTAAGGAATAGTTGAATGTGACGATATCGCGGATGAGGGCCGATTGACGGTACCATGTGCGTAATCGGTACCGATGTAACCCGTTGGATTGGTCACCGTATAACTCGCTGATTTGTGAACGGCACCGGGATAAGTAGCTTCGATGATTTTTGCGTGCGACGATGAACCACCGACGACATTTCCATAACCGTGATTATAGACACTTCCGTGAATTGGATTAACGGGAATAACCGAAGCTGGGGCGATTGGCGCGGCCACGTGGCCGTAATTGCCGTAGTAAGACTGATGAGCTGGTCCATGATTGTAGTAACCGTTGACGCAGGCCAACGTGGCTGCGATTATAAAAAGCTGAAACAAAAGAACGAACGTTATTTCACATCTTTTAGAGGATATGAGTTCATTGTTAAAAGATGAATTTTCATTTTTTCTTTTCATTATTGATTTATTTAGTACGAAGTATGAACGATCGCATCGAATGAATGTTCGATGAAAATAAATTTCGTTCGTTATCCAAAGAAAATATAATTTAAAAAAAAATTTATTATCTTCACCGAAACTTAACTGCACATTTTTTCATCAATTTAAAAAATTATTTGTTAATTTATTTTCTAAATCTTTTCTTTCACCAGTCAGATCGTGTGGAACGATAAACTTTTGTATTTTGATAAAACATTTTGTTACTGTTCGCGAAAACTTTTAATTGATTGTTGCTTCGAGAATTTTATGAATTATATGTACGGGCATTTAATTGACTAACAACGGTCGAGGTGTTCATTAGTCGATCAAATGCGAGATACACCCAGGGGCACTTTTGCGCTCTATAGTAACTCCTCCACGTGCACCAATGCTCGAGCTCTCTCGAATGATCTACATATTATTTATTATACTGTACACAAGGATGATATAAATTTCGCGTCGTCATAAGCTCGAAAAAAAAAGAAAAGAAAAACGGGTCCAACGAGGACAAAGTATAGATCGAACCGAGGGGTTTAGAAATCTTACGTTGACACGATGTTGATTTTGACTTTCTATATAAAAAAAAATATATATATATATATCACCAGGTGTCGAAAATTACCAATGGGAATTTAACGAATTAAACGATTTATTCGTATAATCATACGAATGTTACATTTTACGAAATCACATTAATATTCCGTTCAGTTTACCATAAAACAAAATGTGTTTCCGACGTTGAAGGAAAACAACTTCCAAGTGTCCGAATGAAAAATAAGGAATTCTCAATTGATGAAAAATTTTGCTTATTCGACAGAAAAAAAAAAACGAAAATGTATTTCGAGAATATCCTCTTACCTTGAGCATGTCGCGAAGATGAAAAGAACAGGAAAAAAAACAATAAAATTCTTTTTCTTTCGGAATCCTCTAGTTTTCACACGGTGGTGCAGTTTTATAAATATCGATCAGGGGTTGATTGCAGCTGATAGAGATTTGCTGAGCTTCGAAGCGTGACCACGTGTATTTATACCCAAGAAAATCCGTGTATTCTATGCGATATCGTTAGACGTGTCGAACAGTGTCTGGAAATGGAAACGAAGGTGGTGCATTCGTGATTGCACTCTTGGTCGCGAGCGTGTACGTGTGTGCGTGTTTATATCGGTACAGTGGGGCGTGGTGCACTATATACATCGTTTACAATATATATATAACTAATATATATCATTAGATACATGTACCAAATGGTCTTATATACCAAATCGTATATATTGTAGTTGCTGTTGTCAGTTTGTATTATGCCTTAAGGTGGTTACACAAATATAGCACAGATGACTATCTAAAGCCAGTGGCAGTAAAAAGGACCTCGGACATCGATAAATCAAGTTTCTATAAATCTTCAAGTTATTTCTAAGAAAATGGCGGTTTTGTACGTTGGACTTTTTATCAGATTGAATATGATCGCGACGGTAACAATAAGCCGAGTATTCGATAATTCATTAGATTTTGTTTGTACGGTGTCGAGGCCGAGTGAAATGGATAATGAGAAAAACAATTTAGATCTAGGAGTAAGATCACCCTTGGGAGTAGACGGTGTGATGGACGCTTAATCCTCTTGGATCCTATATACGTTTTTTCTCACTTAAAAAAAAAGTTCTTATATCCAGTGGTTTTGCGTGACCATAAAAACTGTAAATTGCAGTTTTTATGATTTGTTGCTCCAAGCAACGTCAAATAGCGTCCGAGAGAATAGTGTTGAAATATCCTATATTAGAATTCGAAAATTCGATGGATAGTGAATACAATATTCAAAATTCTCTATTTGCACTTTGAGACTTGGAATTAATGACATAGGGACTCTTACAGCAGTAAATTCAAATTTTAAAGCGATGTAAGTTCTACGATCGCATTCAACTTGTCTAAAAAAAAATTAATCTTATCGAAAAACCCGAACGAGCGATTGTTGATAACGTTTTCTATGATCATCTTATCTAATATTCGGATACGAAACTAAAAAAAAATATTTTATAAAGGCACTTTTACAAAGTAAAATGAATATTAAAGAACAACAAACACTTACAATTTTTTATATGTCAATCTGAATATTTTTCTACGATACCAGAAAAGGATTTCGTGCAATCTCTCGCTTGGGAGTTTCATCACGATTTTTTTTGTACAAAATAAACACCTTTCAGTCCTACAAATTCTCTATACACAGAATTTTCGTGTCAAAATTGACGGGAGGAAAAATATTCGCGGTTATTAATTACGTAGAGAGAACTCCGAAATTTCATGAGGAATTTCAAATTTATCCATTGTCGTAAATGCCAGTTGACGTTGCTCGCAGCGATAAATCCTCTAGGACGATAATTTTGCATTTACAAAAAAAAAAAAACCAATGCTATTATCAGTCTCTGCAGTCCGACAGACACCATTGGTTCCGAATACATGTACACGTAATTGGTTAGTCGTTGCAATAAAATGAGTTTAACAATTCCACGTTAATGTTACGATTTGCAACGACAGGGCGGAGCTCGAAGTCTCGCAGAATTTTTGTTTGCTTCAATGTACACTCACAAACACACACACACACACGCGCATATTGATTGTATTATACATGTATAGGTAGTCAACGTGGGATGTATTTGCTATATAAAACGCAACGACGATGACCAAGAACTACCGAGAGCATATAATATGTTTCACGAGATCCGCCCGAGGGCTGCCGCTCGAGAGTGTGTCGTAACGATAAACTTTACCGGCGGGCATGACCCGGCTGCGCGATTGAAAAAAAAAAAAAAATCACCTCACACGTATATATATATATATATAAATAAATATATCTTCGTGAAACAGCAGGATACGAATCTCAAGCCGAAGGACTTGAGCGCGTGAGAAATTTGTCTCGACCAAACCCCGATGAAATTTCCCTTGAAATTTCGCCCTTCTCTCGCGCGACGTTTTCTTTCACTCTCGATCGTCCTCGCGCTTAAATCGTTAAAAAAAAAAAGACGATTAATGTCGGGAGGAATAATATTTTACGAAAATAGGGAATGATTGATATGTTTATGAACGGAAAATGATAATGTCACTAGGAGTGAAAGGATTTTTGCGACGTGACACCTTTAACTATACATATATATTATGTTTTTATGTCGTTCCCACGTAAATGATCAAAAGATACACGTAGAAGTGTATCACTCTCGTGATACCACGACGCAACTTGCTCAATCGAAGGTTCGATGAAATTTGTTGTAGTATGAGAAGATTAAGAGGTTCAGATGTGTTTTAATATTCATATATATACAGTGGGTCAAAAAAGTATTCATACACCTTGTTTTTTTGCGATAACTTTATAGACATAAGCGATACGCAAAGAAAGCCAATTTTATTTAATAGTACATCAGGTGCAGAGATAAACTGCAAATGGAGAATTTTTTCCCAGGAATAATAGAAGAATTATGCCAAAAAAACGAAAATTTTCGGGCAAAAAAAGTACCCATACACTTACGATTATAGTGAAAACCTACATCATCATAGTTGTTAATTATAACTAATATTTGGTGTGCATCCCTTTTGCTTCAATTATCGCCTCGAGTCTCTTAGGCATGGATTCTACTAGTTTTTGCGTTGTTTCTTTTGCTATTTTCGTCCATTCTTTTAAAAGCACTCTTTGGAGATCGGATTTGTTTGTTATTTTTCTTTTTCTAATTTCTACATCCATCAAGTGTCATAAATTTTCAATAGCATTGATGTCCGGAGATTTTGGTCGTGTAATCAATTGTTTGCGGACACTATAGAGTAACCATTCCCTCGTTTTCATGGCAGTATGTCTCGGGTCGTTATCTTGTTGGAAGTAGAAATTTCCATCCAGGCCCATTTCATCTACACTTGCTTTCAAATTGCTGCGCAACACGTCGATATACTTCTGGGCATTCATTGTACCATCTATAAAAGTCAGATTACCAACGCCATAATATCCCATACAGCCCCAAACCATACGCTTCCTCCGCCGTGCTTTACAGTCGGTATTAAATTTTTCTGCTGGAGCTCGGTATTTGGTTTCCGCCAGACGAATTTTTTTCCATCGGACCAGAAGATCTTAAACTTCGATTCATCCGAGAATACGACACGTTTCCAAAATTCTATAGATTTTTTTACATAGGTTTTTGCGAAACCTAAACGTTTTTCTCGATTTATATTATTAATTAATGGTTTTTTGCGGGCACTTCCGTGGTATATTTGGGCAGAATGCAAAACGTTTCGAATAGTCTGGGGACACACGCTCTTCCCCGAAGTTGACGCGACATCATTCGCTAAACTGCGAGCACTTGTGAACGGTTTCTTTGTAGTCTCTGTAACTATACTCCGACGCTCTCGTACTATTAGTATTCTCGGTCGACCGGTTCGTGGCTTATTTTCTGTGCTGTTTGTTCTTTCGTATCTTTTTTATTATATATTGCACTGTTGCGAAACTTAGATTTAGTTCTTTACTCATTTTTCGATAACTTTCACCGCGTTTCCGAAGAAAAATCACTCTATCTCGCATGGATATTGATATTTCGCTTTTCTTTGCCATCATGTCTGTTCGGAGCTTGAAGATCTACTACCGCATGGAATAGGTCAAAACCATAGTGTAAACGAAGACTTGTTTACATTGTACGCAGAGGTCAGACCGTCCGTGAATGAATATCAAGTATTTAGCAGCTCAATCGTAAGTGTACGAATACTTTTTTGCCCGAAAATTTTTGTTTTTTTTGCATAATTCTTCTATTATTCCTGGAAAAAAATTCTCCATTTGCAGTTTATCTCTGTACCTGATGTACTATTAAATAAAATTGGCTTTCTTTGCGTATCGCTTATACCTATAAAGTTATCGCAAAAAAACAAGGTGTATGAATACTTTTTTGACCCACTGTATATATACATTTGATAAATTCGAATGGTCGTCGAGACATTTTAGAAAATTACTACTGTGGGATTCATGAATTTAAAATTTGATATATGAATATACTTATAGTTTTTTTTTCTGCTAGCAGATCGCTCTGTAACACTCAATGACAATCAAGACCCAGTTCGTCGGAGATTCTTGACGTCGAGTCCCGGTCATATACAGCGAAAGTTATTATATATATACATTTTTTTTTTTCGTTTGAATTCTCACGCGACGGTATGGCTCTTATACACGTGAAAGAGATTCGAAAACGGCGCGCCCAGGCCCTCGGGGCAAAACCTTCCGCTAGAATTTTCACCGTTTCGTGAACGCTCCAGATCAGAAAATTTAATTGTGTTTCTCCAATTCTTTTCAATGATTCACACTATTAGTTTCTTTTACTTGTTAAAGGAGATTGAACAACTGTTCGTATATTTACGTGCTAACTACAAAAAACAATCATTTTGTACAATAAATTTTATCAATTCCATTAGCTTTAAAAATTAGATAAATTCTATTAGTTTTATAGATTTCATCAATATCATACATTCTGTACATTTTTCGTTGTTTCTTTTTAACTTCGCAGCTTTCTTTTGATTATTGGTTCGATAGACCAAATTTTTTTTGGTTCAACACAATTGCATTTAATAAAATGTGTATTGGACAATCACGAGTATCACCATATAGCGGCTGCTCGATAAATTTTAATTAGTTTCTCCTGGACGATTATTTTATTCTTGAATAACATTATCCCAATTTAATCGTATTTTCACGAGGAGAATTTTCTTAAAAAAATTTATCAGCACTATCAAAATTGACATTATCCAGGAACTTTTTAGATATTGGGTTTGAGCTATTTTTCTTTGTCTCGTGTTGATTGCCAATATCGAAGAGTTAAAAAATAAAACAAATTGTTACAAAGTATTGGCATTTATTCGGCTCAAACTGATCGCATTATCTTGATTATTCTGTTGCGAAATATCCAGCCTATCTCTGATCGTTGTCGTCGTCGTCGCTGTCGTCGTCGTCGTCGTCGTCGTTTGAAGGCTACTATTTCTCTCCGCGTTATTTCGTCTCTGTCCACGGCCAAACGTGCAACTTATTATGTCGCTCAGATACTGAGTCCCGGTCGTTAAAACTCTCGGTGAATTGTTCGGGGAATTTTCACCCTCGTTTCTCGTTTGTTCGCTCGCGATTTTTATATCGTAATCTGAAAGGTAATGTTCCATTCGCGAATTCATCGGCTCGTCGAAACTCGCATTTTGACGATCCAATGATGACGTTTCAACGCGATTTACAATAGTTCGTAATGCCGGATTCGACGTTTGGGACGTACTGTTAATGTCCGTTCGTATCACGACGGAATAAGGGGGTGGATTTGAGTTAATGCTCGTAGATGTCGTGGGCTCCGAATCCGAGAAACGTGATGATGCCATCGGTGGTTGAGCCGGTGGCAATGATGATTCAGCACCGATCACCACTGCATAGGGTGGAGGCAGATCGGTGATCCAATAAGCTTGATAAGCCGGTGGATCGGTGATCTAGAAAAATAGGGATTTATTATTATTTTTGTTAAATTATCGTCGTCAATTGTTGATGCATATGATGGGGTGTCTGAAAGCGCTAAGAATGCCATCAATTTTGATATGTTTGTGTTGAAAGACTTCGCATTAGAGGTGTAAAATATTTAAGACCTACTTAGGGACTTCTAAAGAGTTTTGAGAATGCTATTCCGGGGCGGGGTCGAAGTTTCGAACCGTAAAAGCTTCGACGGTTCAAAACACCGAATTTATGTGGGACCGATCTTAAAACTTTTCGAAATCTTTAAAATCCGTCCTTTTTAAAACAGAAATGTCATTGCGAAGAATAGTTATACGTCGAGGATTAAATGACAAGAATAATTATGGGACCGATGTGCAAAAGTATCGAAAATCAAGAGTCGTCGCTATTTCCACGTAATTTATTTTAAATTCAGCTTGTTTAATGCGAAGTATAAAAATTATCAAAAAATCTATCTCACGAAAGATTTTAATCATGTGGACAAGAAAAATATATCGTTTTCGTCGCGTTATATGTCAGAAATATATTTTTTATACACCGCAGTTATATTATTCGCGGGGATATATTTCTTGTAATGTACTATCTTTCTGTGGGCCATAAGCAGTCAGGGAAATCATAAATCTCCCGAAATCTCCTAAAATTTAGTTTATTTGTCAGATTTTCATATAATTTCTAATTGCATCATGAGTCTCATTAAAATTGAGTTTTCATTGTAATTTTACGTTCCATGTAGAGCAAAAGTTGCAAAAAGAAAATCATTGAAATAATATTTCGATGTACGAGTGTTTGTTTTTCTCTTTAATATCGCGACGCTGATAAATATTCATTTCGGGGGGGAGATGTACGTAGTTTATTTTGGAGTAATCTTCGTTATCGAGAACTTGGTTAAAATTTTTATCGTCAATGGTGTTAACACAATATCTTACAAACCACAATATGACAGATAACAGAGGCGAAGGTGACGCGAAACTGATATGGGTGCGAGTGAGACGAGACAGAGAGAATGTGTTTTGCATCATGTTGTATTTTGGATATGTTTTCGTAAAAATACTGTGTAGATATTTGACTTCCAAAATTTCAAGGATATCGACTGATCAGGTTCGGTAATGCAATTTGTTCAATTTTTCATGAATTTGAAATGGAAGAAGAAGAATAGGCCAATATGATAAAAAATGGTGTAATCAAAAAATCTATTTCTTATAATAAAAAAACATAATTACATTTGGACGCTTGAAAATATCGTAATTCATTTTTAATGGAATAATTTTACTGTTTTCAATATGGCGGATTTGAATTTTTTTAAATTTAACACAATGTACAAAAAATCAAATCAATATATTGGTTTAAAAATTGCTTGGTAAATATGGAGGAAAAGTGGGTCCACTTCCGATTGAGTTGCCTTTAATGAATGTTTTGTAGGGACCCTTCCTGAACAACTTTTTCCTCTGACACAATTGGGGGTCGTTATTTGTTAAAAAGTTATTAACAAATAAAGTCAATAATTCATATAGCTATTTTCCTTATACCAGCCAGTCCTAATCATCTTGTTCTTCACATTTGTTGTTACGAATACACCCCTGAGTAGCATACAAAAAGTTTTATCCGTCGTTCATTGTTTGTTAAAAAGTTATTAACAAAAAAAGTTTCATAAATCAAACATGAACTACTTGTTCTAGTGTATGGTGAACAGCACACGCATGAGAGGGGGGGCTGCGCCCCCCTGCGATCCTTCACTCACCAGCCCAAAGACACACCAAAAACAACCCTAAAACAACCCAAAAACAGCCCAAAAGCAAACCAAAAACAACGCAAACAAACATATAAACAAACAATTATTTGTTTTATTCATTATTTATATTATGAAGCGGATACATGGTACTCATAATGTCGAAGAAACTGTCGATACGCTGGTCGACAGTTTTGGATCTGTTTGTTTATTGGGTTTGGGTTTTTTGGTTTGGGTTTGTTTTGGATTTGTTTGTTTATTGGGTTTGGGTTTTCGGTTTGGGTCTGTTTTGGATTTGTTTGTTGAGTTTGTTCGTTTGGGTTCTGGGTTTATTTTGGGTTTGTCTGTTTGTTGGGTTTGTTTGTTTGTTTGTTGGGTTTGTCTGTTTGTTTCTTTAAGTTACTGGGGTTGTTTTGGGTTGTTTTTGGTTTGTCTATGGGCTGGTATGCGGTGGGGGCAGGGGGGCCGCAGCCCCTCCGGTCATACGTGTACTGGCCATCATGCAAGTATTTCATATTCTATTTATGAATTTTCTTTTGTTAATAACTTTTTAACAAACAATGAGGACGATTAAAACTTTTAGTATGTTACTCAGGGGGGTATTCTTAACGACAAATGTGAAGGACAAGATGATTGGGACTGGCTGCTATAAGGAACACAGCTAAATGAATTATTAACTTTATTTGTTAATAACTTTTTAATAAATAACGACCCCCAATTGTGTCAGAGGAAAAAGTTGTTCATAAAGGGTCCCTAGACAACATATATTAAAGGCAAGTCAATCGGAAGTGGCTCTCCTTTGCTCCACATTTACCAATTGCATTCGCAATTTTGTGAATCGATTATTCAATATTTCGGTAATTTCGCTTCTTATAGTTCGTGACTATGGGTGCCAACATGCGTAGCTCGAAAGTCTAACTGAACAATTGCCATCGATGAAAATGACAATTTCAATAATCGAAAATTAAAAAATGTACATTTAGCTGAAATTGACTAATCATAACTGACCTCCGGACAATTGTCAACTTCACCGGAAACCGACTGTATATTTCTTTCCCTTCTTCTGCGCTCGAGGATTCTGGCCTCCTCGCTCGCCACAACTCTCTCGTGTGCTCTTCGTGCGTTGCAGGCTGCATAACCGCAGGCGAATAAAAAAAGTAAGGTTAAAATTGTGAGAGCGATCCACATGTATTTCCAGCGTAATAGTATCGACGCCACCATAGCCGCTCCAACCCATGCGACCAAAAGTGTTGCGAGCGAACGACCCGAGCAGTCGACATCCTAATTGATATTAAACAACAACAAAAAAAGATCAGTTAATCAACGAATGAACGATGAAAATTGGTGATTCCTATATTTAAATATGTTCCAACACTTTTTCCCCAAGCACATATAGTTGTTCACTTGTTAAAAACACAGAAAGTGAAAATATATGAGAAAAGTTATTGTTATTTTTGCAAAGAATTTTAGTAGAACACGATGAGCTGAAAAGTGAAAATAGAATTTAGAAAAATTTAACACATAATGTTTATTTATTTATTATTATAACGATAACGTTCGAACAGAGAACAAATTTAAATCGATCGAAATAAATTTCGGAAACACGGCAATTTTTTTTTATCATCATAACGATTGAGAAAAAAAATGAATTTGTAGAATGAGGAAATTTGTACTGCACAAATGTCCTCATTCGACGAAATCATTTTTTTTTACATGTTTTTAAATTTTACCAAATTAATCATTTAGATGATATTATTTTCATCTTATAATTATGATTTGCTACTACGAGATAGCCGTGACGTACTCTGTACTCGAAAGGGTTGATACCGTCGTCCATAGCGGTGCGCCTAATACGTAAACGATCGACATCAGCGACGCCCCTCATAACTCAACGTTTCTGAAAAAAATAAGAACATACGAAAAACGACGAATTTTTTTTCGTCCTCTCATCGATTTGTCGTTGTGGTGCAATCGACGAACTATGATTATCGCGTACACGTTGAGGTGTATTATTGATGTTCGCTGAAAATCATATATTTTGTATTTCCAACCGATCGATCGTATCTCGCGGCGACGCGATTTATTTAATTTTTTATTGGAATTATAGAGTTTCATAGTAACGAACAAATAATATTGTCCCAACCACAATACACGTTAACGAAGGTTAAAAACTATTCATTGAGAAAAAAACACCATAAAGCCGGCAAACATTGGCAATGTACATGTTTATAGATCACGAAGCTAGAAAGAGACAGTTCGAGAAGTCGAGAAAGTTTTCAGTGAGATATACAATTTTTTTTTAAACACGTACTAGGGTATTCCAGAAAGATGATAAAACTAAAATGCCTGTGAAAAATTGATTTTCTCAAAAAGCTTCGAAATTTTCATTTAATAAGTTTTTTCCACAAAGACACGCGAATAAGACGACAGAGAATCAAGATGAAATCTTGAAATGTTTGATTTACAAAATCCATTGTTAAACTGAAACGAACAAAAAATGTCCCCACAGATCACGGATTTACAGACAGTTTTTTTTTTCATGGAATACCCGATATATAATATAAACGTCAAATATATTATCTTTGAATATATTCGGTTGGTCAATTAAAACCTACTGGCTCGTTATTGTGCCGATTTGAGGTCGTTACGATATAGAGATCAGGCATCATCCTCAGCATTTTGTTGTCAGACGATTCGACATACGCGGGACGTACGAAGAATGCCAGTTGCATTTATAACAAATTCGTTTGATCCATTTGTCGACTCGAAGAATAACCAGCTAAGTCTACCTTCAAAATCAATAATTTCGATTAATAGAAAAATAAAATAAACACCTCTCTATCGCTCACCGTACAAAGCGTTTAGCTATTCCGTGCCGCAACCAAAAAAATTCGCTTTTTCCTCGAAAGCTCAACATTGTCTGCACTCAAATACACAGTTTTTGTTAGCCCAAGAGTGAATTATACCTCGCCTTAAGGGGGGAAATAGGGTTAGACGGTTAAAAAAATCGATTTTTTTAAATTTCATAAATTGTTAGTAAAACTATTGAAAAATATGTTCTCAAAATTTTAAATGAAAATTCCGACTCGTTCTATTGTTATAAGCCATTAAAGTGAGTAGCTCTCCTTCAGGCCCCGAGCGCGACACATGTTTCAAACGCGTTTTTCTGATAACGACTTTTTTTTAACTTGCGTGCACGCTAGTTTGAAAACTTTTCAACCAATCGTTTTGAAAATTGGCAGTTACTTTCTTCATAGTATTGCGCTCTATATGAACCTAAAATCGGAATATTATCATTATTTAAAATAATTTTTTTTTTGAAAATAAATTTGTAAAAAATGGCAAAAAATCATGCTTTTTTCTTTTGACCCCTGTAAAAAATTCAATTTTCTATTTTTTTTATTTTTTTTGGTTCATATAAAAGAGAGACATATAATAAAAGTAAATTCCAACCTTGTTTGATTTCAGATGAAAATTGCGGCTTCCAAAATGTACGCAAAATGTTGAGTCTGATTGTGACCAATCGCTAATATTTTCGGTGTTTTTCAAGGAAATTCTTCAAAAATTTTATAGTATATACTTAAATATATGTATAACATGTACTCAAAGTTTCAATAAATTATATTCATTTTTTATGCTATAAAAAAATTCATGAAAATCATTGAGAAAACGCTGTCCTAACCCTATTTCCCCCCTTAAGCCAATCTGTCATGAAAATCTTTAAAAAATGGTGTTTTTTTTTTCATCAAAAGACAGCTTCTCCTATGAGGAAGCAAAATACAGATAAACATATCCGTGATCGATAGATCAAGATCAAGATGAAACACGTCTTTTATTGCGAACGACTAATAGTCGGAATAAATTTTCAACTCTTCGATTATCGCTTATCGGATCTTATCAGTTAACGACAGGAGAATAAGTGAGAAAAAAGAAAAAAAATCGACAAAGTGGCGTTATCGAACGTTTGTGGCGAAACGATACATTAATACATCTTCCTGGATGACACGAACGATTAATTTTATTATCGATTAATTGTTCTTTTTTTTTAATCCATTTATGTAAAAAAAAAAAATGAAAAGCGTCGTTCTTATTTATGTAGTTTAACGTGGTTTTGAGCACGTTATATATTATTCCGGAAATTTATGTTTTTTACCGCGTTAGCTTTTATTAAGTAGTTTATAAGAGGTACGCGTTTACGGTGAGAAGACCCCGAGTACGTTTCAACGAGAGTCGTACTTGTACATAGATAACGAACAAATTTGCAGAAATTTATGCTTAGCACTTCCATTGACGTTAAAATAGTAAAAATAGTAAAGTAGTAAAACTGATTTTTTTTTTAAATACCCGATCAAATTGAGATATAAAAAGAAACCCAATATAAAATCACAATAAACAGTGATAATTATAAAATGACGAAGGTGACTAAATGAAAACAGCAAATAAAATAAAATAATACCCCCAATTTTCCGTGCTCTTTTTCACATTATTAACGAAAATATCTCGCCGAAAGATGTTTGCACAACAATTGTTTCTCTTCCCAGCGAATACTTGTGACGATTGTGTACCCAAGAAATAATCGAGATACCATCTTATCGTGAATTTTGAGAATTTTTTTTTCATGTCGTTCATTTTGTTTCGACATTACGATAACAATTATCCTCACGTTTGAAGTCCACGACGATGTATTTATAAGTCAGTTTACTGGTGTGTCCCGAGCACGAGTTTCGCATTTTATTATCAAATCGAGTAATTAATTGGGTCGGAGTCGTAATATTGTAAGCTGCGCAGAAAGAAAAAATTGGATATTCATTTTTCAGATTTTTGAATTTTATATCTACTCATTTATTCGATTGAACATAAAGATTTTGAATAATAAAAAAATTAAATATCCAGAATTTTTATTTTATACAAATTATAATGTTTTATGCAAATACTTTATAACTCGAATCATCGTACCCTGTATAGTATACTCGAAAATTTCGAACTCTCTCCATGTGGTTAGCTTCGTCAGTTTCACAGCTATCGTTCGTTCTCCGTGTTACAGAAAACACCCCTTCAATCGAATCCCCCTCTATGATCACGTTTATCCTTCAAGCAGATTGTATGTTTAGAAGAAAAAAAAAATCAATTACTCCACGCAGAAAATCTATGACGCGCCTCAACTATTCTAATCTATCACACAGATCCTGACGAAGGAGAGACGTCATCTTCCCGATCATTACACTTTTGTTTGCCTTTTACTTTTCTTCCTCGACCTCGTGTTTTTATCACTCGTATCTCTCGCACCACTCCGTATACATTGACGAAAGAAACAAATGTTTTCGACGAAAAAACTTTTTGTCCGAACGTAAATCAATTTAGCGAATTAATGAGATTAAATTTTGGGTTGTTTCGAAAATATCTCGGAGCACGGCTCGATCTGACCTCGCGAGTCGATCACCTGGTTCTTTGGAATCGCGACTAAAAGGCGTTGCATCTAACAGGCCCGCGGGCAACGCGATAAAAGCGATAAGACCGCTTCTCCCACCTTGTCACGGTTGAAAATTGCAATACTTATCACCTACGTTGATGAGCAACGCGCTTTGTCCATTTGCTTTCTCTCTCTCTCTCTCTCTCTACCTCTCTGTCTGTCTGTCTTTCTTTCTTTATCTCTCGACACGCACGCACATCCCAGAAACATGCTTTTACAAAGATCTCGATTAAATTCCCCCCACTCTCGAAAAAGTCAACATAAGCATCGATTACAATGTGAGAAAATGAAAAGAAGGGAAAAAAAAAAAATCTTATCGTTACGATTCAACCACGAAGGTTACAGACGTGTGCAGACAATTTTTAGTCTCGAAATATAACACGATTCAGGATTCTTCGAGGGTAAAAAATCATATCGTGTCTTCCTGTGTCGAGTTCTTTATTTTTTGCATTTTCAATTATAATTGTCATTATCATTATTACCGAGAGGTGACAGAGCATGACGATGCTGGTCGATGTTGAGAAAGTTTTTTTTTCCGTTTTATCGAAAGAAAAAAAAACCGTAATTGCGCTCCGGTTATCTCAATGATAATTGTTGTAAAAGGATAATTATCGTCGTTTCGAGCGTTCGTGAAACTTTGAATTTTATTTTGGACAGTGATAACGTAATAATATCAACGTTTTCGTGCTTCCCGAAAATATACATCGCGAAACACTGTAAATGTTGAATTTAAATGAATTTTATTTAATTCAAACGTCTCTAATATGTGTTATTGAAATTTATTTGACCAGGTTGCAATTCGAATTTTTTAATGCTCTTGGCTGCATCTTCTTCCATTTATATATAATTTTGGTTCAATGAATTTTCGATGCATTGTATATACCCTAGGGTGGGTCAAATAAAATGACTAACTTTTTTTTCCTCGATATAATGAAAAATGTATTGTTTGGCATCTCAAAAAAACCCTCTGCAAGTATGAGCCCTTCATATTTAAATTAAGAGGACCCACATCGCGAATTTTCATTTCCCATTTAAATAACATGGGAACATTTTTTTTTTAACTTTGGAATTTCATTAGACTTAAACCGTTGATGTTACGATAGTTTTTTAGCACATTTTTGTAGAACAATTGATGCTCTACAAAAAAGCTCTCTTGTGTCTAATCGATAAAAGTAACCGTACAAAAAAATAATCGGTGATAATTAGCTCTGGATTCTCTCATATTTGTTTGAAAACAATTAGTAATATATTAGAAGTATATTAGTATATTAGTAATATATTAGTAGTATATATTAGTAGTATATTTATTCATATTGATAACGAAAATTTAAAAAAATTAAAAATTTATGTACTAATAAACAGGATAAGTAGAATCCAGAGCTAATTATCACCAATTATTTTTTGTACGGTTACTTTTATCGATTAGACACAAAAGAGCTTTTTCGTAGAGCATCAAATTTTCTACAAAAAATGTGCTAAAAGACTCTCCTAACATCAACGGTTTAAGTCTAATAAAATTCCAAAGTTAAAAAAAAATGTTTCCATGTTATTTAAATGGGAAATGAAAATTCGCTATGAGGGACGTCTTAATTTAAATATGAAGGGCTCATGCTTGCAGAGGGTTTTTTTGCGATGCCAAACAATACATTTTTCATTATATCGAGGAAAAAAAAAATTAGTCATTTTATCTGACCCACACTAATATAGTGTGGGTCACTACCGTAACAATGTTCAGTTTGCCGTCAAGTAATAACACACTCGACCGACGAGCTAAACGACGAGCTAAACGACGAGCTTCAAGTATGCGATAGTGAAAGTCGGTCATTTTACGTTCTAGGCTCCAATTTTGTTTTGTTATTTTGTTTGCATAATCCAAAATTATCGTTGAGGCTGAAAAATCGAAAATAATTATCGAGACATTGACTTCAATGAGTATATAGGCAATGATTCAAAAAATGCTATGTAAAATTGACGAAATTTCAATTTAATAATCACCGAAGCTCTTTTTTTTCAAATATTTTAAATCGTTTTATTCACGAAGTATAGTATAACATTCTACATGTACATTATAACTTAGGGTGTATTTTTATATTAGTCTAGTGCTTAATTGTTCGTATTCGTAAAAACATACTGATGAACAACGTGATTTATTTAGATTCCCAAAGTTGAACAAAAAAAATCGATGAAATTTTGTCGAAATTCTGGGGGGGGGGGGGGGGGGGGGACGACAATTCACGACATTTTCAGACAATGCGGTCGAAGCACGTAGCGCGATTTTCATAACTTTTCACCTATATGTACATACGCACTCTCAGAGGCCCACTGGCTAAAACGAATTTCTACGATTTATAATATCCATACTGTTAATACTTTACGGTTAATAGGTTTTGCATTAATGAATAAAGATCTATTTTTTTTTAGCTTAAGAATGAGTTTATTAGCCGTATTTTCGTTGCTTTTAATGTCGATCACTGTCCAAACAGAGCGAGCCAAGAATAAACCTTGATTGGTCGTTCTGGCACGATCGTTTGGGCGATGATCAAGATCATTTTTCATTTTTTGTTCTATCTTTTTTTTTCCTTCAAAATCTCCTTTTCATCTCCATCTCTCTCTCTCTCTCTTTTTTTCTCTCTCTCTTTCTCTGTCTGTATCTCTCTCTCTCTGAAGATTTGATGACGTGAAATTTTGACGGAAATATTATACAACAAATCATCATTGCAATCTCATCGAACCGTGGCCCGGTTAATAATTAGGGTTAACCATCAGTACCATAACCAAATTCCTTGTGGAATGATATTTTTTTTTCTTTCGGATCGACAAATTTTTTCCTAAATTTTAATTGCTCTTTTAGCAATAAAAAAATGTTGTGCAAACTCTTGCACGCTCTTGTATCGCGATCGTTCATTTCTACTTCGTCCCGATCATATTGCTCGAGTACATCTTGTTAGCTCTACAATCACTCGTGTAATTTCGATCGAGCAGATTCGAAGGGGATCGATTCAATCGGAACAATCAACGTTTTTTTTTAAATCATAATAATCAATGTACGTCAATAATTGTACTTAGGGCAATAGTCTAGGATTGAAACGTCCCATGTGCAAAATCATTCCTGTTGGATTGTGCCGTACGAAATAGAGGAAAGGCCTGTCCAATTTTAATCTCTGTTTCTCCGTTGAATCGTTTTGTCGTGCCGATCGAGCTTGCCTATGCGGCACGTACGATACCGAGCCCTTAAAGCCATCATCATCCTCGTTGATCGAATAATCCGCAAGATCTTGGTCAGTTTCCTCGTCGAACTCGCGTGCTTTCCTCAATGGACTATCCGGATACACTTCTACGTGATGTCTGCCGCTTATTATGTTTTCGTCACCGCAGGTGCTGAACAGATTTATCTGAAAGAAAATAAAGAAAAATGTTCGTTTTTAGAACGAAGTGTATCTTGGTACAGCTCAGAATTTTCAGTCGCAATATTTTTTTATCGACTGCGCGGGATGGAGGAAGTTTCTCAAAAAAACTCTTCATACTGAAATTTGCCCAATACTTCCTCATTAATTTGTTTGGATTAAAAAATGTACGGGGGTTAAAAAAATGATGAATTTTTCATGAAAAGTTAATCATCTTAATCCATTGTCGTCAAGTATCCTGTCGTTTCCATACCTGAAGTACATCAGCAAGATGTAAATCCGCAGCAACTCCGTTGATACCCTTAAGATTCGCATGTTTCGAGAACACTTCTTCCAGGCCCATTCTCTTGAGGGCCGCTGTGGCATTGATTATCGAACGATGACTGAATTTCGGCACTTGAAGTTCAAGTCCAGGCCGGGGAATCAAAACTTTGAGCAATTTGTTCCACGAGCCGTCGTGAATCGCTCCTCTGATGAGCCTCTCTTCGAGACGTTCCAATGTGTCGCCCGGTGCGGTAAGGCCCTGTTGTCCCGGTATGACGAAAATCGTCGATACCAGTTTATCAATACCACCGAGTGCTATCGCCGTTGCGTCAAGACCCGGCTCGTAACCAGCCAAAACGCCTGCTCGCCATAACGTTGCCGGTACCGGCACGAGTTTTCTCAGTCTGACGGCCGGCGAAACAGCGAAATGAAGTTCACCGTCTCTACCCTCGGAACTAGCTGCGCTCGAGTTACAGTCAGTCTGAAAGACATTCGCCGAGAGTGCTGCCAACGGCGAACGCAGCGGTACCGGGTTCGTTGTCACGAAATTCTTGATTCTACCACCGGTCTGCTTTCTGATCATCAGATTCGTTCGTCTTCTCACGAGATCGCTTATAGTCGCGAAATTCACTTCAGCCACGACACCGTCGTAAAACTGTTGAGCCTGCTCCTTGTAGAACGGCATGAGTTTGCGTACCTTCAATCTATCGGCAAAAAGTTCTCGAACAAATGCTGCATTCGCGATACCTTGATTTCTCGTCATGCCAACGGCGTCCGTGACATTTTGAAAAACGAGATGTGGATTGAAGGAGGCGACGTCGTCAAGCTTGAGAATGTCGTTCATTTCGTCGGAAGTTGGACCACGAGCACCCAGAAACACCATCGCTAGCATGCTCGTCACACCGAACGGCGAAACCGCGAGGGACCTCGCATTGCTCAATCCCTTATTTGTCGCGGTCCAGAATGTGAATGCCAGCTCGTTGCATAAATTCGCGAAATACGAGATGTCGGTCTCGAGATTTTTCACCGTACTGTCGAGTCCGCTGGCGCTTTGCGGATGATCCAGGGATACCGGTGGTCTCTCAGTCGAAGGAATCTTCTGATCACGGTGTGCAGTATTTGTGGAAGGGACTTCCGTTGTGGAAATCGGTCGTTTGCCGTGGATTCCGGCGGGTTTTGTTAAAGCTGGATAAACCTGTTGAGGTATCAGCGTCCATTGATCATCCGCGGGTTTCGGTAGAGCGTCGTCTTTCTTTATATTCATCGCGGGCTTATGAATAGGTTTTCCGGGCTTGGGATTCGGAATCTCGATGACTACTTTATCTGCGGTATCCTTTGCAGGCAATTTTATTGGTTCTTCTTGTACTTTGACTGAATCACTGATATTTGACAACTTTGATGGCACGTTTGCACTCAAGTTAGTTGTAATCTCCACTTTTGTCAATAGCTGCGCATTTAAATCCTTCTCTCGATTTGTCGAAGTTTCATCATTGATATCAGCGGACGTCTTGATCGTTGCATCGGGTGAAACATCTTTCTCTACGATCGACGACGAATCGCTGTCGCTGTTTTTCTTGATTGGCTTTCTCGTGTCGTCAGTGTTTGCCGGAATTGTGTCAATTTTGACTTTTTCAGCTTGTTCCTTACCCGGATGAATGTGTGTTTTCGTTCCCGTTGCGCTTATAACGTCTTTTTCAATTGACGTGTCTACTGGGATGACCTCCTCGCTGGATGACAGTCCAGTTACTTTTAACGGAACTGGAAGTTGGATTTTTTCACCCAATTTTTCGTAAGAATCCTCAGTAACAGATTGAACTTTAGGAGTTGTCGGTTGTACATTAATTATCGGATTTTCCGGTGATTTTTTAATGTCTCCGAGTTTTTGACTTGAAATATCGGAAACCGGTCGCTTCGTGACCAAAACTGCGGTATCGTTCACTCGAATCCTGATCTCTTCGGTTTGTTGTGGTGCGGAAGTTGAATTCGAAAATTCAGAAATTTTTTCCGGCAGCGTGGGCTCGGCAGTAGTTTCTATTTTCTCCGTTTTTTTCTCATCGTTTTTCACGTTCAATTTATCTTTGCCAGGACCTGTTGTTGACTGTTCAACCGTGCTCACAGTAGTGACTTGCAATGAAACTTTCGAACTCGGTTTGCTATTATCTTCCGACGACTGGACAGGACTCTGCATCGTCGTGATCGATTGGGAATTATGTGTCGTATGAAATGTCTCAATACCATCGTCCTTCGGTGGGTTCTTCGGTGCTACGATCGTTTCGACTGTGGGCACATCGCTCAACAGAATTTTAGGAGGTAACGCCTCAGAGAGCTTTTCCGGTGTAACGTCAATTCTTACATTGGGAACTTCTGACTTCGTAGAATTGATCGATTCAGCGGATACTTCCGGACTTTTAATAGGGACTTCTATCGATTCAAACTGTGCCGTAGAGATATCTGGTTTTGATGACGTACTGACAGACGTTTCATCTATTTTCGAAGTTTCCGTCAATTTATCATCAGATTCTACCGATTGAAGAATCGACAGTACGGAAATGTTGGTGCGATTTTCAGGGGCTTCATCAATCACTGATGCACTCGATATCGTTGTCGGTTGTGAAGCAATGACTGTTACGTTCTCTACTAATTTCGTCGATGTATTTTCTTTTGCGGGTGTTATTACTGTCGTACTGGCCAGTGCCGTGGATGATTCAATTTCAGCGCTCTTGATCGTAGTTATCTCACTGACCGGTTCCTCTAGTCTCGGTTTGCCCGTCGAAGTTTCAGAAATCGATTCCACATGAGCGGTTGGTATTTTTTCTGGATTGTCGGAATGAAGAGGGTTTTTCGGGAAATCTACTCTCTCCACGGGTATCTCAAGTGGAGCTATTGAAATAATTTTCGATTTCGATGGTTCTATGAATTCGACCTTCTCATTCTTATCGTCTTCTTTTTTAAGTTCATGGATCTCAGGCGTCGTAATATTTTCTACTTGAACCTCACTCTTTGTGATATTGCTGGTTTGCACATCCTCAGTCACGTTGCTTACTGGAGGGTCGCTTAGAATTTGCACTTCCGGCGGAGATTTCACAGGCCCAACAGTAATTGAATTTGCATCGGAATTAAGACTCGCAATGGTCGTTGACGCTGTCGTAGATGATGAATAGCCAGCGATCAGACCACTAGCAATAGTGTTCGTAGGAACACTTCCGGTTTCTGGTAAACTCAAAGGCGCGATTGGTAATGGACTGACATCAACGTCCGACAATGCTATCATACTGTTTATCAGTGTAACCGGGTCTGTCAACTTTATTCTAACTAGCGGCGATTCCGCCCCACTGTCCGCACTCACGGTAGTTTGTGATTCGTTTATCTTGTGAAATTTCATTGGCTTCGCTTCCGTTATGTCAATACGAACTATTGGTAGTTCCGTATTATTCTCGATCAATTCGGTCTTAGATGGTGCTTCGATTTTCTGATCCTCCAATTTCAGAGGTTTTTGCATTACTGGACTATTTGTTTGAACTATGGCCGGTGCTTCAGTGTGATCAGTCGAAATAGTGGTTACGTTAGTGCTCGCAGAGCTTGTGTCGATCGTTGAAGGTATTACGTTAGAGATTTTCTCTATCGGCGTCGCTACAGTAGCTGCCTTTTCCGTTACAGTCTCAATAACAGGTTCTGGAGCGACAGTTTGCGATATTAGTTTATCAGTTGAAATGTCGGAGGAGGCCTGTATCGTGTCCGCTTCGGGTTTTGGCTTCACTGAATCCGAGATCAATGGTTGGAGGTTTTCAGCAACCGTTTGATTGATTCTGTTCACAGGCACTCCCGACGGTTCGTTACTCAACAATGGCACAACACTTTTCATGGTGATAGAACTGTTAAGGTTCGACGATTCGGTCGGAACCGGTACCGCGGTTGAAAGTTCCGTGGTGGAAGTTTCCTTCAATTTTTCTGCAGATTCGTTCACATCCACGATAGTAGTGATTGTTGAGTCTTTATCAATTGTCTCCACTTTCGTGGGAACAACTATAGATTTTTCTGGCTCTGTTTGCACTGGCAATTGAACTCTGTTTGCAGGAACTTCAGGTGCCTTGGTAACCTCTTGGATTGTCGCAGCTTTCATATTTTCCGTCGTATCAGGTTCTTCAGCATTCACGTTTACCACATTTTTCTTCTCCGATGTGTCGAAACCCGCGCTCTCACCGAGCGGCAAAACCGACGGCATCGCATCCGAAATTTGTGATATCATGCTCGTCAATGAATCAGCCAATTCGGTAGGAAGGGGTTCTATTGGCTTAGCCGAGTTGGATTCCACGGGAGCCTCTACGTTGATCGGTGTAGCAGACGTGGACGTTTGAATCTCGGGAATCTTCGACGTCTTCGGTGGATCAACTTGATGGACGTTAACTTTGGAAACGTTTAATTGACTCTCGGGCAACTTTTGATCGATAAAGTGATCAGCGGCGACTGTGCCTGATATGCTGCCCGTAGGATCGTTCAATGTTCCAATTATGTGCTCTATCGACGATACTGCGGAGGGCGAAGTTTCATGAACCGGTATCTTTTCATCGGGAATTATTTCAGGCATTATCTGATACACCGGCTGCTCATTGACTTCGGGTTTTATCGGGATAACGGTTTCTTGAATTGGTGCAACGATTGTTTGACCTGCCGCTAACTTTGTAGGTTCAGGCACCTTAACGAAGTCGGCTGTTCCAACGGGTTCGCTAATATTTTCAGAAGAATTCAACGGAACTTTGACGACATCTTCTTTGACAATAGGTGTCGAACTCGGAGAGTTGTTGGTAATTAGATCGGAAACGATAGCGCTCACAGTCTCAGGTAGATTCCCAAAGAAAGATACTCCTTGTGTGAACAAATTGTATCCGGTCGATGTTTCAGTGGGCTGTTCCGTAGTCACTTCCACTTTTAGAGTCGTCACATTCAATTTGGAATCGACGGTCGAAGAGACAGTTGATTTTTCCGTAACGATTGCGGGTTTTTCAGAATTAGTGGACTGTTGTATGTGATCCGCCGGTTCTACAATTGGGTTTGGTGGTTCGCGCAACGGAATCTCTTCGTGACCCGATACTTTCATGGACGTTGAATGAGTCTCAGAAACCACGGTCATAGTCGCTGGTGATTCAGACTCCGGTACTTTTGCAAATGATTCTGAACTTGGTATTTCAGATTCTGGTTCCGGCAACGGTTTTATCACATGTGAAACGATTGTTGGTTCGACATTGCCAGGATTGAAAGTGATCTCGATCAATTCCGGAACCTTTTCATTGTCGACTGTTGTTTCCTCGACGATAGGTCCTTTAACGACGCTCGGCTTAACGGGAAGTCTCTCAGGTTTTGGCGAACTATCGGACTGTTCCTGCACATTCCCATCGTGTGTTCCAACCGGATTTAGCTTTTCACCAACGTGAATATTATTCTGCGCGTTAATCTTGTCGGCTGACAGGGTGTTTAACATTTCGAAAACCGGTGTGGAATCTTCCTCGTGCTGATGAGACGGCAACTTTTGTTCCACCGTTATAACCGGTACCTGAATCATCGGTTTCTCCGTTTCAGTCTCCTTTTCCACGATTCCAGTTGGTCCCTTAACACTGTCGTGTTCCACCGTTGACGATGACGCGGTTTCTTTGACAGGCAACTTTGTCGTGATTGTCCCAATTACCACGGATTCGGGTATTTTAACGGCTGTGTCAGCTAGAATCGTTGTCTCGCTGTTGTCTATTGGAGAATCGGGTTCGCTGACTGGTGCAATTTCCGACTCCCCGCCGAGGATCGCTGGCAGGATGCTACCCCACTCGGTGTTAACGTGACCGGGTATCGTTGGCACGGAAGTCATCACGGTTGTTGGTTTGTTCAGTTCACCCTTAAGAACGTTCTGTACATTCTGGATAACGTCAGCAACCTGAAGAAAACGGGCACGCGATTGCATTAGCATCGACTAAATTGACGGCATATTGCCTAATCCTTAATCACTTAGGTGATTATAATAGAATACTAGGGATTTTTTTGGTATTGCGACTGTGAGTGTGCAGTTTACCTTCATTCCACCGGAGGGTACATCACCGACTTTCTGAGGCTCGTGAATCTCCATCGGTGAATGTCCACCGCCGGCCGCAATCAGACTATGTATCTCCTGTTCGGTCATTTGATGCGTTACCATTTTCCCCTCGTCGTTAAGGGTGTAAAATTGAAAACGATCGGGCCTCATAAGATCCGCGGGAGAACCAGGCATGTCCTTAGACGGTATAATCCTCCTGCGGTCGGCTGTACTCGTTTTCACGGTATCATCATCAGCTCCGTTATCCGGGGATCCCGTGACAATCGAGACCGAAGTTACCACACTGAAAATAATAATTTTTTTGATACGACTTGTACGTAATTCGGTAATCCCTAAGCCAGGGGTTTATTATCGCCGCTCAAATACCAGGGGTGTTAGTTGAAGTTTGCCGGTTTTACCAGTAGATGTCGCTAGCAATATGTATACATTTCTATGATTTGGCATGTATGTCATTTTTTTCTATTGACATTAACCTACAAAAATACGCAAGTCACATTCCGTCAAAATAATAGCGTCATATTTGTTTACCTCAGTGAATATGTCGAGTTTCGTTCCAAGTAAATCGCATTCGCGGCATTCGTTGCTTTTCTTAATTCATCAAAAGAAAAAAGCAGCTGAAGCTCACCGGTTGCTGGTAGAAACTTATGGTGAACATGCTCCAGTGATTAGAACATGTGAGACATGGTTTCGTCAATTTAAAAGTGGAGATTTCGATTTGACAGACAATGAACATCCTGGTGCAGCGAAAAAGTTCGAAGACGAGGAATTGCAGGCGTTATTGGATGTTGATCCGACCCAATCGCAACAGAAATTGGCAGGAACACTAAATGTGACTCGAGGAGCAATTTGCCAACGTTTAAAAGCCATGGGAAAGATCCAAAAGTATGGAAAATGGGTGCAGCGAAAAAGTTCGAAGACGAGGAATTGCAGGCGTTATTGGATGTTGATCCAACCCAATCGCAACAAAAATGGGCAGAAACACTAAATGTGACTCGAGGAGCAATTTGCCAACGTTTAAAAGCCATGGGAAAGATCCAAAAGTATGGAAAATGGGTGCCACACCAGCTGAACGATAGACAAATGGAAAATCGAAAACCGTTTGTGAAATGCTGCTTCAACGATTGGAAAGGAAATCTTTTCTGCATCGAATTGTCACGGGGGACGAAAAGTGGATTTATTTTGAGAACCCGAAGCGAAAAAAAATCATGGCTTTCACCTGGTGAAGCCGGCCCATCGACTGCAAGGCCAAATCGCTTTGGCCGTAAGACAATGCTCTGTGTTTGGTGGGACCAGTGTGGTGTGGTGTACTACGAGTTGTTAAAACCTGGTGAAACGGTGAACAAGGATCGCTACCGACAACAAATGATCAATTTGAATTATGCGTTGATCGAAAAACGGCCGGAATGGGCCCGAAGACATTGCAAAGTTATCTTGCAATATGACAACGCGCCCCCTCATACCGCTAAACTGGTGAAAGACACATTAAAAACACTTAATTGGGAAATATTATCACACCCGCCGTACTCTCCAGACCTCGCCCCGTCCGACTATCACCTTTTCGGATCGATGGGACACTCCCTTGCAGAGCAGTGCTTCGCTAATTTTGAAGAAGTCGAAAAATGGCTCGTCGAATGGTTTACCTCGAAAGAGTTTTTTTGGGATGGTATCCATAATTTGCCTGAGGGATGGGCGAAATGTGTAGAAACCAATGGTCAATACTTTGAATAAAAAAATGTTGAGATTCCTCTGAAAATTAAGTGTTTTCTTTATCGAAAAAACCAGCAAATTTCAACTAACACCCCTGGTACACAAAAATATTTTGCACGGTGGTTTTTCATAAGAACGCTGCTCATCACTGACTACAAAACGGGTGATGACGTTAATAGAGAACACGAAGGAGTACAAAAAAAATTGCAACAAGTATCTGTAAAAAAAAGGAAGCTCGCGTCGAGCATAACACGTAACAGTTTCCTAATTAGCCTTCTAATTAAGGCTACAATCGTTTCATTATGCAGAAACGCGAGAGTCTTGTAGCTTTAATTAGGTAACAGTGCGAGTGCCCTCTTCCTCGCTCTTTTTGTTTTTTTTTTTCATTCGTGTTGTTTTCAAACCTGGCCATCCCCCTTTCTTTCTGGTCGCTACTTATTTTCTCGCACGATGTTGTCGTTGTTTTTTTTCTTTTATCTTTTTTTCCTCACCTACATGGAAGGACTCTCGCGAAGGTTACCGAGCAGTAATGTATCGCACGCGGGGACCAGTATAGTAATTGAACATTTCCTCTTTCTACGACGTGCACGCGATGCATCTCGCAAATTCCTCGTACGCTAATTGGAAATCCCCCCCCCCCCCCACCGCCCCAAACCCCCAACCCCTTTTCCGCCATTAGTTCGTGAAATCGAGTGCCCACTAGATTGTCAGGAGTGCAAGGTGATAAAAATCATCTTTACAACGTCCATTGACAATGCTCATGACATTTTCTTTGTAAATGTTATGAAGTCAGACATGCGCGGTAGCGAACTCGAAATTAATGGTTGACACTGACCTGGAACCAAGAAGCTTCGTGGATGTGTCGAGTTCCTCGTCCGGAACCGGAAGTGTCAAGGTTGATCTCCAGTTTGTCAAGAACACGAGGGCCATTAGCGGCAGCCACCAGCGTTGTCTCCTCATTTTCGATTAATGTGTCTGAAAAGGAAATAAAAAGGGATGAATTTAAGAAACAATCCATTTCGTACATTTTATAATCGAAAATTCGGCGAATTACAAAATATTCACAGAGTTCAGATCTTTAACGAATTTGTAAAAAAACCCAACGCTCTAAATTTGTTTTTTTTTAAGGATTAAAAAATTGTAAATGATTCTGGGACAAATAAACTGTGTCATTATGTTAAAATGAATTTTTTGTCTGTACAACGGATATAATTTACATAAAGATATACGCGCACGTCCGAGTTATTCACGACCATCGGTGACACGAGTTTCGAACTTTCAATCAATGAGTCGGGGCCCGAGAAATAATTTCGTAATCCATTCACGTAACCGACACGAACCGAATATTTCGAAAACGGTTTGTCTCATTCTAAAGAGGATCGCCGACAGTCTGCTCGAAATTTCGGTCAACTTTTCTCATATATTTCTTTCTTCAGGTCAAATGTTTTTCTGAACAAATTTTAGCTGTCAATGTTTAACATTTGTTTTTTTCGTAATAATTCGCAGTTTCAATAGAATACTTTTGGGTCACGCGACTAAAGACTATTATGTTCTGACACTTAGCAACAAATCGGCAGGTGGCGAACGAGGTCAGCGTGAACTTCACAGGGGCTCGGTGAGATTCATTGACTTTTTTTTTTAAACCATGTACAGTATGCACCACGATATAGCGGTTATTCGTCGTAAGTCACAAGGCGTTTTCCACCGAGTCACGCGTGGATCTACTGACCCAGTGAGAGGGGGCGATTGACCGAACGAGACGGACGTGATCTCACGCTGAGCAATCCCTGCTCCGAGTCTTTACTCAATGTTTAGTGTCGAAGACCCTGACTCGATATATTATTCAAAACGGTCGAACTACTCACCGTCGTATCTACCGAAAAAAAAGGGACCGGTTCCGGCAAACCGGCCGGTTCCGTCATATGTTCCTCATTAAGGGGGGAAATAGGGTTAGACGGTTCAAAAAATCGATTTTTTTTTTATTTCATAAATTGTTAGTAAAACTATTGGAAAATATGTTCCCAAAATTTTAAATGAAAATTCCGACTCCTTCTATTGTTATAAGCCATTAAAACGAGTAGTTCTCCTTCAGGCCCCGTGCGCGCCACGTGTTTCAAACGCGTTTTTCTGAAAACAACTTTTTTGAACTTGCGTACACGCTAGTTTGAAAAGCTTTCAACCAATCGTTTTGAAAATTGGCAGTTACTTTCTTCATAGTATTGCGCTCTATATGAACCTAAAATCGGAATATCATCATTATTTAAAATAATTTTTTTTTGCAAATAAAGTTGTAAAAAATGGCAAAAAATCATGCTTTTTTGTTTTGACTCCTGTAAAAAATTCAATTTTCTATTTTTTTGATAGAATTTAGGTTCATATAGAAGAGAGACATATATGGTAATAAAAGTAAATTCCAACCTCGTTTGGTTTCAGATGAAAATTGCGGCTTCCAGAATGTACGCAAAATGCTGAGTCTGATTGTGACCTGCAATATGGGGTTGCTGATATTTTCGGTGTTTTTCACGGAAATTCTTCAAAAATTTTATAGTATATACTTAAATATATGTATAAAATATTCTCAAAGTTTCATTAAATTATATTCACTTTTTATACTATAAAAAAATCCATGAAAATCATTGAGAAAACGCTGTCCTAACCCTATTTCCTCCCTTAAGTCGGAAAGCTCCCAAACAGTGATAGGCACAGTTTGAATGAAAAACCATTTTACATACTTTTTCTAAATATATAATTACCACTCATTCTTTTGTCTCAATTCGTTTTATCATAATTTCCACGAAAGGCTTTAATTTCAAGATCGTTTCATAGTTTTGCGAAGATTTTCGAATTTCGTTTACAATTCCCAAAAGAACGACAGCAATCTCAGTGTTCCCATTTGATAGTCATCAGCTTCGAATTTGTTGAAAATCAATGTACCTCGGGAACGATCGGCTCTATTAGATGTCAAATTACAGTTAACTCTCCGGTAAATGAGATTTTAACCGAATACTCTACCGTTAACTCTTCATCTACCTCTTTCGCGTCTGAACGCTATGACTGTACACCTTTCCCGCCTCATCGTACCGACCAAGACCCGCTCTTAGCGCACTCGGAAACTTCATCTTCGTTACTTCCAAACGCGCAACTATTATTACGACGATATTCGTGTTAATACACACAATGATTCTCACTATGAAATAGTACTTAAGTCGATTGTTTTTTTTTTCAAAAGAAAATTTACTGAAATAATTTTTTTTTGACATCCTCTCAACTCCGTTCATCACTAACGAAAAAAAAAAATATCTTATGATCATTATTAGAATAGACGTGAAACCCTTTTTCTTAATGCAATAGTTACGAAATATGGGCGAGGATAGAGAAATCAACGAGTTGAAACAAATGCGTTTTGAGATATAAATGAAATTGAATTTTGGACGACTTTGGTAGAAATAATAAATTGAAGAAAATTACTTGAAAGTTTAATTTTTTTTCTTTGATTTTTGTTTCTTTATTAATATAGTAATTGTCAAAATATTTATTACTTCATGATTTTAAGTTGAGTGATTTTTAAATGTTGTTCTTTGATTTTTATTCTTCTTTATTAATATAGCAATTGGTAATTGTAAAAATATTTATTAGTTTCTTGTGATATTGAAAATAAAAAGTTTCGTTAATGAAGACAAATGAAAAATCTTAAAATCGTTGTGTTGAAATAATTAAAAAAAAAATTTTCCCCGATCACCAGCGAATTCTGCTGGAAAGAATCTTTACGATTGTCTGTTAAGCTGGACTATATACGTATCCATTCTCACCTGATTTAGCTCGTCTCGTTTATTTTCGTTTCGCTTTTCTTGAGGGCGATTTCCCGCCTTTGCCGCGAATGAAAAAGAGCCAAGGGAGAAAAAGAAAGAGAGGGAGATCTTGGTTGTGCCGAGACAGTGAAGCTGTATGGTACCGAGTATTATAGAACTCCGTACCCTGGGATTATCTTAACAACGCGCGCGCGCAAGATCCTCGAGTTTTGCAGTACAATATTCGCTCTTAATATCGCCTCCAGGACGAGCATTACAGAGGAAATCTTTCAGGACACTCGCTCGTCCTGGTTTTCCTCAACGAAAATACGAACCGGCTCATTGTTCGTCCGTGGAACTCTCGCGTTCAAATTGCCCAATAGACGTCATCCCTATTAAGGGGGGAAATAGGGTTAGACCGTTCAAAAAATCGATTTTTTTTTTAATTTCATAAATTGTTAGTAAAACTATTGAAAAATATGTTCCCGAAATTTTAAATGAAAATTCCGACTCCTTCTATTGTTATAAGCCATTAAAGCGAGTAGTTCTCCTTCAGGCCCCGAGCGCGCCACGTGTTTCAAACGCGTTTTTCTGAAAACAACTTTTTTTGAACTTGCGTACACGCTAGTTTGAAAAGTTTTCAACCAATCGTTTTGAAAATTGGCAGTTACTTTCTTCATAGTATTGCGCTCTATATGAACCCAAAATCGGGATATCATCATTATTTAAAATAATTTTTTTTTTGCAAATAATGTTGTAAAAAATGGCAAAAAATTATGCTTTTTTGTTTTGACCCCTGTAAAAAATTCAATTTTCTATTTTTTTCATAGCATTTAGGTTCATATAGAAGAGAGACATATAATAAAAGTAAATTCCAACCTCGTTTGATTTCAGATGAAAATTGCGGCTTCCAGAATGTACGCAAAATGCTGAGTCTGATTGTGACCTGCAATATGGGGTCGCTAATATCCCCGGTGTTTTTCAAGAAAATTCTTCAAAAATTTTATAGTATATACTTAAATATATCTAAAAAATATTCTCAAAGTTTCAATAAATTATATTCATTTTTTATACTATAAAAAAATGCATGAAAATCATTGAGAAAACGCTGTCCTAACCCTATTTCCTCCCTTAAATTCCGAATAACAGATGGCTCGCCTCCGGTATACAGAATGTTCATTTTTGTTTTATTCCACGAACAAACGTTTCGTCAGTACATTTTTACTTGAGCTTACAAGTGACAATTTCTAAATCATCACTCGAAATTTAACAGTATATTTGCGGAAATTTTCTAATCAATCGATAAATCGATATAAAAAACATGTTAAATTGGATGATCTGTTTTTTTTTTGTAAATATATTAAACATAATCGTTTACCAAAGGCTGACTCGAGATCCCATAAACGTTCGTTTCGATGTAAAATCGTAGGAGCGATGTTCGACAAATAAAAGACACAAAAATTATGAGCGCTAAAGTGCGAAGAAAATTGTCGATAAATCGAGGGTCGCATGCGTAATTTAGTCCACTCGACGAGTGTCGACGATAACGAGCTTTGCCCGCTTGTACTCGGTGCATGCTCGCGTTTGTCCATAATTTCCGTGCCTCATCGTCGAGCTGCATCAAAGTACCGGCACGTAGCACGAGACGAGAAACGCGAGTTCGATAATTATTATGAAGCTTAATCGGACGTTAGCCGAGACACAGACGAAGATATTGCCGGTTCGTATAACAACCTGCGAGCGTGTGCATCTTCTAGAATGACCATCACTTCGCTGCTCTTTATTGGAAGAGATTAAGTTTCGTATATCCTCGAGACACAGTGGAGTAACGAAATGTATTATTGAGAGTGGGAAATAAGGGTCTCTCGCTTCTTGTGAATATATAGCCACGGTATAATCGCGTGTAATCTCGAATGCGTACCTGTCACGAATCTCAATGAGAACATTTTTCTCATCTTTCTTCTTTTTTTTTCTCCTCTTTTTCATCATTTTTATTCACCGACGCGGTGAAATCGATGTGAAAAAACGAGCGGAAAAGGCTTAAGGGGTTATTCCATAAGCTTCTTAAGGGATAAGCCTTAAGCACCCTTCACCAATGCAACGCATGTTCGCTTTTAATTCGTGTCTCTTTTTATCGCATTATTTTTTTTCATGTTGGTTTTGTTAGCTTAACAGCCTGTGGCATTTCATTGGTTAAGTTTAACATTCATCAATAATAATGATAGACGACTCTCTCTACAAGAAGAGTTATCCCTTGAGCCTCTTAAGGGGGGAAATAGGGTTAGACGGTTAAAAAAATCGATTTTTTAAAATTTCACAAATTGTTAGTAAAACTGTTGAAAAATATGTTCCCAAAATTTTAAATGAAAATTCCGACTCGTTCTATTGTTATAAGCCATTAAGGGGGGAAATAGGGTCAGGACAGCGTTTTCTCAATGATTTTCATGAATTTTTTTATAGTATAAAAAATTAATATAATTTATTGAAACTTTGAGAATATTTTACACATATATTGAAGTATATACTATAAAATTTTTATACATATATTTAAGTATATACTATAAAATATTAGCGACCCCATATTGCTTGTTTTTCTTGGTACTATTTTTTCAAACGCGTTTTTTTGAAAACGAATTTTTTGAACTTGCGTACACGCTAGTTTGAAAAGTTCCAACCAATCGTTTTGAAAATTGACAGTTACTTTCTTCATAGTATTGCGCTCTATATGAACCTAAAATCGGAATATTATCATTATTTAAAATAATTTTCTTTTTGCAAATAAAGTTGTAAAAAATGGCAAAAAATCATACTTTTTTGTTTTGACCCCTGTAAAAAATTCAATTTTCAATTTTTTTTATAGCATTTAGGTTCATATAGAAGAGAGACATATAATAAAAGTAAATTCCAACCTCGTTTGATTTCAGATGAAAATTGCGGCTTCCAGAATGTACGCAAAATGCTAAGTCTGATTGTGACCTGCAATATGGGGTCGCTAATATTTTATAGTATGTACTTAAATATATGTATATAAATTTTATAGTATATACTTAAATATATGTATATATATTTCTTAAAGGAGAGCTTAAGGGAAATCATCCCCCTTAAGGGATGATTTCCCTTTAGCTCCTTTTCCTTAATCGCCCTTGTGTAATGTTCCGGTTGTACGTTTCCGTTAATTCGTGTCTATTTTCAACACTTTAATGTTTTTATTTTTTATTTTTCCATACGCTAAATTTCTATTTAGTTATTTGAATTTGATATTAATCAATAACTAAAGATACATTTTCAAAAAATTGCATTTATGGTTCCTTCGTAAGTTGTCGTGTAATTAGCATTGTTGTAATTACACTTTTCACATATTGGATGGTAATCAAACTATAAAATATGAATGATGCTTCATGGTAACGAACGTAAAATAATTTTGTTAGTATTTGTGATTGTTTGTTAAAAATTAAACAGTCGAGCTTAATGGGATTTTTTACCCTCAATCGCCCTTGTCTAATGCTCCAGTTGTACGTTTTCTGTTAATTCGTGTCTATTTTCAACACTTTAACATTTTTATTTTTCATTTTTTCATACGTTAAATTTCTATTTAGTTATTTAAATTTGATATTAATCAATAACTAAAGATACATTTGTTAAAAATTGCATTTACGGTTTCTTCGTAACTTGTCGTGTAATTAGCATTTTTGTAATTACACTTTTCACATATTGGATGCTAATCAAACTATAAAGTATGAATGACCCTTCACGGTAACGAATAAAAAATTATTTCGTTAGTATTTATGATTGTTTCGTAATAATTAAACGGTCGAGCTTAATGGGATGTTTTTTTTGCCACTTTCTAAACGTTTGCAACAATTACTGATTTTTATTTTGATTTACTGATTTATATTATTTAAATAACTAAGTTATCAGCGGTAGTAAATTTATTCCACATCTCGTCATCATATATGACGAAGATCACAGGTAAAACTTGAATCCCGGAAGCATGGACTTGCAGGTATATAAATAAGGAACCGAGAAACACTCCCACGCATTCTTTCAACAGTCAGCCCAGCGCGTTTCTTAAATAAAGAAAATAGACACATATATGTGTATAAATCTACACGAAAAGACGGTGCACGGTTGGCAAACACCGCTTTCGTTCCGTTAACAGGAGACACAAGAGTTCAAGTCGTTCGGAGCGCGTTTACAGTAAAAAAAAAAGAATAAAAAAAAATCTCAGAATAATGGTTGTACTATGTTGTACTCGCTCGTGCGCGGGGGAGGAGCGCGGTCTTTGCGTTGTTTAACCAATATTTGCCGAGTACGTGAGTTGAATATGTATGCACTCTGTTATTGAGCTTTCGGTAGAATCCACGATTCTTTTTCTTAAGTTTTCCTTGTGAAATTAACACCTCGAAATTCTCGGTAACTATATTTATATACCAGATAACTACTTTGAGATTTTGTGTGTACGAGTACAGTTAGGGCGACGATCGTTCAGCGTGTTTTTTCTCACTTTTCTTCGACACACTTGTACCCGCATTGTACATATGTATGTATAGTTCTTTCCTAATTATTCGTCAAACTGGTTTTTACCTCTGTGAGAAATGACACAACAATAATTATCCGATGCTTAATGGTCAATTTTTTTTTATAGTTTTTACTGTCGAAAAGTAATTTTTATGTGATAACGTTGAGCATCATGGCATAACGACGATCCGACAAGACCCCGGAGGCGTTAAGTAAATAGCATAATAATTTCACACAGTACTCATGCCGATGTAAGCTCTCCAAGTCCTTGTTATTACTTAATGTTACGTGTGAAAGGATTTCCGCTGGATATTTCTCACCGATTATCACCGAATAGTCGTACTGAAAATATTTAAATCGTTAAAGACTTTGTGTTAATTTTTGAAAAAAAAAAAAAAAAAAAAAAGAAACAATTACGAAGATTCTGTTATTAATTACAAAATCTAGTACATTTAAAAAATCGATCGTTTCGAATAGAAAATATTTTTTTTCACCAGGTTTAAACGTAATGATATAAATGTCATTTTTAATCAGTTATTGAATTAATTAATCGATCGTCACGAAACAAAATTGGATTCGATTAGAATAATTGAAGAGTTGATTAAGGGGGGAAATAGGGTTAGACGGTTAGAAAAATCAATTTTTTTTTTATTTCATAAATTGTTAGTAAAACTATTGAAAAATATGTTCCTAAAATTTTAAATGAAAATTCCGACTCGTTCTATTGTTATAAGCCATTAAGGGGGAAATAGGGTTAGGACAGCGTTTTCTCAATGATTTTCATGAATTTTTTTATAGTATAAAAAATGAATATAATTTATTGAAACATTGAGAATATTTTATACATATATTTAAGTACATACTATAAAATATTAGCGACCCCATATTGCTCGTTTTTCTTGGTACTATTTTTTCAAACGCGTTTTTCTGAAAACGACTTTTTTTGAACTTGCGTACACGCTAGTTCGAAAAGTTTTCAACCAATCGTTTTGAAAATTGGCAGTTACTTTCTTCATAGTATTGCGCTCTATATGAACCTAAAATCGAAATATAATCATTATTTAAAATATTTTTTTTTTTGCAAATAATGTTGTAAAAAATGGCAAAGAATCATGCTTTTTTGTTTTGACCCCTGTAAAGAATTCAATTTTCTATTTTTTTGATAGCATTTAGGTTCATATAGAAGAGTGACATATAATAAAAGCAAATTCCGACCTCGTTTGATTTCAGATGAAAATTGCGGCTTCCAGAATGTACGCAAAATGCTGAGTCTGATTGTGACCTGCAATATGGGGTCGCTAATATTTTATAATATATACTTAAATATATGTATAACAATTTTATATTATATACTTAAATATATGTATAAAATATGCTCAAAGTTTCAATAAATTATATTCATTTTTTATACTATAAAAAAATTCATGAAAATCATTGAGAAAACGCCGTCCTAACCCTATTTCCCCCCTTAAATGAAGAACAAAAGGAACGTTATTAATCGCCCGTATGATTAGGGTCACTTTATATACAATTTTTCGTTCCCAAAAGTGTATAAACGTCCTGAGCATAAAGATCGTGAAAGATTGCTTCGAGGCCTTGAAAAAATTCGGAAGCTGCCACCATTGGACATTGGCTCACTCGCTGGACCGTTTTCAATACCGTTATACGCGGGATTCATTCAGAGACCCACACGAGAATTACGGACGAGTCGGTGAGCCCGAACAAGAAAGATCGAGCTACAGGTTTATATATATATATATATATGCATATATATAGCCTCTTTTGAAGTTTTTGCGGTCACGCCCGTTCGATTCGGCGTATATAAACGGACCCGCAATGTTCGAGCTAATCGATTTTTATACGATGTGGTATTTTATCATCATTCGCTGTCTCTCTCCATTCGATTCCCGGTACACGGTTGATTGCGCGGTTACGTAAATTGAAAAACGTACGAAAGATTGACATTCCGGTCATTGGCACGTTCGTCAATGTATTCCATTTCACGAAAAAATGTATCATCAAAGAAACAAACAAAAAATCAATTTTCATGAAATTCACCTTCTCGATTTAATTTATATTTATCGAACGTGAAAACTCCGGAGTTTGGTCGATTTTCGTTGAAAATACTCTTTTGTTAATTCGAGAAAGATTTTTTTACCGTTCGGTAATTAAAAAGTTTTGTATAATTAATCGTTTGAATTATTAAAAAAATGGCAATTTGATCGAATAGGAACACAGATCATACGCTGAAAGAAATTATTCTGAACTTTTTCATAAAAGGATCAATGTGAGTAAGAAAAATGGCTGATTTCCATGAATCTCACAATCGTTGATGTGTGGATGAATCTTTGTCAATGCTAAAAATAGAAAAAAAAAATGTCAACGACTGACCCAGTGTTCATGGAAATTGAAAGACTCGAGATACTTTTCATGAACTAGAAAAGGACAAAGGATTTTCAGTGAAACTATGTATACTCGAGCAACGAAATGACAAGTACAGTGGAAAAAAAGTGTAACGGAGTAACGTCAGACTCTTGAACATACACGGTCCCCGATCGGGCGTAAAATTGGGCCAACATTGGGTCACGTATATCGCGTTCCCTTTAGAGCAGTTTAGACTGTGAAAATCGAGCGTGACCCCCCTTGGTACACACCCACGCAGACACACGAGCGATTCTTTTTTTTTTCGGGTTACACACGAGGAACTGCAGAAATTCTGGGCTAGTGAGTCCGGACTCCCTTGTCGCGATGCGGTTCGTTGACGTATGAATAAAATGTGAGCCAGACGGAAGCCTCCTGACCCTTTCGTTAGAAGGCTTTTCATAGAAAAAAAAAAAATCTTCTCATCTCGACACTACTCGCTGTTCCCGATTCAAATGATGAATAAATAATTAAATGTGCCCTAACAAAAGAAAGCCGTTTGCCCCCAATTTCGTCAAACTAACGGGTTTATTAAACTAAATCGGACGTGCACGGACGGTTAAATGATGTTTTTAGTTAGAACAACGCAAATTTCGTTGTAAGCAAATTTATAAATTCAATTTTTAAAACTTAATATTACATCCAATTCGAATAATCATTGATAAAAATTTAAAAAAAAATGTCGAGTCTCGTTTTGAAAAATTGCAAGTCCAATTGGATGAATGAATGTCAAAATTAATTTACAGAATAAATAAAGAAGCTTGCTTTTTTTATATGCACAACCAATAGAGAAATTAAAAAGCGTGATCAACACGGAAAAAAAACCACACAACTCAAAAATTGCTCGATCAAAGTTCTTGACAAATATTATAATACTCGAAATTTATTGCAACCATAAATTGCACCATAAACTATATGATTTGTTATATTATTTATAATTTAACAAATCATATAGCATTAACTCTACGATTAACTATATAGTTAATGCTGTCTCAAAAGAATCAAAATCTTGCGGAATAAGAATCAAAAAAATGTATCAAAAAAACAATATATAAAAAATCCAAATCTTCGAATACCCCAATAAATGTGCAAAACTTACGTAGCTTCCAAGACCGCAAAAGTTCTTCCTCTCTTCTACATATACTTTGCAATATCCTTATTTAACAAAAAAAAAAAAAAAAAAAATCACCAGAAATCCGCGTGCACGATCGCGAACGATTTTTCTCGAGAGATAGATCCAATTAACGTCGTCGCCAAAAACACCGAAGTTATTAATGATCCTTAATTTTTTGTTTTTTTTTTTTGCAAATACATGTAAATACGTAATACACGATAATATACTATTTCAACTCTTAAAGTAATATCGATAACCCGAGCTGGTTGATGTTAATACTTTTTTTTTCTTATCGAAAAAAATTAAAAAAAAATCTATCCGCGGTGAATCTTTAACCGCGATTGGTATCGACACGGTAGTCGCGTGCGCCGCGTGTGCGTCTGGGGATCTCACTCACTCGGTACTCCTCTATAGAGGAGGATCCCTCTCTCCTTGTGGTTCTCGGCGATCGGGACGATCTTGCGGCTGACCTTGCCACCGCTCGAAGGGTAGTGACCCTGGTTGCAGACCTGCACGCTCCACGTAGCCGTATCTACTTAATATATATACATATACATGCATATAAGGCATTCCACATCAATTCGATTTGCGATCTATCCCAGTTCTCCTCGGATTTGATTCACGATTTTTATACATTATTCCAACTCCAAATGACGGTTAGATTTTTTTTTACATATTTTTCTCTAACCACCGTCACGATTTTTTTTTCAAACATATTTCCAACGAAACAAAGAATTGGTCGAAATTTAAAAATCTCGAAAAATTGTCAAAACATACTGTATAAGATATAAAAAAAAAAAAAATCTCAAACCACAACCCCAAGTGGGGTCTGTACACATTGTCTTCTTAGTCACTCAAGCTTTATATTGCGGGTTGGTTTATTGCGGTGTGAATCATTAACAAATAAACGAACGTTTTTTTAACAAATGTTCAACTAAATTTGAAAATTGGAACATCAATCTTTGCAAATTTTCTCATACGAGGTCTGTTCAAAAAGTATCACGAATTTTGAATTTCCGCGGGCTACGTATATTCGATTTTCAATTGTGGCGTTAGATTGGTACTCATGTCCCTCACTTATGCTGAAAAAATCGGCCATTTTGAATGTTTAGTTAATTGTTGACAGCTGTTTTAGTTAGACGTGTTTTGGCTTGTCTTCGATTTTTGCCTATTACAAAAAATGGATCGAAGAATCCGTATCAAATTTTGTGTGAAAAACAAAATTAAGTGCGTCAACGCATTCCGAATGTTGACTGTGGCATATGGTGAAGCTACCTTGGACCAATACAACGTTTATCGGTGGTACAAAATGTTCTCAGAGGGCCGAGAAGATGCGAACAACGAAATGCGTTCCGGACGCCCGAGCACATCCAGAACAGTCGAAAACATTGACGAAGCGAAGAAAATAATATTGGCCAATCGTCGAATCACCGTTAGAGAAGTTGCCGAGGAACTAAACATATCGATTGGCTCGTGCTATTCGATTTTTACCAATGCTTTGGGCATGAGACGGGTCGCCGCGAAATTCGTGCCAAAATTGCTCAATTTCGAAGAAAAACAGTGTCGCGTTAACATTGCTAAGGAGCTGTTGGACTCGGTCCTCGACGACCTAAATTTGTTCTAGAGGGTCATAACTCGTGACGAATTATGGATTTATGGTTATGACGTGGAAACCAAAGCTCAATCATCGCAATGGAAGCTGCTTTTTTGGAATAATCAAAAATCGAAGACAAGCTAAAACACGTCTAACCGAAACAGCTGTCAACAATTAACTAAACATTCAAAATGGCCGATTTTTTTAGCATAAGTGAGGGACATGAGTACCAACCTAACGCCACAAAAAAATCGAAAATCGAATATGCGTAGCCCGCGGAAATTCAAAATTCGCGATACTTTTTTAACAGACCTCGTACACATGTCTCTCTTCATTTACTTATTGGATTTTCAAAAAAACCACCTGGCCACAAAAATTTCGCGATGAAACAATTATTGGTGGAGTTTACGCGCTCCGATAAGAAATGCTTCGAATATCCCTGGACTAATTAAAAATGGAAGGAAATTTGGGATTTTTTTGCATAAAGAAATTTTAAATAAATCTGAAGCAGAATTATAATCACCCTCGGATACGGTAAAATATTTTCAATTTTTCCGATTAGGATTCTCGTCGAAGCGGTCTTGAATCTCAATTTTTCAGTTCTGATTTGTAGGAGTTTTTTTTTTAACAGGAATACTGTACTTAAAATAAAAAAATAGAAAGACAAACGCCGGGCTCCCGTAAGCTGTAATTTAAAATATTCGATAACCAACCGATGATTTTAGAGAATTTTACAGATTTTTTGATTTACCCAAACTTGATGTTCGGTAAAATTTTTTTGTCCCAAATCGAAATTCGATTAGGAAACGAACTATTTAATGAAAAAAGTGACGACCTTTCAGATCACTACAAATGAAATAAAAAACAATATCGAGTCGACGTGAAATTTCCCATATATATATCTTATCCTTCTCGATGCCTCGACTTCTTCGCCCTCGGTTTTATCCCTCGCTCCGAGTCTCTTTCTCTCGATCTTTCGCCTCGTTCTCTTATTCTCTCGCGGCACAAAACAGCCTCACATTGCAGTACCATTTGCCCGGTTATATTCATCCGTTGGCAAAGTACATAATATTATATACACCAGCTTCAAAGAACTTTTCTCGCCTTCAGCATCTTCTCGTTCTCGCTATTACTCTCTCTCTTCATTCTTTTATATATATATATATAAGGGTGTGTAATTTTTTTATTTTGTTAAATTTATAGACGTTACTATATATATATTATTTTATAATGTAACAATTACCTTCGAGTCTTTTTTTTGTCTTGTTTCGTACTTAAAAAAAAAGCCGTGAGTCTCTCGTTGAACGCCGGTTGCGTACACCGTCCTTTTTCTCCGGATAAGAGTGCACTGAGCGCCAAGCCGACAGGTACAAAAGCTCTTTTGCAGCTGAGAGACACCACAGGTACATGTACTCACACACACACACACACATGCACACAGAAGGGAGCACGCGCGCGCACGATTCGAGGTATGACCGAATGGGGCCGGAGCAAAGTATATATACGTGTGTGTGTGTGTGTTTCTGTATGGCTGTGTGTACGGAGAAAGAGTTAAAAACGCGGGAACCGATGTATATAGCGTACTGTTGAGTGAAAGAGTGAAAGAGAGTCGAACGAGAACGCGAACTATATACGTGTAAAAAAAAATAAAAGAACGAGGATGATACAGCGAGGTAGGGGTGGGGGGAGATGACGTTGAACGTTTCGTGACTCTGGGAAGGGGGTTGAAAATATTCGTGATGGAGGGAATGAGGAATTCTGACGTGATTGAAAGGGGTGGGGTGGGACAGGGGACCGGTGGAAATTTAAACGAAGAGTTATGTTATTGAATACCGTGAATTTATTTTAACTTTTTTTTCTTTTTGTTTTTCAATTTTTTATCAATAGATAAAAAAAACTCAAAAACAGTACCGTGAATTTATTTTAATATTTTCGTCCTTTTGTTTTTCAATTTTTTTGTCAATAGATAAAAAACTGAAAAACATTATCATTGGTTTTTTTAATTTTTTTTTTCCTTTTGCTTTTCAGTTTTTTATCAGTAGATAAAAAACAGAATAAAAAACAGATCATTTTCAGTTTTTTATCAGTAGATAAAAAACTGAAGATGAAAAACTTCAATAATATACCTCTTCGTTTAGATTTAAAAAAAAAAAAAAAAAAAAAAAACGATGACATAAGTGAAAGAAATATTTTATTTATTTCAACGGAGACGCGCGTGAAATATTTCGTTTCAGTGTTCGATACACTTTTTCTTGCACGTTTCGTTGTTGTGCTTCGAAGACGACAGTACGGATGTACCGTGACTTTTGGCGCGTTGCAAAAATCGAAGGGTAAAAAAAAAGATTGTTTGGATTTTTTAAAGTTACAGCAGATTAATAAAGAAATTTGTGAATTTTTAGTACCGTTAACGAAACAATTATTTCTAACAATGAGAAAAAACATATGCAAATTAAAGCTCGCATATTGTTGTTACCTTCAATTTTCACATTTCTTTCTCTCCTTTAAATTCATTAGTTTCAGATTTTCTTGATATTGAATGTTAATGAATTTTTTGAAAAAAACACAAAATTCCATAAATTTTGTAACTCAATACCAACGCAATTAGTTACGAAAGAGAATTCCGTTTAAACATTCAATTTTTTTTTACAGTTAATCGGAAACTGTATTTCTAATGCTTTTACTAAATTTATTAAATCCCCCCTTCATAGAACGAATTCATATACGATTAACCGTTCACAGTCGTTTTCGGAATTGTGATTTCATTTCGTCAAGTGCACCGAGCCATTATATCAGACACCTGCCGTTAAGTGAACGTGGAGACACACACACACACACATATACACACGCACTTATGGTGATAAAACGAAGTGGCGCTATTCGTCTCTTATAACATTCTCGTCCGGTACTCACACATACATCTTGCCCACCTTTCTTCATCGTCTTCTTCTTCATCTTCACCTTCATTCTCTCGCATCTCACCTCGCACTATAAGCACACATGTGCTATATAATTATTCTCCTCCACTGTGTATATATACATATATACAATGTGTCCCAAAACTAGTAGGTTAGATTGACAAGAATAGCGATTTTCCGAAAAATCAAAAAAGACGATTTTTCAGAAAATCGCTATTCTCGTTATCTCGTTGTTTTCGTTTGTGTTTCTGACCATTTTAGGATTTGGTGTGAATTTTGACTTTGATTTGCTTACAATTTGGACTTTCATAGCAATGGTAGCGGAATAACAAGTACTAGGTAGCGATTTTCCGAAAAATCAAAAAAGATGATTTTTCGGACAATCGCTATTCTCGTTATCTCGCTGTTTTCGTTTGTGTTTCTGACCACTTTAGGATTTGGTCTGAATTTGGACTTTGATTTATTTACGATTTGGACTTTCATAGTAATGGTAGCGGAATAACAAGGACTAGGTAGCGATTTTCCGAAAAATCAAAAAAGACGATTTTCCGGACTATCGCTATTCTCGTTATCTCGCTGTTCTCGTTTGTGTTTCTGACCATTTTATGATTTGGTATGAATTTGGACTTTGATTTCCTTACGATTTGAACTTTCATAGCAATGGTAGCGGAATAACAAGGACTAGGTAGCGATTTTCCGAAAAATCAAAAAAGACGATTTTTCGGACTATCGCTATTCTCGTTATTTCGCTGTTTTCGTTTGTGCTTCTGACCATTTTAGGATTTGGTATGAATTTGGACTTTGATTCCCTTACGATTTGAACTTTCATAGCAACAGTAGCAGAATAACAAGTAGTAGGTAGCGATTTTCCGAAAAACTATGAGACTTTTACTGAGGTCATATTTGTTTATTTTGATCGATCCGGAGCCAGTCTAACCGCCGTGTCACTCTGACGTGTTAGTTTTGGGACACCCTGTATATACATTGATCGAATGGTGAAACGCAAAAAGGCGTAACTCACGATATTTAACGCGTAAAGTTATGGGAATTATGACTTTTGCTTTCCAACTGTCGATCTATATGTATATCGGATGTGGCAGCTCCATTCCTCTACCACCTATAAAACCGGTCGTGCTTCTCGTTTCGTAGTCATTAAACAGTCAATGTGGTCGTCGTCGTCGTTCATCTCTTATGAGAACTCACTGAGAGCACACGAGCTCGTTCCACCGATTTGTTTTCCATATATTTCTCGTTGATTTTTGGCAAAATATAAATTTCAACCGGAGATCATCATCATTTTAATCATTGGTCTAACAAATCAATGACTATTTTGCCCTGAGGGACCAAATAATAAGATTGATTTAGACATATTTTTGTTTTTTGTCGTCTTAGTTTTGAAAATTATAATTTTGTAACATTCTCAATTATTCTTAAATATATTCCAAATTGAAGAATAATTAAAATATTTACTTCCTCAAATTGTGATTATTCTTTCGAGCAATTTTTCGTAAAATTTTTGCGACAATACTTTCCGAATGATTTTGTTCTTATTTTTATTTTACCGAAGCTCATCCTTTTATTCGACGTACGATCGATCAGGTGAACAGGAAATTCGTAAATAATCACGAATCACAGACCCGTGAACGGGATCAAGGACCGTCCGATTCAAAATCATTCCACGCATAAAATATTATACAAATTATATTTTATTTTATAAAATATAATTTTTTAAATTTAATTTATAAAATATAATTTTATTCTATAAAATATAATTTTATTTTATAAAATATAATTTCATTTTATAAAATATAATTTCCATAATATCTATTATATTTTTCTCAAATTTAGCTTTTGTATAAATCTACAACACGTACGATTGAGTTGTTTAATGTTTAATTTTTTTTTGTCTCCAAACCGTTAAAATTCTTTTCTTCGTGATACCGTAATCGCGAACGCCGAAAACAACAGTCGATCCAATTTAATGCTCGATCGGATCTGTTAAAATCCTTGTGATCTCGGAGCCAACCACAATTATGGTTTTTCTAGCGAACATTCTCGGACAAGCGCGAAACGGTGCAGCACGACAATAACCGGTGGACTTGTCGCATTTCGTCCGTCGTGATTTCTCTTCTCTACTTTGAACTTGGCGCGATAATGTCAAAGCAGTTACGTGCCTGTATAGGTCGCGAGCGCTTGAATAATATTTTCGCAGAAAAATAATAATAAAAATCTACCCTCGAGAGTAATAACAACAGAAAAATGATTGAAAACTAATTGACTAAAATATTTTTCTGTCAACATGTAAAAAATAAAAACCAATTTAAGCACGATTGATTTTGTTATCCTGCAATTATTATGATATGATGAATTTTAAGTATTGAATGAATAATACAATAGTTAAAAAAAATGATTATTAATTATTTTAATATACAATATTACCATTTATATCGAATCTATCGAGCTTTTCTATCATTTACTTGATGTTCGAGAGACACCACAGCCCCGGGGATCTCTTGAGAAATTCTCAGGTGCACGCGAGAGATTCCCGGACGGCAGTGAGAACAGGTGTCACGCTCGGTTAAACCAGCATGACATTCCAGATTATGTACCGTCTTCCTGGCGGAGCATTGCCCCAAGTTGCGACTAGCCATCCATACAGTTATCGCTCGTATAAACCATCTCAAATCGTGAAACCACCCATCGCCAAATGATCGAAAAAGAATTTAAGTTTTTTAATGTAAAAACCAAAGAGTTGCCCAAAGGTACAGATTAAAGAGAATTTTTGTTTCTTAATAAATTCACACCAATCGATCAAACTGATCATCCCTACTGACAACTTTTTTCTACCGCTTGCACAAATTCATTTGATTTGTTTTTTTAACCTAAAGATTGATTTATTAAACTATGTGTAAATGAAGAATCCATGATGCTGAAGTTTGCATCGTTGAAACGCAACGAAAATTGTTTTTTTAAATTGTAATTTTCCACTACTGCTCTCCGCTTCTCTTGTCCATTTACGCCCAGCTCCTTGAAGAAGACCCCAAAAAACATTTTACACGATTTTTGTCTTCGACAATCCAACCTTGAGGAGGATGAATCGTATAAAACAAATCTATTTTCGTTGCATTCCAACGATGCAAACTTCAACATCATAAGAATCCTACAATATATCATATTTGAAATATGACCATTATAAATAAAAGTTTAATCCTTTCGCGATGCATTTATTTTTTCCGGTCAGTAGCAAATCTCGGTGTCCGATATATCAAGACTCGCGAAAGTGTCGGACTTTGGCTTCGAGGAATTTAACATAAAATACTACATATGAATATGTATATATATATGTCGAGCATCGAGGTTGTCGATCCTTTTGCCTTGCAAGAGGAGTTTTATTCTGCTGCACTATTATCAGGATACTCCGTTAGACGTTGGGGTTTATAGAAACGAGAATGAGTGCATTTATATATATATATATATATATATATATATATATATATATATATATATATATATCTATATATTAGAGATATATCGTATTTGCTATGCTCCCTGGACACACATAGCACATCGCCAAGTTTGTATATAATAACCCTCACCGAAGCTCTCGGATATATCAACAGATCTATACTCCCGATAACCCGGTCGATCCTAAGGAATATCGTGCGATCGTCGATTTACACACGGGGGAAGGGGGCGCTTATCCGCGAGAATGAGGGGATAAACTCATTCCACGGCCCGTTGACGCTCGACGGGACTAGCATATATAATACATAAAACGTGATCGTTGACTGCATATTAGAATCCTCGCTCAAGTAGCCAGGTTGACTTGCGACCTTAACCGAGCCAATGATTCACCGAAGAAAAATCATCGAAATAAATTAACCATCTTAGATAGAAATTTATTTTCACAATTATCGATATAGTTGTCCGTGGAATTAATTGAATGTCCCAAACATAAATAAGTCGTCTCGGTAATATAATTATATGTCCCAACGACAAATTGCTCGTTCCCCGTAATATGTACGTGTCCAAGCAACAAATTATTTGTCCCGGTAATATTCAAACGTCCTCGTGAACAGCATAGCGTTTCGATGATTAATTGAACGTCTAATTAATTGTTTCAACGACGAATAAACTGTACCACAGATAAATTTGTTTTTCCGGTATTGATTAGATGTTCCGGTAACTAATTAATATGTGAAATTAAGTAATCAATTGCCCGCCCGGTAAAAAAAAACCCTCGTTCTCTCGGTAATAATTAATTGTGTCAATAATCAATTAATCACTCAATTAACTAATAATTATCGCACTAACCACTTAATCATCATTCATCATTATTCATGCCCGTAATTAATTATTAATACATACAATAAATTAGTGATACCGTCGATGAATCAAATATCTCAGCGGCAAGTTATCGCTATCAAGTTTTAGTTGACAATTCATGAACGCAAACGATGGATTTCTATAATTTGCTCTCAGCGTCTCACAGATGTTGCATCTCCAATTTCCTGATACATCTAGCATGCGCCACCTAGAAAGACGATCGTATACACCCTGATAAAACGTCAGAGCGATAAAACACAGATAAGACTCGATTATCAATCGAGATTTTACAAACTAATCATTACGGATAAGTGCACACATTTGTTTTTTTTCTTCTTCTTTTATTATTACAACTGTATCTTCACCGAGTGCAATGAAGTTTTGATCGTGGATATTTCATCATGGAATCGTATTCAACTATATAAATCTGACTAATCCTTTGAATTAAATCCGCGTGGAAGAAGGAATAGCTTCGATCCTGAATAGATATTTTATCAAATTCAAGAACAGAATCTCTCGGTTATTTATGAGCCGAGGAATATTCTTACCGGCCAAGAGCATATACGAGGTCTGTTCAAAAAGTATCGCGAATTTTGAATTTCCGCGGGCTACGTATATTCGATTTTCGATTTTTTTTTGTGGCGTTAGGTTGGTACTCGTGTCCCTCACTTATGCTGAAAAAAATCGGCCATTTTGAATGTTTAGTTAATTGTTGACAGCTGTTTTGGTCAGACGTGTTTTGGCGTGTCTTCGATTTTTGCCTATTACAAAAGAGCAGCTTCCATTGCGATGATTGAGCTTTGGTTTCCACGTCATAACCATAAACCCATGATTCGTCACCAGTCATGACCCTCTGCAGCAAATTTGGGTCGTCGCGGACCGAGTCCAACAGCTCCTTAGCAATGTTAACGCGACACTGTTTTTGTTCGAAATTGAGCAATTTTGGCACGAATTTCGCGGCGACCCGTCTCATGCCCAAATCATTGGTAAAAATCGAATAGCACGAGCCAATCGATATGTTTAGTTCTTCGGCAACTTCTCTAACGGTGATTCGACGATTGGCCAATATTATTTTCTTTGCTTCATCAATGTTTGCATCTATTGTTGATGTGCACGGGCGTCCGGAACGCATTTCGTTGTTCGCATCTTCTCGGCCCTCTGAGAACATTTTGTACCACCGATAAACGTTGCTTTGGTCCAAGGTAGCTTCACCATATGCCACAGTCAACATTCGGAATGCGTCCGCGCACTTAATTTTGTTTTTCACACAAAATTTGATACGGATTCTTTGATCCATTTTTTGGAATAGGCAAAAATCGAAAGACAAGCCAAAACACGTCTAACCAAAACAGCTGTCAACAGTTAACTGAACATTCAAAATGGCCGATTTTTTCAGCATAAGTGAGGGACACGAGTACCAACCTAACGCCACAAAAAAATCGAAAATCAAATATACGTAGCCCACGGAAATTCAAAATTCGCGATACTTTTTTAACAGACCTCGTATATTAAATATATATATATATTTTTTCAATGATTAGAAAAATAAGAAAAAAATGTTTTAAAAGAAAATGTTGGAAGCTTTTGCGGTCATCAAATAGATTGCGAGAATGAAAATATTCGCGATTCAACAGGATGGTGCATCGCGCCGGCGTCTCTGTAACGGCTTTTACACGACTGTACATACGATTTGTATTGGTATTAGGTACACGTGTACCATGCCGATCAAACTATGTATATAGAAACGATAAAACATAGATAAAACCCCAGCTCGATTAATCGAGATTCTATATAAACGAAACACCGATATAAAAAAAAACATTAAACGGAATATATTTTGCCATTGAATTCGCTATCTCTACGATGCTCCATTTCTCCCTGTGTTGTCTTTCGTTTCATCCACAACTATTCACACGCACAAGAATCTCTGACTAATCCTGAATCATATGGTGCGGGAAAAAAAAAAACATTCTTTTTTTTCACCGAGTGTCATACACGAAAATAAAGTGTAAAATACACGGAGTAAAAGATTTATAAAATTGTATTAAAAATTATAATAACAGGCGGATAATTAGATATTAACGTACTTATGATTAATCAAACGTTCTTTCACAAAACGAACTTTTCATCGAAACAATTGTTCCTTTATTACTTTGAAACACACACATTTCGATGAATCAAAGAAATACACTTTTTATCTGTATGCAATCATAATTTCGTTGATTTTAACGTGAGTTTTTTGTCAACGAAATCCAAGCTTCGTTTATGAGGAAAGAAAAAAACATTGGTTTTTTTCTTCTTAGAAAAAAATGTTTTTTCCAACGAAGTAGATTATAATTGATATTCGCTTGGCGCTTACTAACCAACCGAGGAGCCTTCTACAACACGATACCAATTTCTTAACGACGTCTCCCGTCGTACAATTCTCTGTACCTATATATATACCTTCACGCATCAACATTAGTGCATTCAATGCAAAACGCAAAAAAATAAAGCATTTTCGCGTGCTCAAAGAGCTCTATCTCTCGCTCTCTCTCTCTCTTTCTCTCTCACCCTCATTCTCCCTCGTTTTCTGGCCGAAGAGGCTAAAGTAAAAGGGGCGAGAGATGAGAAAAGAACTCGTCGGACTCGTTTCTCGGGCTCCTTCGCGTTCTCAAACGTACATATATATATGTATACAAAAGAAATCCTCCCGACCTGCCCGACGGTTATTACTTTATAAATAGCTTCTTAGGATTTTATACGTGTATATATGCACGTCGAATCATGCGTGCAACGTGCATAGGAGCAACGAGAGAGAGATAAAGAGAGAGAGAGAGAGAGAGAAAAAGCGCACGGGATTGCCAATTTTGTGCGCATCCCCGTGAGAAAATGCGTGGTTCGCGTAATGTCCTCGATTATGATGGAATTATATGGGGCTTTTCGGGCAAAACATACGGTTATTCGTCCTACACACTTTTCACGATTTTTTTATACCATACAATCTAAAAAAAAAACGTTGGAAGATCGAGTTATACTTGTTTTTTCGAATTTTACAAATTTAAACAAATTTTTACCGTTTTTCAATCATTTTTTTTTTTTCCTACGGTACAATGAAACAAATGTTAAAAAGTCGATAAATCATCGTTTTTATGAATTCATAAATTTTCACGGTGATATGTAAAATGTTACGAGATAACGAAACATTAATACACGAATTTTTTAAAGAATTTTTTTACGTCCTTGACAAATTGTCGTGCGATGGGTGAAAAAAAAAATTGTCGTAAATTCGCGAATATTCGTTCTTTTACAATTTGCAAATTAATTCACCTCGGATTTTCATCGATGTTCCGACAATTTCCCTATCTATATACAAACAATTCATGGACACGAACTTTATGTAGTCGTATCTGCATTTCAAATGCATTCCACCGCAGTAATAAAATGTATGCAGCGATGTAGAAAATACGACTTTTTTGTGCACTTCTTCTCTTTCATTTTTACGTACGTAATTATAAGGGAGTAAACCCGGGAGTATGGTTTTTTTTTTAATTCAAGTTAAAGTTGGCATGCTTGATACCTTTTTCTCTCTCTCTCTCTCTCTATACATACATGTATATATATATATATGTCTAAGTGCGTGTACACGGTTCTACAGATCGTGAACGATAAATTCAATTAACCCAGCAGCACATAGCAAATAGTATAGGTATAATGGTTGCAATATATTTCACGACTAAGATCCCGGTAGTAAATTCAAGCGTAACTCGCAGATCTCTATTCAAACAAGCTTGAGTCAATAGCTTGCAAATAGAAGGTTCAAACTCGCTGAAATATCGTACGTTAAATTATGAGACTTAGGACCTTTTGTTTGTCATAAATTGCTGGACGTATATACGTCTGTTTATAATTGTGACGCTCTCGCAGAAATGCAATGGTGTCGTACGCAAAGTACGCGCGAAGGGTGAAGGCGTCAAACGAGAGCTCGAGTTACTCGCGTCGCGTGCAAGGCGTACGTTCCCTATCGTGCACAACTTCGCCTCATCTTATAACGTCATGTGTCCATGTCCATGGCTGCGTACACGATTTTCCCTGCATTTAAATATCCATATATATATATATATATATATATATATGCGTACATGATGTTCGTTTACCTTGCCTTTGGACATGCATCTCGCGTGCGACGTTTTACTTCACAATCCTACGTTATAATATTGCAATATATATAGGTGTATATGCGTGTATGCAATAGGAATAGTGTATGCACTGTAAACGCTCCTGTATCTGCCGTACGGGATTTTATAACGCTCTCCTATATATATATGTTTCTTATGCAAACTCACGTATCCAGAGAGCGATCGAAAGTACATTTATCGTTCACGCACAGTCTATCTAATGGAAATTCAGGATTACACAGCAAATCGTTATAATATTTGTATTAACATTGTTTTTTTTATATCTAAATCTACATTTGACTGTTAATTTTACATTTATATTTATGTAGAAGACTATTTTCGGGGAATTCTCCTGGCAGAATACTAGTTTTTACGACTCCATACTCTCCTTACTTTGAAAAAAAGTATCCTTTGTTTATTTTTTTTATTTTGCTTATGCAAACTCACGTATCCAGAGAACGATCGAAAGTACATTTATCGTCCACGCACAGTCTATCTAATGGAAATTCAGGATTACACAGCGAATCGTTATAATATTTGTATTAACAGTGTTTTTTTTATATCTGAAAACTACATTTGGCTGTTAATTTTACATTTATATTTATGTAGAAGACCATTTTCGGGGAGTTTTCTTGAAAGAATACTAGTTTTTACGACTCCATACTCTCGTTACTTTGAAAAAAAGTATCCTTAGTTTATTTTTTTTATTTTGCTTATGCAAACTCACGTATCCAGAGAACGATCGAACACTATAGTCCACATATAGTCTATTTAATAGAAATTCAGGATTACACAGCAAATCGTTATAATATTTGTATTAACATTGTTTTTTTTTATAGCTGAATCTACATTTGGCTGTTAATTTTACATTTATAATGCAGGAGACCATTTTCGGGGAGTTTTCTTGAAAGAATACTAGTTTTTACGACTCTATACTCTCGTTACTTTGAAAAAAAGTATCCCTTGTTTATTTTTTTTATTTATTTTTATAATTCCTGTATTATCATGTACTTTATAAAAATGAACGAATGAAAGTTACTAAAAGTATGGATTATGACATTAAAAAAAATTGACTTATCCCTGAAATTTGTTTATGTTATTAACAAGTGCATATCTTTGTACGTGACAAAATGCAGAAAAGATTAATCGTTCCGTTTCTGGCGTAATCGAAGAAAAAAATAATGTAAACTGCACGACACGTTAACAAGAGACAAACCACCAACGTTTTGTCAAGTCTTTGTACGTGACAAAACGCAGAAAAGATAAAAATGACGAACGAATGAAAGTTACTAACGGTATGGATTATGACATTTTTAAAAATTGATTCATCCCTGAAATTTGTTTATGTTATTAACAAGTGCATATCTTTGTACGTGACAAAATGCAGAAAAGATTAATCGTTCCGTTTCTGACGGAAACGTAAGAAAAAATAATGTAAACTGCACGATACGGTATCAATAGACAAACCACCAACGTTTTCAAGTAACAGAGTAAAAATTATTTTTATTACGATTCCTTACATATATATAAATGTAAATCTTGACATTGATCACAAGCACTCGTTCAACCACAGTTATGGCATATCCTGCGATACCGTTTCCTATTAGGTGTGTCTATGAACAATAAGTAATTATAACTGTAACATATTTAAGCGCTTTGTGTAATACCCTCTTATCTCGCAACAGAAACGTACATTTAGTTCTGTTTTTACATATCTCGTAGTATATCGTGTGTATTATCTGGAAATTCACGATTCCCGCAGAAACACTTCGGCAATATATACTCCGTTATGCATTCTCGTGAATCAATTAACCAAGCATCGCTGATTGTACTCCAGTAAAGTATACGAGTCAATAATAAGAATATAAGAACATGGGGAATATGTGCAAAACGAATAAATTATTGTTTTAATTTATATTGTTAATATACACACGAGTATTTTTCACATACATACTTTTCTTAACCTACGACCTCATGTATATGCTGATCTAACGTTCTCATCTTTGTATATACATATGTTTTTGTCACTGGAATTTTTCAGGATATTAGATTTGTTTTAATTGTTTTAAAACTGTGGTGAGACTCGAATCGATTAAGAGCTTTTTTAAAGTCAAACGATTAACCTCACGGATTTCTAGTTATCATGACTTATTGCTTCAAGTATAAGATGGTCCCTATCTAATATCGAAAGTTTCCGATATAGAAAATTTCACACTGTTTTAAGAACTTATTCATATTAGATGGAAACTGGATGAACTTTACCCTCTACTTAAAAAGCTCAGTAAACAACGACATTAAAAAAAAGGGGGAGTAGTAGTAAAATGCTCTGGGAACTAAAACTTATCTCTATAAAATGTATCCATCTCTCCGACACTTTAGATACCGTAGAACATTCAAAAAACCTTGTACCAAGAGTTCAAAAACTCTCCAAAGGATATTGACATTACTTCGGGATGTTTATCGTAAAAATCCCGACATAATCCGAAGTCTCCTACGTCCGGTTTCGTTAATTGTATTTGTCGTATACCCTTAAACCAACAATTCATCGTGAATGAGGGTATCGCAAGCTTAAATTACTCTTCTAGCTACGAGAGGCTTCAGGATCTATCCTAAAACTTCAAAACAGTTCTGTAAACGAGGATATTAAAAAAAAAAAGAGGAAGTAGTGATAAAATCCCCTGTGAACTGAAACTTATCTCTATAAAATGTCTCTATCTCTCCGACACTTTGGATACCGTAGAACATTTAAAAAAACCTTATACCAAGAGTTCAAAAACCTCCAAAGGATATTGATATTACTTCGGGACGTTTATCGTAAAAATCCCGACATAATCCGAAATCTCCTACGTCCGGTTTTGTTAATTGTATTTGTCGTATACCCTCAAACCAACAATTCATCGTGAATGAGGGTATCGCAAGCTTAAATTACTTTTCTAGCTACGAGAGGTTTCCGGATCTATCCTAAAACTTCAAAACAGTCCTGTAAACGAGGATATTTAAAAAAAAAGAGGGAGTAGTGATAAAATCCTCTGTGAACTAAAACTTATCTCTATAAAATGTCTCCATCTCTCCGACACTTTAGATACCGTAGAACATTCAAAAAACCTTGTACCAAGAGTTCAAAGACTCTCCAAAGGATATTGATATTACTTCGGGATGTTTATCGTAAAAATCCCGACATAATCCGAAGTCTCCTACGTCCGGTTTCGTTAATTATATTTCTCGTATACCCTCAAACCAACAATTCATTGTGAATGACGGTATCGCAAGGTAAAATTACTCTTCTAGCTACAAGAGGCTTCCGGATCTATCCTATAACTTCAAAACAGTCCTGTAAACCACTTTATCTAAAAAAATGGGCGCCAGGGGGTAAGTTGATGATGCTGATAAATGGTCTTTGATATAAAAGTTATCTATATTTAATTACTTCGTCTCTCTGATGTGCTCTTGGGCGCCCAAGAACACCTCCTTAGAGGCTCCATGCTTTCTGTGTATGTGTGTTGATGAGACACATATATAAAGAGGGACACGGGTCCCCGTTTCGTGGGAACAAAGTCCAGACATAACGGTTGTAGCTCTAGTCGACGGGTCGTGTTACGAATGTGCCCCACAGTCTGGGCGCTATGTAGCTCTCCTCGCGAGCCACGAGATCCACGGAAAGTGGGGACCTATATATACCACATATATGTATATTCTTGTGTGAAAGACGATATATGTATAGAAAGTATATAGGTATGAACCGATGCCAACGAGAGGAACGCACGGTCGGTGATCGACCATTCAGGGTACCAGGCAACCAGGCCACCGAGAGTTCGAGAGATGAGAGAAGAGGCTGCCGCCAACGGTCCACCTCCCGCATTCACATATATACAGAGGCAGGCCCTTCTTAGACCGTTCGTTCGTGTGCCCGATCTTGTACCTGTTTTTTTTTATTTATTTATATGGGACATTCCGCGCGAACTTCGACCTACAACGTTTCGACCATTAATCATTTTGTTGAATTGTTACATGATTTTTAATATTTTTCATACAGTTGTGAAAAGCATTTTTACAACGAACGAACAAGTATTTTAACATCGCTGACGATAATATTGAAAAATTCGCAAACTAAATAGCCGGAGGATTAGGGTCAAATGTATTTCGTGTTGGCACCGAATCGAGTTGGCATACCTCGGAGATATGGTCGATAAAACAAAATTGTATATGCCGTATACAATTGCTGCATATACGGTTGAAACGCGTTAAAACGGTAATATATACGACGAAAGGATTCACTCTTGAAGTTAATGAATTTCCACGTCTGCGGTTCTTTCCCGATAAAAGAACGCTCGAGAGAGACGCGAAATTGAATATATATGAGCAATTTTTCGGGTTAAATGACGTACCAAAAACGAGTTTATTATATTCACGCCATGTCCATGAAAAATTACGATTGATATATTATACATATATTATTTGCTTAAATCGTTCAATCAAAACAATATTATAATGGAATATAATTGATGAATCATTTTGAATTTGAGATTTATTGAAAAAAAAACTGACCGGTCTGAGATATAAGTGTTTGTACTACTTCGCGGATTCATCTCGCCTCTCCAGCCATTTATATTAATATATGTTCGTCCGGGGTATAATATCGTGCTATTATGGTAACTCTAGAAGGAACGAAGAGATTATATCCGTTGTTATAATGATGTAGTTCATTCCCGATAACGAGCACACAAGATCCCTTGGCTCGAATAATGATCGCATCCGAATTTCGAGGTTTTCATGTCGCTGAATTTCACGGTCACCGGAGCCAAAATTCATTAGCGATATCTTTATCATTAGTGCATTAATATTTGCATAATTACGAAAAGAAAAAAAAACATCAGATGCTTAACGATTAAAAGTAGAAAAATAAGTGCTTTACTTTATTATATTTTGCGATTAAAAATCGTACTGAAAATCCCAAACGTGTGATCGTTCGATTGCTAATTATTATAGCTTAAAAGTATATGTTCATTTGTGCATTCAAATTTATAGGTTTTCATGTCACTGAATTTTACAAAAAAAAATCATTAGATGCTTCACGATTAAAAGTAGAACAAGAAGTGTTTTACTTTATTGTATTTTGCGATTAAAAATCGTATTGAAAATCCCAAACGTTTGATCGTTCGATTGCTAATTATTATAGCTTAAAAGTATATGTTCATTTGTGCATTAGAATTTAGAGGTTTTCATGTCACTGAATTTTACAAAAAAAATCATTAGATGCTTCACGATTAAAAGTAGAAAAATAAGTGTTTTACTTTATTGTATTTTGCGATTAAAAATCGTATTGAAAATCGTATTGAAAATCCCAAACGTGTGATCGTTCGATTGCTAATTATTATAGCTTAAAAGTATTTGTTCATTTGTGCATTCGAATTAAGAGGTTTTCATGTCACTGAATTTTACAAAAAAAAATCATTAGATGCCTCATGATTAAAAGTAGAAAAATAAGTGTTTTACTTTATTGTATTTCGCGATTAAAAATCGTATTGAGAATCCCAAACGCGAGATCGTTCGATTGCTAATTATTATAGCTTAAATGTATATGTTCATTTGTGCATTCCAATTTAGAGGTTTTCATGTCACTGAATTTTACAAAAAAAAATCATTAGATGGTTCACGATTAAAAGTAGAAAAATAAGTGTTTTACTTTATTGTATTTTGCGATTAAAAATCGTATTGAAAATCGTATTGAAAATCCTAAACGTGTAATCGTTCTATTGCTAATTATTATAGCTTAAATGTATTTGTTCATTTGTGCATTCGAATTTAGAGGTTTTCATGTCACTGAATTTTACAAACAAAAAAAATCATTAGATGCTTCACGATTAAAAGTAGAAAAATAAGTGTTTTACTTTATTGTATTTTGCGATTAAAAATCGTATTGAGAATCCCAAACGCGAGATCGTTCGATTGTTAATTATTATAGTTTTAAAGTATTTGTTCATTTATAATTTGGATTCGGAATATGCACGTGGTCGATTATCATAAAAAACCATTAAATGCTTCACTATTGAAAGTAGAGAAATAAGTGTTTTACTTTACTGTATTTTGCGATTAAAAATCGTATTGAAAGTCCCAAACGTGTGATTGTTCGATTGCCAATTATTATAGTTTAAAAGTATTCCTACATTTGTAATTTGTATTCGGAATGTGCACGTGGGCGATTATCATAAACTACTTGTGTGGGCAAATGTGCGACTTGTGTGGCAAAAGGTGCATTCCACGTTTGTAACGCGACTAAAACGAACGACTCGTGAAAATGAAATTTAACAAAAAGGTCCAACAGTCTCTCTCGCGGTATAAATTCGACGAACCATACCGAATTCCAGAAGTTTTGCTTAGTATGCGATCAAAGTCGAGGAACTCGAGCTTGGCCCATTTTAAAGTGACATTTCGTGAGACTCCGAATGACGCTGTTAACATAGTAACGGAGATCGTCTAGACACGATATATATATGAAAGAGTACACCATACGGGGACTCGTATTCTCCGGTAAGGTATCAGCCATGAATGCACAATATCGCGAATTATCACGCGTGTGCGATACTTTCCGGCGAAACCGTTTCATTTCTCACCTCGATTTGGCGCGTGAACGTAAAATCGAGAGTATCGTAATCGGTCGACGATTTAATATGGGAAAATATTTTTTTCTTTTTATAGTTCAATGCTTTATTAATCATTATTACGGTGTATTAATGCTGGTAAAACATTTTGTCATGCCGATAACACATTCCGAATATAAATACGAAATACGAATACAAATACGAAAAGGGACAAAAATGATTTACTTTATACAAGTATCGAAAAAAAATATTTTTAAATCCATTCGATTATTGACATTAAAACAGAGTATTTCCAATGATTTTTTGTTTTGACGTAATTTTAACAAAATTTTTCATAATACTTGCAGCGATGACAGACATTTCGTTTGCACAATCATTGTGAAATTGTTTTAACTATTCTCGTTATCTTACTACTACAATAAAGCTCGAGAGTTTGTATATTTGTTCGAACGCGCCAATCTCAGAAAATACTAATCCGATTTGAAAAATTCTTTTTGCATTAGATAGGTCTTTTATTCAGGAAGGCTCTAGGCCATATAACTCCATGCTATGATCCTAAGCAGCGACGGTGGCGTCAATTTATTCTTTAGTAATTGGTCCTTATATTTTTCCACATAATTTCCGGATGGTGTTTATAGTTAATGCACTTGGTTATGCACTCATAATGCGTATAAAACAGATATATAATCGAAATTTAACGCGGGTGAAACCGCGGGCACAGCTAGTCGCAGAATATTCGTCCGACATTGTATTGCATATGTCAGCGAAAATGTTCCATGGACTAATACCATAAAATAATCCAAATTCAATATTACCCATTGATTATATTATTCCGTTTTTTCTTCTGAAAGTAACAGCATGACGCCTCATTCATGTTATTCAAGCGAAGAGTCATGACAATTGAATAGACTCATCGAATTGTTTTTAATATACAAATGAAAGTCTTTCTCTCTCTTTCTCTTGTTCTTTCCTTCTCTCTCTCTCTCTCCCTCTCTTTCTCTCTCGCTCCATCTTTCTTTTTCTCGTGGAGCAATGCATACAGGAGGTTTAATCGATCGACGATTGCTTTTACGACGCTGTTTGTGCAACAGGCCGACCGCGTTGGATTGTCGATTGAGGGTGGCTAACACACACCCACATAGGCCACTAAAGCTTTCGCGTTACCGCGAATGAGCTCTACTATTAGCAAAGCAAAAAAAAAAAGATTTTCTTTTCATCATTCCGTTTTGTTTGATCGCGTACCGCTTGCGAATGCAGGAACGAAAAAAAAAAAAACGGTACGTGATTAGCACTTATGGTGATTTTTAATCGGTCATTAAATTTACTCACTTTTATCGAGAGAACGTGTTCACCGATTTTTTTTTCTCGCTCCATTTTGATATTGACGAGTGGTTGAAAAATATTAACGAGTCTCTTGAAGCCAAAAATAAATTGAAACCCTCGTGACCCCGTGTCACGAGTTCACAGGGTTCGTTCCAATAAATATCGAGTCATTCAAGTTCACATATATGTATAGCGATATATTAGACATTAGATATTCCAGGCCAAATCGACTGGTTCATGAGTTTCATTGCTTAATCTTTATTCATTTTACTATTTTTTAATATTAGGACGACACGAAAGTACACTTAACATTCTCCGATTGTTTTTAAACACCATTTTCGGGACCTCTTCGAAGATGAATCTGAATCTAGTATGAGGACTGCAGAAATATTCAAATTATTGTTTAGTCCAATTTTCTCGATATTTTTGTTATTTTATATTTAAAAAATGATTATGCAGTAGAAAAAGTATTGAGGGTGTGAATAATAGGCATTGAGGGGTTAGGCCACCCTAGAGGCCGAAAAAATACGTATTTTTGGAGATTTTTTTTCAGAAAAACTACAAAATAAATCGAGATTACAAAATGGGGTGTTTATCATACATGTCAGCGACTGTATACAATAATTTTTTTGAAGTGATTAATTTCAAAATGGCGGTTGTGCAGCGTTTTTGCGATGACCTCCCCGTTTTTGTTGGCCGGAAACATAACTCAGATAATTTTTATCCGATTCACTTGAAATTTTGAATATATCTTTAAAGATACATTGTCTATGGAAGTGCGTAGGATTTTTTTCGATATATTGATTTTTGGCCAAATGGCGCGCTTTTAAAGTGAAAAGTGAAAAATTTGCTTAAAAAATCGTCGGAAAATTGTTAATAACAAATGAACTATCCAATATAAAAACAAAATTCTACGCACTTCCATAGACAATGTATTTTTAAAGATATATTCAAAATTTCAAAGGAATCGGTTGAAAATTGTCTGAGTTATGTTTCCGGCCAATAAAAAACGAAGACGTCATAGCAAAAACGCTGCACAGCCGCCATTTTGAAATGAATCGCTTCAAAAAAATTATTGTATATAGTCACTGATATGTATGATAAACATCCTATTTTGTAATCTCGATTTATTTTGTAGTTTTTCTGAAAAAAAAAAAAATCCCCAAAAGAGCCTATTTTTTCAGTCTCTAGAGTGCGCTAACTCGTTAATCAAGTAAAAAATCATTGAATTCATGAGAATTTTTGGAAGCCATGTTTCATTCATGAAATAATGATTCTAAAGAACATAAATAAAACTCGCCCTCAAAACTAAGATTAAAGAAGCATTCTTTCACGAATTAATAACGATTCACGAAAATGTCTTCGACTAAATATTGTCCCACTTCACATTGAATGACCCGTATATAAATATATTTCGATGTAGGTGGATTACATTATATACGTCCATGTATTTCTAGCTTATTTCTTTGACGTCGATTCTGTTTCTCTCTCTCTTTTTCTCTCCAATTCAGCTCGTTATCGATTCCTTTTAATCGAGCATTTCGCGGCCCGATTGAAATACGAAGATACCCTTTTCAGGCCTGTACGAACAATGCCACGTATTCACATCACACCGTACATGCGATTGCGATAGTTCTATCATTTATAAAAAAAAAAAATTAAAAACAATCACCAGATTCAGTGATAAGATTTGGAAAAATTTGATAATCAAGAAACATTATAAAACGTTTTCTCAATGATGGAATAAAATCATTAGTATCATGACAAAAAATCTACGGTGAGATACAAGCTTCATACTTTTCAATCGATCCAACAATCAATTGATCCGATCAATTGGTCCGTTTAAATAATGAGGTGTATCCCAATTGTACGAATAAAAGAAAAATCCTACCTCTCAACGGGCTCGTGTCCTCTCGCGACGACGAAACAGGACGAAAAATCACAGCACACTGTTCACTGTTTAAAAATTTTCCTTGGCCCTTCTCTCTCGAATAAGATCTTTCTTCAAATTATCGGGCTCATTTTTGATTCGCCCTACCTCGTGAACGACAGATTTCAAAGGGGGCGGGGGTTGTTTTTTTTTCTTCTTCAGATATGTAAATCAAACTGTTAGTTTCCGGTGTTTCGAAACCGTTTGACGGAGATGGTACAGCGAGTGGTAGTAGTACCTCACAGTTCAGACCTCGCGTTCGCACTGAGCGCCTCACGGCCAACGGATGTCTTTTATAACCCCTACCCCTACGACCTTAATATCATTAAAATACGCTCACCTCTCATTCCACGTTCATCCCCCCGTTCACTTTAGAATTTTACACCTGAAACAAGCCCAGGATGCTGCGGATACTCTCCGATTAAGGACAACGAGATCATCTTTTATAATCCCAAAAGCTGGTTCTCCATTTTTTTCGTTTGTTTTTCCTCTTTCGTAACTTCGGTCTTTCCGCTTGGCGCACTGACTGAGTGAAGATCACTGAAAAACCGTCGAACGAATGTTAGAAATACTATTTTTCTCTTTCGTCTATTATTGTAATTATTTAATTAATAAACGAATGATCAATTTTCCTGAACGTTCATGTTTGATGGAAAAAAAATCTTTCCATTGAAGGACGTAAATAACATCCTGTTAATCCCTAATCTTATCAATCTCACAATTTCATATAACGATTCGTCCATCGTTCGATCCTTTTTGTAAATTTAATTTGAAAGCTTTCCTCGACGTCGAAAATGGACTTATAATTTTTTTTCTTTTTCTCTCTCAATAACGCGCTTCTTATTGCATCGATTTCAATCATGGCTCCGTGATACCGAAGCGAAATTGTGTGAAGCCGAACTGACTGCAGATCCAAAATGAAAAATGCAAACAAAAAGTGAAGAAGGTGTAAAAGGGTCGAAATTATATTCTCGACCGTGACGTCTCAAATCCTCGGACACTTTTAAGCGGCTTATCGACTCGAACATTTAGTAACGGACGACAAAATTCAATACGGAGCAACGCCTACACGAACGGCGAGCTGTCCGCGTACAGCTTCACGCAATTGATCAACCTTTGAATTCCTTCTTATATATACATATATATATATATTTGCTACTCTCTCTCGTTTCTGTATACCTTTCTCATTTCACGTTATTCATTCCATGTCCGTGTATACACTACCGTCTACTTTGACAGTTAAACGGAAAACCGTCAGATATGGCTGAATCGTCGTCGAGAGTGTCGGAAACTCCTACCGATTATTCACTAATCGAACAACTCGAAACGTACGATTATTCTCAGTCGAATAACGAGGTCAGAAATTCGGTCACAGCGAGCACGGGACGTAATGAAAATGGGTCGAACATTGTGGAAAACGAAAAGTTCGTGACGTCAGAGAGGAGAAGTGTCAGTGACCTTATAATTCATGATTTTTATGGAAAAACAAAAAGAACACTTGTATACAATAGAACCTCGATTTTCAGTAACTTTAATTCGCATATAGTGGAACTTCAATTTTCGTCCTTTTAATTAATCTTTAATAATTAAGGTAGTAGTCTGGTAACTTAAGTCGAGTTTCGTGTCTTTTTTGGAGGGCGTTTTTTTTAGGGAAATAGAAATGAATCGTTTCGGATATTTAGGATGTTTTTATTTACATATTAAAGATTAAAAAAAAAATTTTTTTGAACAAATTCAATAGTTTATTATCATTATTATTATTATTGATCGAAGTTGGCACCTCGAAAAAAAAGCGCGTTGGTAGCCCCGGTGATTTTGGCTCTTGATGTTATCTAAAATCAAAAATTCTTGATAATTCTTAACCTATAGACATGTCTTTCTGGTCGGAACTACTGAAGTTAAATTTCATGGATAAATAACAAAATGGAAAAGGACGTTTTATTCCAAAGTCCGCCATTTTGTTATTTATCCATGAATTTTAACTTCAGTAGTTCCGACCACAATGACATGTCTATAGATTAAGAATTATCAGGAATTTTTTATTTCAGATAACATCAAGAACCAAAATCACCGGGGCCACCCACGCGCTTTTTTTCGAGGTGCCAACTTCGATCAATAATAATAATAATAATAAACTATTAAATTTTTTCAAAACATTTTTTTTTGTATCTTTAATATGTAAATAAAAACATCCTAAATATCCAAAACGATTCATTTTTATTTTCCTACAAAAAACGCCCTCCAAAAAAGACATGAAAATCGGCTTAAGTTACCAGACTACTGCCTTAAACAATACACCGGTAACTCGATTTTATCTAAGGGCTCTGATACCACTGCGCGCACTGAAAACTGAGTCAATTTGAAAAATTATTACAAAGGTTATATGGTAAAAAAAAAATTTAATTGATCATTTCACATTTTTTAATAAACTTTAACTATAAGAAAAAAAAATTTTTTAATTTTTAATTTTTTATATTAACATTATTTTTTACGGGTATAAATGGACTACTGATGAAAACCATGGCGCCTCCTTGTCGACATCATAACTTCACCAAAAATTATCCAATCTGCAAAAATAAAAAAGAATCTAGTAAAATAATGTAGTAGTAATAGTCTGACAGAGGGGATTTTTTTTTTTTTTTTTTTTTTCAAAAATATAAAAGTTACAGTATTTCAAATTTTAGTAAGCAATTTAAAAAAAAAATTTGTGTTCAATAATTTATAAAAAATTGTCCAACCGAAAAATAAAAAAAAAACCTCTTGTCAAACTATAGAGAAAATAATTATCAAGATTTAAAAAAACAAAAGTTAAAAATATTAAAAATTGACTGAGTTATCGTGCTGACACTGTCTAAAAACATAGTTTCGAGAAAAACGCGTTTAAAGTTTCTGGTAGGTACAACGTGAACTTACGGCTGGTTTCCTATTTATTACTATAACTTTGTAACGGAGTGGAATTTCCTTAAAAGTTTTTTTTTTAATTCATAAAAGTACAAAGAATAAAAATGTGTTAAGAAAATGGATCTTTTGAAAATATCAGGGATATGTAATCCCTTAAGTAATCTCCAATTCATTTATAATTTAGAAGAAAGAAAACTAAAAAATTATAAATCGATATTGGCCACTTTGAGTCACATGAAATTGATTATTAATTAAAGAATACTTGCTTACGGTAATAGTTGTCGAATTTAGAGAACGAAGTTATATCAAATTCCTGAAACATCGTGAAATAGAACTTCGATCTTGGCAACTTTGATCGACATAAAAATTTACTTGGAAACGGTGACTCGCTGGTATCACCAGCGAGTTTGTTGCACATCTATAGAGTCGTAAAAATCTACGTCCTCGAGTAGCTCATCAATAATTACGTATATAGATATCCAGGGAAGTCAATTTGGGCCCGGTGCTCGAGAAACTAAAACGAGAGAACGGTAAATTAACGCGCGAATCTTTGATGGAGCAAGATACAAGCCGTTTTGTTGGCGATTTTACGGAGTCGCAGGTGGCATATTTCGTAACTGGAAGTTCGTACGAGGGAAGTTGGGACGCTCTTGGAATGGCCGGAGCCGGTAGATACGTGATGCCACACGGTCAGTTTCGCATACTTTCGTACACGAACAATTCGAAATATTTTTCAAACATTAATCTTCATTATTGTTATTAAACGGAATATTAAAAATTGTTGGGCAAAATTATTTTTCAATTACTCGATATCACGGACAATGAAAAAAAAATGTCTTGTTACTTATCAGATAGAAAATATAATTTGATCTATGAGGAATTTCGTGGGAATGATAATCAGGCAATCAGACGAAAAATCGGACTCTTCTGGACCGCATATTTCGGGCAATTACGTAAATTAGTTTATCCTCCCCTTAAGGAGACATACACAGTCAGGAGATCGAAAGAAGACATTTCAATTTATTAACGTAGAAAAATATATACATATTGTGGTAACTTTTAACTTTAATCTCATATTTTTTATTTGTAAAAATAATGATTTTTAAAGCTGCTATAGCCAATTTCCGAGAGCTTCTCTCGAAAAAAGGCGTCGTCCGGTGAGCGCGATATCTCTGGATTGGATCATTTAAAATGAAAAAACAAAAAAGATTTCGTTAACATAAGGTATTATCTATTATTTAATCTAAGAAATAAGTAATAATAATTTTCTACAAACTGCCGGATTCTCAAAAAAAAAATTCAATTTTCGATAAAAATGTTGCCTTTAAATTTTTTATAAAATGGAAAATATTTATCGGCGAGAAAAAACCTTCGACTAATCACTATATTTATACGAGGTGTGTAAATTAAGTAATGAGACTGGCAACCTAGCGTTCGATCTGGCAACACTTGAGGCACTGGGCTTAGAGGGGTGGCAGGAGAACATGTGATACGCCTTCAGTACGGGTTTGAACTCGCTCCAGTCGTTTGGTTGTCCGTAACGATTTTTTTTGTCAAACAGTTTTTTCTATTGTGTTCTAAAAATGAGTGACATCAATTTCGAGCAACGGTGTTCTATCAGGTTTTGCTTCAGACTTGGGCACAGTACAACGGGAACTCTTGCTAAACTTCAGCAGGCCGACGGAGACAGTGTTTTGTCAAAAGCCCAGGTTGTTCGGTGGTTTAAGGCATTTTTAGAAGGAACAGAGTCGATTGAAGATGAACCACGAAGCGGAAGGCCTTCATCTTCAAGAACCGATGAAAATCTCGACAGAATCCGAAATCTTGTGCGTTCAGATCATCGGTTGACAGTCAGAATAATCGGGGAAAAGCTGAATTTGACTCACACCACCGTTCATCAGATTTTGACCAGTGAATTGGTGATGAGAAAAATCTGCGCAAAAATGGTAATGTAGCCCAAATAGCTCCTTGTCACACAGCAATTTCAATAAACGAGTTTTTGGCCAGTAAAAACATTCCTGTGGCTCCTCCAGCCTCCTTATTCGCCTGACTCGAGTCCTTGTGACTTTTTTCTCTTCGCGAGATTAAAAAATCACCTCAAGGGAACTCATTTTGGGACACTCGAAAACATTCAAACGGCTGTAACCGACCAGCTGAAGGCTATTCCAGTATCGGAGTTCCAGCACTGCTATGAGGATTGGAAGAATCGTCTCCAGCGCTGTGTGGCTTCAGAAGGAAGTTATTTTGAGGGTGACAATATAAAATTGTAATTCTATATGAATAAAAAAAAATGAAAAAAAAATCAGTCTCATTACTTAATTTACACACCTCGTATATATATTTATAAATATATTCTTATATTTATATAAGAATATAATATATAAATATATTTTTATATTTATATAAGAATATATTTATACAGCTTGTGTAAAAATTTGAGACTGACCGTCCTAGTCGTTTCCGAGGAATCTTCATTATCGACTTTAAAAACACAGTTTTGAGAAAAACGCATTCAAACTTACGACGCTACTTTCAAACGCTCCAAGACGTCTTTACAAATATGCGTGTAACTTCGAGAATATTTGTCGGATTGACATTAAATTTTCTGTGTATATACTTAGATATATGTACATTACGAAAAAGAAATGAAAAAAATAATTATCTTTTGAAAATCCTGACTGCGTATAACCCCTTAATACTATCATTCTTTCTTAATTATATCGTTGTTTTGACTATCGCTATTGCGAATAAACGTCACAATAACTCAATTACACATTCACATTGATGAAAAAAAAATTATTATTTGAAACAAGTGTCGAAAAGTTCTCACTTTTTCAATCGACACATCTTTTCCTATAGTCCGAACGATCGTGATCAGAATTTCGTCATGCCTGGATAACGAGTACCGTAAAATTCGTTAATGAAATGAATATTACGTATGTATATATACAGACATGAATGGTCGCTGGTGGTCATTAATTAGCGGGCATGAAAACGGCGAACGACGAGAGGTGCTAACGTGCGTGCGAAAGCGCGAGCTGGATTTTATATATTTGCTCGTTGCGCGTATCTGCTCGACCGGCCGGGCTCGTGTATGCAATAACAACGACCTCACCGGCTAATAAACCCCCGCATGTTCAAAATGCAACTCGCGCTTTTTCACAGGCCTCGTCGGATTCTCTCGTACACGTACGATGAACGCGCTAATTGAGCACTGCCGCGACAACGAGGACGCACTCGTATAACTCGCCGTCCACGAGTGTCGCTCTCTCGTTCATTCGAAAGGTATATATCGAATACTAGGCTAACAAAAGGGCGTGCTCCGACCAATTTGACATCATACAAATTATATCGCACCGGCCCTTTCGTTTGTTAACACTTGATATAAATATATATATGAATACACTCGCGTGCACAGGCTCGTCTTGACTGCAGCCCTTCTACCGGGATTTATAGAAAATGCTCCCTATTGTCGACATCCCTCTCTTTCCTGAAAAAGCTCTACAGCACTTACAGTTTTTTTTTCCGGCCGGATTAAAAGAAAAATTAATTAAAAGTCCACGAGATTCTGAATCTTGGATGGCACTCGTTCAAATTTACATTTTATTCTCGCCTCAATATTTTGATAAAACGAACATTTTTTTTTTGCTTTTAAGGGCTGTACCGCTGCGCGTGCTGAAAACCGAGTAAACTTCAAAAATTAATATAAAGGTTATATGGTAAAAAAAAATTAAATTCTTGATTTCACATTTTTCATTAACTCTTCAACCATAAGAAAGAAATTAAAAATTTTTTGTTCTCAATATTCTCATTATTTTTTATGGGTTTAAATGGACTACTGATGAAAACCCGAGTCAATTTGAAAAATTATTACAAAGCTATATGGTGAAAAAAAAATGTAACTGTTCATTTCACATTTTTTATTAACTTTAACTGTAAGCAAAAAATGTCAACAAATTTTTTTTTTTTATATTAACATTATTTTTTACGGGTTTAAATGGACTACTGATGAAAACCATAGCGCCTCCTTGTCGCCATCATAACTTCACCAAAAATCATCCAATCTGCAAAAATAAAAAAGAATCTTGTATAACAATGTTGTAGTAGAAGTCTGATGAAGGGAATTTTTTTTTTTTTCAAAAATAAGGAAATTACAGTATTTTAAACTTTAGCATACAATTTGAAAAAAAAAAAATTAGTGTTTAATAATTCATAAAAAATTGTCCAACCGAAAAATTAAAAAAACTTCTCGTCAGACGATCGAGAAAATAATTAGCAAGATTAAAAAAAAAAAGTTACAAAATATTGAAAATTGACTGAATTATCGTGCTGACACCGTGTAAAAACATAGTTCCGAGAAAAACGAGTTTAAAGTTTCTGGTAGGTACAACGTCCCAACCCGATATCCGGTCACACTTATTGCTATAACTTTGTAACGGAGTGGAATGTTCTTAAATGTTTATTTTTTTATTTTTAAAAGTATAAAGAATAAAAATCTGTAAAAGAATTGGATTTTTTGAAAATTTCAGGGATATTTAAGCCCTTAATAACATTCAAATTTTGTTTGTTTGAAAGAAAATAAAAACATTTTTATTCGCTCCCTTATTGGTGACAATCATTTTCTTTCTCTCATATTCAATTTTCGATATTAACTACAATAAGTGGAAAATTTGGTAAATTAGCGCGGTGGATTCCACTAGAGCATGTTTTCTGAGTGTTGAAATATAATGACAATAATTTATTATTAAATAGATAGGTAGGCCATTTTTGAAAAAGTATATTTTTGTTTAATTTTTTTTAATCTTCCCAACACTTTGCTGCATTACTGAATTGCGTTCAGGACTATTTTATCATTATGTGCATTTATAGAAAAAAAAAAAACATAATTTATAAATATATACATATATATGACATCATTGTCAAGACTCCAGTACCGCGAAAAAAAAGTCATTCAGCTAATGAACTTTCCTCTCCCCTACTAAGTCCCATATTACGTGTAGTGCGCCGTACTGCCTTATGATACACGATAGCTGTTTTAGATGCGTCACCCGTGTCTTATTTACCGCTATACACGCGCGCGAACCGATCGTTCATTCGCACCGTTTTCTTTTTTTTTTCCTCTTTTTCTTCATCTTCTTTCTCCTTCGCGCGGCTTCGCGAAGAATTATGTCGCGAGCTTGCGCGGGGAGCTCTCTTTCTCTCTCTCTCTTTCTCTCAGGGGGTCAAAGAAAAGCAAACGACGAGAGAACGAAAGAGTTAAAAGAGTGTGTGCACCGCGAGATCGTCGAGAGGGAGGGAGGACCCTCCAATGGTCTCGCTGCCGCGATCTCTGGGTGCAAGCGGAATTTACACGCCGGGGATTCCGCGACGCGAGCGGAACGACCTCGTGGGCAATTTCGCACGTTCCTACTTACCGTTACCGCAGCTTGATCTTTTATCTCTCTTTCTCGCTTTCTGTCCTCTCGAAGAATATGAGTCTTCGGCTCGGGTCCAACGAGAGAGGCTTCACATCGTCCGGATTTCGAAAGAACCGATATACGCCCGAAAGCCAATCGTTTAAAACGACTCGGAATAGACATATGTCTGTGTACTCGATATATATGTCCCGAAGCTATGTTTGACGACTTAACGGGTTTTTATTCATTTTTTTCGGGCCTGTTTGTTTTTTTTTTCGCTTGTTTTTTTAAGTCAAGAATACACGACATCCTGCGAGACTGGAATTTCCGGTTTTTTTTTCTTCTTTTTTGTATCGAGAAGATACGACACATCGAAATTGGCCTGGTATTATTTACGATTTTTTCGCTGAATGTGTAGTGAGAAAAAAAATGCACGAAAAGTAGGTAAGAAAAAAAAACGTAATAGTTAACGATAATTTTTTTTTTTGGTTTACGTATGCCATTGTAAGAAAGACAAATTTTGTCTGAAAGATGTACAAAGTGCGTTGCTAAAAGATTAACACATTCCAAGTCCTCTCCCTTTAGTGGGATTTTTCAGAATAAATGTAAAATCGGTAAATTTTCCATATTTTGTTTGTTTGTTTAACTTTCCATCTCCCATTCAATTTCGATTCACCCACGTTCGATTTCTCGTTGTCGAAGTAGAGTCCGCCGATCGATCGAACCGATTCTCCGCCCTCTCGATCGCCACACGTCGAACGTCCGGGAATAATAAACCATTCGTCGATTCTTGACTTCCCTTAATACGTTCGTCGATTTCTCAGAAAGAAATCTTCGCGACAGTATTGAGTATCGATTTTCCACCCACACAATGTCGACAACGGGAAATCATCGTCATGAATAAGTTCCCAAAGCACCTATGAAGTCATTTTTAGTTGAGAAGTATTGCATTTTATTCGTTTGAGAAGCGTCATTTAGGAATGTTTTCATTTTGTAAAATGACGATTTAAACGAATTCGATTTTATTTATAAACAAACTGATAATCAATGCCAAACAAAAAATTTTATCCGATCAGAATTTGAGTATTTTAAGATGCAATGAAAGTCCGAAAAAAAGTCAAGTGTGTTAAAGATGCTAAGAACACCGAATTTGCATAATAATAGTGACAAAATAGTTGAAAAATATATTTTTTTTTAAATCACCTAAAAAAACATCAAACTAAAATTTGTTTAAGCGTCGTTCAAAAAATTCGTCATTTTACTATTTACATCGTTATTTTTCTGATCGTTTACTATCCACCTTAAGGGGTTTGGCCACGATAGCGGATATAAAATCATGTGCACAGTTAACAATTTTTTTTTATATGAAAAAGTGATTTATTTATAAAACTAATTGCACATCTATTTAGTATAAATATCAAGCTAACAAAAAATATTTTCTTTGTTATTCAAAATGGCCGACTACTGCTATTTGCTTTTGGTATCTTTTTTCTTGTGGCTCTCCGCGATGTGACATTTGGCATCGACAATTTTTGACCTAGAACAAAAAAAAAATTCTCGTTTATCTACATCAGAATACCTAGAGAAGTACGTATGGAATTTCTGATTAATAAAAAACTTTCCATTTTATGAGCAGTTTATACGAAAATGTTCACTGGAAATTTACATTTTAAATTCAATTGCCTACGATATTCGAATAAAACAATATTTGTCAAATTCCGTACTTACTTCTCCAAGTATTTTGATGTAGATTAACGAGAATTTTTTTTTTGTTCTAGGTAAAAAATTGTCGATGCCAAATGTTACGCCGCGGAGCGCCTCAAAAAAAAAAGATACCATAAGCAAATAGCAGTGGTCGGCCATTTTGTATAACAAAAAAACAAAACAAAAATTGTTTATTAGCTTGATGTTCATACTAAATGGAAGTGTAATTAGTTTTATAAATAAATCACTTTTGCATACAAAAAAAAATTATTAAATGTGCACATGATTTTATACCCGCTACCGTGACAGTGCCCCTCAATTGAGGCATTGTGATATGCAATAATGCTAAATAAGCTCATTGACAAAAGTTTACACTCCGTTCTCAGCTGACCCAGTTGATAGAGGAATAAAAATCATATATCCAGTCACACTTGCCAACTTCTACCTGGGTCAATGGAGAGAATAAAAATAAAAAAAATAAATTAAGGATTCGCGTTGCGATTAGTGTCGGTGAGCCCGACGTTTAGACGCCTTGTTGCTCCGATTCGTGGCACTCTCGACTTGAATATAGATTGTAGATTCACGGGTCAGAATGCAGTTTGTACGATTTAATGACGTTTTTATTAAATAATCACAATAATTGCTCCCTATATGAATATTTAATTATTTATATTAAGGGGGGAAATAGGGTTAGACGGTTCAAAAAATCGATTTTTTTTTATTTCATAAATTGTTAGTAAAACTATTGAAAAAAATGTTCCCAAAATTTTAAATGAAAATTCCGACTCATTCTATTGTTATAAGCTATTAAGGGGGGGAATAGGGTTAGGATAGCGTTTTCTCAATGATTTTCATGAATTTTTTTTAAGGATAAAAAATGAATATAATTTATTGAAACTTTGAGAATATTTTATACATTTATTTAAGTATATACTATAAAATTGTTATACATATATTTAAGTATATACTATAAAATATTAGCAACCCCATATTGCTTGTTTTTCTTGGTACTATTTTTTCAAACGCGTTTTTCTGAAAACGACTTTTTTTGAACTTGCGTACACCCTAGTTTGAAAAGTTTTCAACTAATCGTTTTGAAAATTGGCAGTTACTTTCTTCATAGTATTGCGCTCTATATGAACCTAAAATCGGAATATTATTCATTATTGAAAATAATTTTTTTTTTGCAAATAAAGTTGTAAAAAATGGCAAAAAATCATGCTTTTTTATTTTGACCCCTGTAAAAAATTCAATTTTCTATTTTTTTTTATGGCATTTAGGTTCATATAGAAGAGAGCTATATAATAAAAGTAAATTCCAACCTCGTTTGATTTCAGATGAAAATTGCGACTACCAGAATGTACGCAAAATGCTGAGTCTGATTGTGACCTGCAATATGGGGTCGCTAATATTTTATAGTATATACTTAAATATATGTATAAAAATTTTATAGTATATACTTAAATATGTATATAAAATATTCTCAAAGTTTCAATAAATTATATTCATTTTTTATACTATAAAAAAATTCATAAAAATCATTGAGAAAACGCAGTCCTAACCCTATTTCCCCCCTTAATATCATTAACATACCATTTCAATATCATTGTTTATATTGTTATTTTATATTTATTATTTTCAAAATTCATCATTGGTTATCATTATACAAATGATGTATTTCAATTTTTGTTTAACTATATTTATATGAAATTTGAATTTAAATATAAAATAGCAATATAAACAATGATATTGAATTGGCATGTTAATGATATTTCCGCCTTTATTTAACTTCCGTTTGATTCGATAACTTAAAAGTAACCGAAAAATAAAATTTTCCATACTAACGGTATAATTAATTTTATAATGAATTTTATAATGATAATTAATGAGCAAAATCTTCTATAGAAAAAAATCTATTCGGAAATTTTTAACGAATAAAAAAAAATGTTCACTTCAGGCACCGCTTACGAGGGTGAAGTACGAGATGGAATGTTTCACGGTCAGGGCTCTATCTACTGGCCCGAAAATCAACGTCTCGATGGTGTTCATCTTCGAGGTGAACTCGGACCAGAGTACCGATACACTTTTCACGATGGTCTCGTCTACGAGGATAAGAACTGGGCTTACTGCAAATTTCCCGACAGGCGGTGAGCATCCCAGATAGGCTACGTATACGGGACATTCTACATTAACGAAACGTAAATTAATTATAAACTACAAAAAATCCTAAAAATAAAACCAAACGATTACGACGGTTTTGCCAAGTTTCATATAAAGTCATTCGCCTATCAATCACGCAATGCGCGTATTTTTTAATTTTTCCTATTAAATAAATTATAATCATTGTTTTAAAAAGTTATTTTTAACGATTCAATCATAATCATTCACTTCCATAATTTTTGTTTTTCGGGGAATCGTATAAAAAAGCATAAAATAACGAAAACACCGAAAAAGTTAGAAAAAAATCTTAACTTCATTTTTCTGTTGCACCTTTACTAAAATAACGGACATCTCCGAATGGAACTAAAAAATTCTGTTGTTTATCCAAGAATTTACCGTAAAAAATATCAGAAGAATCGACGACTTCAAAAAGTGTTAATTTAACACATTCCTCAATAACCAAACCAATTATCGAAAAAATTTTTTAAATGCTGTGAAATTTTTTTCTCGGGTATTGCTCTACAACATTATATTAAATAGAAGAGAAGAATGAAAAAAAAAAACAGGTAAGGGTCAGTGCACTGTCGATTTGGATTGGAATGTCCCGTTCGAAAGGAGTACATCACACAATCCTTTCGAATTCCCACACGAACCGATATTTCACGCGGTGCAAAAGACTTCCGCCTATAGAACCACAGACAAACGCGAGTATCTAATTGATCGAGGCAAGTGTGCAGGGATCGAAAGTCTCACGAGAGGATGCTTTCGCCGTATAGTTATTACATCCAACCAAGTATACCTTCTGCACGTTAATGTCCCTGTCCTTGGGATCCTGAATATATTATCGAGATGAACGAAAAAAAAAAAAGAAACATTATCCTCGCAATTTCTCTGTTATTCGCGTGAAAGCGAAAACGACTCTCTCGTTTCTATCGCTCTGACGCGACAAACAGATACTCAGCTTTATCATTTATTCAACATAAATGCCGCATTAATTAATCAACAGGTGTTTTCTGCTGAGAAGCAAAACTGTAAGACCTCTCTCGGCATTTTTTTTTTCCGATTCATAGAAAAAGCCATTTCGTCCCAATCATATTTATATTTTATTTTATGTATATTATAGCTTTGCCCCGCGGTTTCACCCGCATTAAATTTGGCTTATATATCTGTTTCATAAGCATTATGAGTACATAACCAAGTGCATCTCATATAAATGCCATCCGGAAATTATGTGGAAAAATAAAATGACCAACCGCTAAAACATAAACTAACGCCGCTGCCACTCCTTAGGGTCAAAGTGTGAAGTTATATATTCCAAAACCTTCCTGAATAAACGTGCTATCTAATGCAAAAAAAAACTTTTCAAATCGGATTAGTATTTCCTGAGATTAGTGCGTTCGAACAAACATACGAACACTTCAGCTTTATTATAATAGTAAGATCAAAAATTGAAGGGAAGACTTAAGGGGGGAAATAGGGTTAAGACAGCGTTTTCTCAATGATTTTCATGAATTTTTTTATAGTATAAAAAATGAATATAATTTATTGAAACTTTGAGAATATTTTATACATATATTTAAGTATATACTATAAAATATTAGCGACCCCATATTGCAGGTCACAATCAGACTCAGCATTTTGCGTACATTCTGGAAGCCGCAATTTTCATCTGAAATCAAACGAGGTTGGAATTTACTTTGATTATATGTCTCTCTTCTATATGAACCTAAATACTATCAAAAAAATAGAATATTGAATTTTTTACAGGGGTCAACACAAAAAAGCATGATTTTTTGCCATTTTTAACAACTTTATTTGCAAAAAAAAAATTATTTTAAATAATGATAATATTCCGATTTTAGGTTCATATAGAGCGCAATACTATGAAGAAAGTAACTGCCAATTTTTAAAACGATTGGTTGAAAACTTTTCAAATTAGCGTGTACGCAAGTTCGAAAAAAGTCGTTTTCAGAAAAACGCGGTTGAAAAAATAGTACCAAGAAAAACAAGCAATATGGGGTCGCTAATATCTTAGGTGTTTTTCAAGGAAATTCTTCAAAAAATTCTTCAAAATTTTATAGTATATACTTAAATATATGTATTAAATATTCTCAAAGTTTCAGTAAATTATATTCATTTTTTATACTATAAAAAAATTCATGAAAATCATTGAGAAAACGCTGTCCTAACAATATTTCCTCCCTTAATGGCTTATAACAATAGAACGAGTCGGAATTTTTATTACAAATTTTGGGAACATATTTTTCAATAGTTTTACTAACAATTTATGAAATAAAAAAAAATCGATTTTTTTAACCGTCTAACCCTATTTCCCCCCTTAAAATGTTGAATTGAAAAGAAAACGACGATAATCGTTGGATTACGAAAACAATTGGACCAAGGACAAACATTGTCTGAATCTAATGAGATGAAAATTTATTTAGGAAAAATGAAAATTGATTGATTTAACAAAAAAACTATTTAAATGAACGTACGACTAAAACTCGGCAAAACATGTTGTATTATTTTCATTACGCGAAAAAAAAAATCGTATCGAAAATCTCGAACGAGTGATCGTTCGAAATGCATTTCCGATGATGCGGAAAAATATTCAGATCACTGTAAAAAAAAAGAAATTGTAAGAAGACTCATATTTTTGAAAATATTCGTTTTGAATTGGAAAAAATCACATCTCCCCCTACAATTTTTTCGGGCTCCGATCAGAATATTTGTTTACATGATCATAGAAACATTGACGATTTTTGTTTCGAATATTTGAAAAAGATTGTGAAGTCTCCCCTTAATGAAACATGCATTTCATTAACGTATTCGTTAAGAATACGTTATATTTTCACGAAGAAATCGCAATAAATGCTTAATAAATTTCGGCTCTAATAGACCCAATCTTTTGTTATCCGTGTGCAATATACATTTTTTTTCCCATCATCTACTGATCCACATACTGCGTTGGCATATATTGTTTGTCGTGAAATAAACACCCATTGCGATGTTGACGCGACGAGTATTTTGCCTGGTGTGCGGTTCGGGCGCATCGTTATACTCTGAAACAATATAACGTTGTAATTACGAATATCCAAGGAACCACATAGCCCAGAGAGGCTAACTTTCTCACCTCGAAACCGCGTCGAGCGCCATTATAATGAAAACTACATACAGCTAGAAACTCGCACCGCATCTCGCCAAGTGCCATCACGTGTGAGACGACAAAATGTGTGTGTGTGTTTTTTTTTTAGTCTCGTGTGGAAGATCAGTACTGAAACAAATTTTCACGCGCTCTCGATGTTATTCAACTTCCACCATCCTCCGCATCGCTCCTCGAACTGTGCGATAATAATTTCAACGAATTTAACGACTTCTGGGTGACAAAAAAATTTCGCAAAAAAATCACCACCTTTTCTATGACGAATGCTCGTGGAATGCATACCCGGTCGTGAATCTTTTCTCCTTTCACCTGACTTCTGTCTCGTTTTTTGCCATTTGACAAAAATAATGAATAGACTGTGTTTGAAAATTAATTATCGTGAAATCAATGTATACGCGTGAAAAAATAAATGTCCGCACTAACGAATCGACTTATCACAGCCAATTCTCATTCCGCGAAACATTAATTCTTCCTATTACGCAGTTATATCACGATATTTCGTTTCCTAGTTATTCTCCGTGCGTTGCACAAATTACTTGCAGCGCTAATTTTTTTCCCACAGCTGTGATGATTGAAAATGTAAAATGAAAAAAAAATGTCACAAAATTTGACGAAACTTTTTCAAGTACAAAATTGATTTTTCATTGATTTTAATTAATCTTGAAATTTGCCGAAAACTTATCTCTTCACCAAATTTTTATTTCAATCAAAAAAGGTTAGAAAAATTTGCAATTTTTTAAGAGTCTTACGAGGAATGAAATTTATAGTAATCCGAAATCTTATTTTTTCATTATGTTTGAAGATTTTACAAGAGTGTGCAAACAGGCCTTAGACCTGGTGGTCGAACACTCAAGACTGGCAAACAACCGACCAAAGTTCTTCCCTCTGGTTGTTACGACACAGGGGACGGTGTGTTTGATCCAAAAGCTCTGTGTATCATGGCTTTCGATGACCACAAAAAGGTTACGATCAATTAACATTCTTAAATTAATAAAAAATTCGTTACAAAAACGTTCAATCAAATTAATCACAATGAAATAGAATTAAATGAATAATGATAAAAGTACATGACATTAATTACGATATAAGTTATTTAACCACGATGAAATTGAGTCACTTAAGGAGTTATACCGCGTCAGGAGACTGAAAAAAAGTGATTTTTCAAGAATTTTTCCTGGAAAGACATTTTAATTTTTTAACGGAAAAATTTATAGACACACTGTGGTAACTTTTAACTTTATTTTAATATTTTTTATTTGTAAAAATGATAATTTTTAAAGTTGCTATAGATAGCCGATCTCCGAGAGCTCCTCTAAAAAAAGGCGTGTTGCAGTGAGCACGATATCTCTGGATTGGATCATTTGAAATGAAATAAAAAAGATTTCGTAAATATAAGGTATTATCTAGTATTTAATCGAAGGAATAAGCAAAATATTAATTTTTGACAAAATGGCGGCTTCTCAAAAAAAATGTCGATTTTCGACAACAATTTTCGCCTTAAATTGTTTATAGAATGGAAAATATTTATCGGCGAGAAAAAAACCTTCGATCAATTACTAAAAAATATATTTATAAAGCTTGTGTAAAAATTTGAGACTGATCGATTTAGCCGTTTTCGAGGAATCTTCCTCACCGACTTTAAAAACACACAGTTTTGAGAAAAACGCATTCAAACTTTCAAAATCTCCTTTCAAACGCTCCGAGACGTCTTTACAAATATGCGTGTAACTTCGAGAATATTTGTCGGATTGACATGAAATTTTCTGTGCATTATACTTAAATATATGTACATTACTAAAATAAAATAAATTTTTTTTTTTTTTAATCCTGAGTGCGTATAAACCCTTAAGATAAAAAGAAATCAATCATGATAAAATTATTGTTTTTATGTTTATTTATTTTTTCCTTTTTCTCTGATGAAAAGGTGTTGAGATTACCCTCGAAAGAAGAGTGCGAATGGATTGTTAAAAATTGCCGAAAAAGTTGGACAGAACCGACGGGATATCGACCCGATCTCAATGAAAATTGGTCCGACGATCCTCCCGAATTACCTTACAATATTCCAATGTCCCACGACTCCCTTGATCCTTGGTGGAAAAGGTTAAAAACATTGTCCATTTGCCCTGTATATCTTCAATACATCTTTCGTGTCTCAATAATTTATTGTTCAAACAAGGCTTACAACTTTTGCGAGAGATCGCGATTTTTTGAGTGGCCAAAATGAAAAAGATGTTTCTAGTGATCACGAGTCTTGTCCCTCGTAAGAATGTTTAACCCAATTCTATTGCTCGTTGCTATTTTCCAAACGTTCATGTGAAAACAAAAAATTATTTATCAGACCGGAAATTTGCATGTGCGGACAATACGTGATCGTTGGTGAACCCTGCCACTGTATACCAGTTAACGTGAGTTCCGATGCTGAGGAGTACGAAAAGTCACATGGAAGAGTTAGCGACAAAGATTTAGGCGAATATTTCGAAGATGCAGAAAATGAATCATCTGTTGAATCGAGTGACAAGTCGTCAGTCGACAGTACTCTGTATCACACGAAAGTAACATCATCGTCACGAGAGTTGTACAGAAAAAGTGGCGTTAAAAAAGAAATTAGCAATGTGGAACGTTCTCAAGAAAATCTTTATATTGATGAGTCCTTAAAAATGTCTCGTCACACGAGAAAAGGGTCGAGCGAGATAAAAATTGCGCAATTGGGACTAAAAACGAAACAACGTGAACAAAAAAACGACGAGAGTGCTAAACACCTGAAAGAAGAGTTCATTCTGCGACAAGATACTGAAGGAAGCGACAAAGACGTTAACGAGAGATCAGAAGATTCTGCACAAGAGGAAATTTTACAGGAAGTTGATACACAGAAAGAACTAAAAGACGGGGAATCGAATGATCTTATAATAGGGCAAAGCCTAAAAAAAGTTTATGAAAAAAGTGATGAAAACGAGGCATCTAACGGGGTGATGAAAAATGAAGTCTTGGCGATATTTGCTGAAGTAAGTGATAAAGAAAATATGGAACAGCCAGGAGACCTGATATCTGATCCTATCTCATGGAAAGCTGATGATAAAAGTGTCGAGCTGAAGAACCACAGGTCGGAAGAAACGATGGAAGAGAATATCCGACGAAAATCTCCTGACGAACGTCACAAAGAAAATATCCAATTACCGGAAGCGTTGAAGGACAGTCCGAAGGAAAGTTCCATGGCCGAGAAAAAGCTTGGTAAGTAATGATAAGCGGATGCCGGGAAAAAATTATTTCGTAAAATTTAGGAAAAAAACGCGTATCAGTAAAATGAAATTGGTTTAATTTATGAAATGATTTCATCAATTTAACAAACGAAATGTTTGACAAAATGTACTTAGAAATTTAGTGCAATTAGCATTAATAAATTTTGGAAAATTTTTAACAAACACGCAGTTGGTAAAATGGACAAATAAATTATTGTCACATTAGAGTAATAATTTTATTTGCCGAATTTTACAAACAGGTATTAAACATAGTGCGGATGAAAAACCATTATAAATACTTTTAAAAATAATTATAACCATTCATTGCGCAGCAATAAATTTGCTTACGTTTCTTCCAATAATCATGTATAATGCGAAGTAATTATTCATTTATAATAACTATTAATATTTTAAACCAGTAATGATCCATAATAAAAAAATGATTTTAAACTAGCTGTACCCGGCCACGCATTGCTATGGCTTAAGGGGGGAAATAGGGTTAGACGGTTCAGAAAATCGATTTTTTTTTAATCTCATAAATTGTTAGTAAAACTATTGAAAAATATGTTCCCAAAATTTTAAATGAAAACTCCGACTCGTTCTATTGTTATAAGCCATTAAGGAGGGAAATAGGGTTAGGACAGCGTTTTCTCAATGATTTTCATGAATTTTTTTATAGTATAAAAAATGAATATAATTTATTGAAACTTTGAGAATATTTTATACATATATTGAAGTATATACTATAAAATTTTTGAAGAATTTCCTTGAAAAACACCGAAGATATTAGCGACCCCATATTGCAGGTCACAATCAGACTCAGCATTTTGCTATTTTTCCAAACGCGTTTTTCTGAAAACGACTTTTTTTGAACTTGCGTACACGCTAGTTTGAAAAGTTTTTAACCAATTGTTTTGAAAATTGGCAGTTACTTTCTTCATAGTATTGCGCTCTATATGAACCTAAAATCGGAATAGTATTATTATTTAAAATAATTTTTTTTTTGCAAATAAAGTTGTAAAAAATGGCAAAAAAACATGCTTTTTTGTTTCGACCCTTGTAAAAAATTCAATTTTCAATTTTTTTGATAGAATTTAGGTTCATATAGAAGAGAGACATATAATAAAAGTAAATTCCAACCTCGTTTGATTTCAGATGAAAATTGCGGCTTCCAGAATGTACGCAAAATGCTGAGTCTGATTGTGACGTGCAATATGGGGTCGCTAATATCTTCGGTGTTTTTCAAGGAAATTCTTCAAAAATTTTATAGTATATACTTAAATATATGCATAAAATATTCTCAAAGTTTAAAAAAATTATATTCATTTTTTATACTATAAAAAAATTCATGAAAATCATTGAGAAAACGTTGTCCTAACCCTATTTCCCCCCTCAATCTGGTTAAATGGAAAACACGCGCGTATTCGAATGCAACGTTTTGGCAAAATTTCAAAGCAATCGGCGAAGAACTCTCCGAGATTTAAGATTAAAAAAAACCGAACATTTACACTTTTATTTATATAGATAATTTTTCATTCGAACGATGTTTAGCCCTAATCGAAAATTTGTTTAGTATTTTTTTGTTAACAGCTGCAATTTAACATGTAACTGTTGTATATAACGCATCCACTGCATGCTTCCATATGTTATGCATTACAAATTACGTATTCGATTGTAGATTACACGACAGACTCTGTCCCGAGAGAGAAAGTCACGGGAGTGACAGAACCGGAAATGAGAAATAGTCGTAGGTTGGAGACGAAACTTTTGCCGAAAGACGCGACCGAGAAATATCCCGATCACTTATCGACAGTCACCGAATCTATTGAGAAAAAATCTCAACGTGATATAATGCACTATCAAGATAATGAAAATGCTGTGAAAATCGTTGAATATTCCACGAACGAGGATACTATGCAAAAAGTACTATTTGAGGGAGATCCTCGAGTGAAATTTGTCGAATCAACTGATGAAACAGAAAAAAATATAAAAACAAGTCTTCACTCGAAATTGAAAACAACCCCGGAGACTAATTCTATTCTAAACGCAATTGGCAAAGAATTCATACAAACTCCGCAATTAATAACCGTCGAACAAAGTTCTCTAGCTTCGAATATCACGACAGAAGATAATTCAAGTACCGCTGTTATTTCCGAGCGATGGGAAACAGCGGAAGATTTAATTTCCTTGAAAGATGATCCAGCAAGCTTGGATAAGGTGCATCCATCTCTTGCGAGTGTCGTCTCAACGAAACAGAAGTTACCAATGGAAAAAGAGATAATTGAACTTTATAGCAAAATTCCGAGCAAGGAGAAACCAAAGATCGAGCCTATGGTGGGTTCCTTCGGTCTTCATTTTCTTCGAAGAATCCAAATCTTCTATGTATTCACAATTATCCTCGTATTTCACAGAATGCAAATGTTTGGCGTCTTTCCGGTGTAAATCAGAACTATGGACCAAAAACTAAGGCACGATAAAAATGTCTAAGTATTAAATGTTTAATCGTTATTTATTCTCAATTTTTTATGTCCGAGACTTTTCACCTGATCTTTGAGTAAAAAATAATTTCGTAAATTAACTTTGCGTGGTGTCTCTTTCAAAAAATTAGGAATTGCCAATGATTAAGGGTGCACATACCGCTTCGCGCTGAAAACCGAGTAGATTTGAAAAATAATTATAAAGGTTATATGGTGAAAGAAAAATTTAATTGTTGATTTCACATTCTTTATTAACGTTTCAACTATAACAAAAAAAATTAAGAAATTTTTTAAACAATATTAACATTATTTTTTACGGGTGTAAATGGACTACTGACGAAAACCATGGCGCCTCCTTGTCGACATCATAACTTCACCAAAAATTATCCAATCCTCAAAAATAAAAAAGAAAACAGTAAAATAATGTCCAAGTAATAGTGTGAAGGGGGCAATTTTTTTTTCTTATAAATAAAGAAATTACAGTATTTAAAACTTTAGTGTGCAATTAAAAAAAAAAATTATTGTTTAATAATTTATAGAAAATTGTCCAACCAAAAAATTAAAAAAACCTCTCGTCAGACTATAGAGAAAGTAATTATCAACATAAAAATAAAAAAAAAGTCAACAAATATTAAAAATTGACTGAGTTATCGTGCTGACACTGTCTGAAAACATAGTTTCGAGAAAAACGCGTTTACAGTTAGCCAAGTAGCCGTCCCAACCCGATGTCAGGTCACATTTATTGCTACAACTTTGTAACGGAGTGGAATTTTCGTAGAAGTTTTTTTTTTACAAATTCCTAAAAGTGTAAAGAATAAAAATCTGTAAAAAAAAGTCGATTTTTTGAAAAGTCCAGGGGTATGTGAGCCCTTAATTAATCCATGGATTTTATTGCCATTTTTTTTTTCATTATTGCAAAAAAATGAAAAATTCATGCAGTTCGATTTAATATTAGATCGAGGATCTGCTCTTTCATCCGGCGTTGACAGCACCGAGATCAGAAAACGTCGCGTACGTGAGGAAACCCTGCGACTTCAGGGTCTGCAACCCAACGATGCGAGAAGTGAAGACCACAGTGTCACGCACTCGAAAGGAATATCCTTCAAGAATCCTATCGAAGTCGGTCCAATCGAGTGCTCAACGTAATATAAAAAGAATTTAAAAATAATAAGCTTGAAAAGTGAAAAAAATTATAATTCTTCCATGTGTTAACACATTAAAAATCGAAATAGTGCAAGAAATCATTTTTAACATTTAATCGACGTATTGAAAATCATACAAGTGGGAGACTAATTTTTCGATGACCTTTCTAAAATTGCATCTTCTATTGTTCAATTGGAATTTTATGAATTCAATACAATTCGAATAGAAGTTCCAAAAATTTCATTGAAATTCAATAGCATTTATAAAATAAGAATTTCATGGATCATGACGTAATACTAAATTCCCACTACCATCCATAAAATTAACATAAAATGTTAATTATCAAAAATCAATTCGCTGTAAAATCCTAATTACAATAAAGTAAATAATTATTTGAAAACAAAAGATGTTTTTGCATTTCAACGTTTGAATTGAAAATGACGAAATAACAATTGATGACGATAAATCAAGTTCACGGATCGTCTAGTCTTCGTTGAAAATGATTATATCTTTGTCCTCGTTTGTCACCGTCAACAAACTTCATTTATTTTCGTCGTCAATCACAAACGAATAGTCTCACGTAATCATCACGTACGATATTTCAGTTTCGATTTTATCAAAGCTTACACATCTTTTTAATCAATATGGTGAGTTGATTAACAATTTATTCGTTGCTCAAAAGAAAATATCCATTTATTTAATGAATTAATTTTGAAAAAAAAAACATTCTTTTTTTTTTTTTACGATTTCTCGTAGCGCGAGTGTCTTTCGGTGCACGTTGGTCAGGGTGGTGTACAGATCGGCAATGCCTGCTGGGAATTGTACTGTCTTGAGCATGGAATACAGCCCGATGGTCAAATGCCATCGGACAAGACCGTTGGTGGCGGTGACGACAGTTTCAATACATTTTTCAGTGAAACTGGTGCCGGCAAACACGTGCCCAGAGCGGTCTTTATGGATTTAGAGCCGACTGTAGTCGGTGAGTTGATAAAAAAAATATATAAAAATAAAAAACACCCGGTTTCTTTTTTTTTTTTTTTTTCGTAATTCGCAATTTCAGTTTCTACGATCAACGATCTTTTACCGTCATTTTTTTTTTATCAAGTTCGATTCCCACGAAATACACGAGAAATCCTACAAATCCGAAATTAGCTCATTGTTTTTTTTAAGGATTCTTTCTTGTTTTTTTTTCTCGAAAAACCTCCTCTCAAAATCGTCCGTACAGCTTCCGCACAAAGATTTCTGAGAAAAAAAGTAAATAACGAGAAACAAATGTTCATATAAGAATGTAATTTGTCACATATCCTCCCACTGCTACAATTCCGGAAGCTATTACTACTTTTTTCTCTCGGTGAATGGTTGCCTGAAAGAAAAAAAATTGTCCAAAATCGTTATCAAAATTCGGACTTATTCTCTAATACAGAAAATAGCCCTGAAATATTTTGTTTGAAGAAAATTAAAGAAACAAAAAAAAACACACAAAGTACTATATCGATGTGTAATTTGCAGACGAGGTCCGAACCGGAACTTATCGTCAGCTCTTTCATCCCGAGCAATTGATAACCGGCAAGGAGGACGCGGCGAATAATTACGCACGTGGTCATTACACGGTCGGTAAAGAGATTGCCGATCTTGTGCTCGATCGTTTGCGAAAATTGGCCGATCAGTGCACGGGTCTTCAGGGTTTTTTGATATTTCACGCATTCGGCGGTGGTACAGGATCCGGTTTTACGTCTTTATTGATGGAACGTTTGTCGGTTGATTATGGAAAAAAATCAAAGCTCGAATTTGCAATTTATCCGTCGCCGCAAATTTGCACCGCTATTGTCGAGCCTTATAATTCATTGCTAACGACACACACGACCCTCGAACATTCGGACGCCGCTTTTATGGTCGACAACGAGGCGATATACGACATTTGCCGTCGTAATCTCGACATTGAAAGGCCAACTTATACAAATTTGAACAGACTAATCGGACAAATTGTCTCGTCGATAACGGCCTCGTTGAGATTCGACGGTGCGTTAAATGTCGATCTAACGGAATTTCAAACGAATCTCGTGCCATATCCAAGAATACATTTTCCATTGGCGACCTATGCGCCTGTTATATCCGCCGAGAAAGCTTATCACGAACAATTGACCGTCGCTGAATTGACAAATTCATGCTTCGAACCAGCCAATCAAATGGTCAAATGCGATCCACGTCATGGAAAATACATGGCATGCTGCATGCTCTACAGAGGCGATGTTGTCCCTAAAGACGTTAATGCCTCGATCGCAACAATCAAGACCAAACGGACCATACAATTTGTCGATTGGTGTCCAACTGGATTCAAGGTACAATTTGTGTTTTTTGGAAAAAACATTTGTAACCTTTTTTTTCCCCTCAACATGATCATGAATTTTTCTCGACATTATTGTCCAGCAATCTTTACTATGATTTCTCAAGTAATTGTACTGCAAAAAGATTGTAATTTGCTTTGCTGAATCTGTTGTTGAGGAAATTTCTCCAAATTTCAATTAGAAGAACGATAATATCGTTCTAAAACGAAAAATTTATTTCACAGCTCTTATTCGCCCAGTCAAACCAACTGATTTGTTATTTTTTTTAGCGCACGATGAACTCCTCTATAGCCCGTTACTCTGTCACATGATTTTCCAGTAATCTTTCAATTAATTTCCCCCGGAAGTTGCAAGCATTTTCGGAGGAAAAAGTTCGCAACTTTCGATGACTTTTTTCTTTTTAACGAACAACCGTTTGAACTTTAATATATGTTGGATGATTTTTTACATTAATCATTGAAAATGTATCACTTTTTGCTTTGTCCATTAACACTCAAATTATTTTGTGACATTTCGAACGTCCGGAAGTTATAAACTCTTTGGAATTTTCAAATTTTCATCGGAACACCTGATAACTCGTGTTTCACTCGTACGTAAAGCTTTATTTACAGAGGCTCGAGTACAATTTCCGTGAATATAATTCTGTTAGAATTTCGTGATATTTATCCCGGAAGAACTTTAACTTGCGGTGCTTCGAGACGCTTCGATGAGTCCGGTTCGCGGTTGTTTCGTTCGAATTCATGAATTTTCCCAGGAAATTTATCGTCTCTCGAGTTCAAAGGACTCGGTCACGCTCGGGAAAATTTCCAGTAGCAGGAGCAATCGGTGTTTTTTTTTTATGTTTTTGCCACAAGTTTCTCATCCTCGAATCCTTCTTCGCGTTATAACGTGCCACCGGTTCTCGTGTTCGACTTCAGAACTCGTATAAATTTACACCAAAAGCCCTAATTACCCTCGACGCTCTCCGTGAAAATCTTCAGACTTCTGCACACCTAATGAACGAATTAACAACAACAAAAACAGAAGAATAATCTGCAAACTGGAGTGATTGGAGAATAAAATGGAAAAAAAGTACTTTGCTATTTAAAAATTTACCAATCGTTCTTACCCGTTTAATATCGATTTGTAAATGTTTGAATGTCAAAATAACTTGTTCCCTTGGTCCTCCAATCACTAGTCTCAAGATTATTCCTCTTCTTGTTTTTTTTTTATTCGGTCGCTAGATGGAAACTCCACGAAGATTAAGCATCGAGCATAACAATTCTTCGCGTAAATTTATACGATTTGGAAATTCAGTGAATAAATATTACTTTTTTTGTTTTTCGTCCAACACCTACAAAGTACTCTCGTGACGTGAATCGTTAATTGTATAAATTGATTGACCCGACGGAACAATATTCGATATCCCTGATATTAAGATACTGGCCTGTACACCAATTTAAGGGGGGAAATAGGGTTAGGACAGCGTTTTCTCAATGATTTTTATGAATTTTTTTATAGTATAAAAAATGAATATAATTTATTGAAACTTTGAGAATATTTTATACATATATTTAAGTATATACTATAAAATTTTTGAAGAATTTTCTTGAAAAACACCGGCGATATTAGCGACCCCATATTGCAGGTCACAAGCAGACTCGGCATTTTACGTACATTCTGGAAGCCGTAATTTTCATCTGAAATCAAACGAGGTTGGAATTTACTTTTATTATATGTCTCTCTTCTATATGAACCTAAATGCTATCAAAAAAATAGAAAATTGAATTTTTTACAGGGGTCAAAACAAAAAAGCATGATTTTTTGCCATTTTTTATAACTTTATTTGCAAAAAAAAAATATTTTAAATAATGATAATATTCCGATTTTAGGTTCATATAGAGCGCAATACTATGCAGAAAGTAACTGCCAATTTTCAAAACGATTGGTTGAAAACTTTTCAAACTAGCGTGTACGCAAGTTAAAAAAAAGTCGTTTTCAGAAAAACGCGTTTGAAAAAATAGTACCAAGAAAAACAAGCAATATGGGGTCGCTACTATTTTATAGTATATACTTAAGTATATGTATAAAAATTTTATAGTATATACTTAAATATATGTATAAAATATTCTCGAAGTTGCAATAAATTATATTCATTTTTTATACTATAAAAAAATTCATGAAAATTATTGCGTACATTCTGGAAGCCGCAATTTTCATCTGAAATCAAACGAGGTTGGAATTTACTTTTATTATATGTCTCTCTTCTATATGAACCTAAATGCTATCAAAAAAATAGAAAATTGAATTTTTTACAGGGGTCAAAACAAAAAAGCATGATTTTTTGCCATTTTTTACAACTTTATTTGCAAAAAGAAAATTATTTTAAATAATGATAATATTCCGATTTTAGGTTCATATAGAGCGCAATACTATGAAGAAAGTAATTGCCAATTTTCAAAACGATTGGTTAAAAAAATTTCAAACCTCGCGTGTACGCAAGTTCAAGAAAAGTCGATTTCAGAAAAACGCGTTTGAAAAAATAGTACCAAGAAAAACAAGCAATATGGGGTCGCTAATATTTTATAGTATATACTTAAATATATGTATAAAATATTCTCAAAGTTTCAATAAATTATATTCATTTTTTATACTATAAAAAAATTCATGAAAATTATTGAGAAAACGCTGTCCTAACCCTATTTTCCCCCTTAATGGCTTAGAACAATAGAACGAGTCGGAATTTTCATTAAAAAATTTGGGAACATATTTTTCAATAGTTTTTCAAACTAGCGTGTACGCAAGTTTAAAAAAAGTCGTTTTCAGAAAAACGCGTTTGAAAAAATACCGTACTTGAATGACCGCTCGGTTATACATGTGGCGCGCTCGGGGCCTGAAGGAGAGCTACTAACTTTAATGGCTTTTAACAATAGAACGAGTCGGAATATTCATTAAAAATTTTGGGAACATATTTTTCAATAGTTTTACTAACAATTTATGAAATAGAGAAAAAATCGATTTTTTAAACCGTCTAACCCTATTTCCCCCCTTAATCAATCGTTTATTATCGCGAATGTCTAACGTAGAAACGAATTGTATTAAAAACGTCGTCAGAATCTCGTATTAACGTTGTCATTTTAAAAAATCCATTTTAGTGGATTAAACGATGTTACTTCGTCAATTGACATTTTACTAACTCGTTCGACACATATTATCGTATATTTCAGGTCGGTATCAATTATCAACCACCGACTGTCGTACCGGGCGGTGATTTGGCCAAGGTACAACGAGCCATATGCATGCTGGCAAATACAACCGCTATAGCCGAAGCTTGGGGCCGATTGAATCACAAATTTGACATAATGTACTCGAAACGTGCGTTCGTTCATTGGTACGTCGGTGAGGGTATGGAGGAGGGTGAATTTTCGGAAGCTCGCGAGGATTTAGCCGCTCTCGAGAAGGATTACGAGGAAGTTGGATTGGACTCTGTCGAGGGTGAGGGCGAGGCGGGCGAAGAGTATTGAGACAATTTCTTTCAGTGCCGCCTCAATCTCTTATGGGATTCTGAACGAGACGGATAATTTGTAAAAACTTGTAACTCTAGCTTCACCCTCTCCGCCCCTTCTTCCCATCGCCACATTAATTATCTTGGGAAATACAAATTTGTACACTTTAAACGAAAAGCCACGACGAAACACGCCTCGTTATTTGAGTTTAACAACATCAACGGGTGTTTGATCCGTCGAAAATATTTCGTTTGGATCGCGACAAATGTCAATTATCTTGAATTTTTCTGATGAATTTCTTCACATCTGTTAATGAGAAATAATCGAGAAATAAATGAGAAAGAAAAAAAAATCGTGAAATTACGTTGAACAATGGATCACCGCGGTTGTTCTTTCTTTCAACTTGAATAAAAATTTTTATTGCGAAGACACGATTGTCGAAGACACTTTCCACGATCGTCCGGGATCGCGTGTTGGCTAATAATAATATTTTTCTGTTCCCTTTCTAATATTTTGTTAGATCGGTGCGATTAAAAATTGTACATGTGAGAAATAAAATTCATTGCACGAGATATGTGAAAGAAAATAATTATATATATATGTGTGTGTGTGTGTGTGTGTGTGTGTGTGTGTGTGTGTGTGTGTGTGTGTGTGTGTGTGCGCGTGCGCGTGCGTGTGTGTGTGTGTGTGGGTGTGGGTGTGGGTGTGGGTGTGGGTGTGGGTGTGTGTGGGTGTGTGTGTGTGTGTGTGTTGTGTATCTATATAAAGTTTGTTCGATAACTCTAGAAATTGTTAGTTATTTTTGTTTGTTAGCTCCAGTTTCTTGACTAAAATATCGTTTCGTCATTTGACCTCGAGTTTTTTTAATTCAGTGACGACACGTGACGACACACGACACGGCGCGTTTGATATTTGGTCGATCGCAAATATAAAGGCAAATTTTTTCGGTATACACTCGTCAGTTTTGCAAACTACCAGATCGAGCGTTATCTTTAATGTTTTTGTGCCGTTGCCCTTTGGAACTTTCACGACAATCGGTGTGGCAAAATTGCCGAAAGTCTGGGACGCTGTCCAATCGTCGGACGGCAGCGTGAGAGACCATTTTTGCGGCGCTTCTGGTGTAAATTTTAGATCATCGTCGAACACAGCATCGAACGAAATTGTCAATTCGCCGCCATCGTTGCTCAGCGAAATTTCAAACGTCTTACTCGCCGGACGTTCGATGTCTTTTGGTAACTTTATTGATATCTGTAGGCACGAGCACGAGAATAATATAATTAATATTTTCGAAAGAAAAAATTCATCGTTGTAACTTTTTTTTCTTCATTCTTCTCGTGACACTTCTCTTTCGATCGGGCAATTTTTCCCACGCCTTAAATTTCTAAATATCGAAGTTTACTCACGGTTCTGATAGCATCATCATTTTTCCTGTCAATAGCCTTGACGCAATGATTATTCGTGTCGGCGACGTAGAGAGTATCGCCGTTCGGCAGAATTGCCAAACCGCTGGGTTCGTCGAACTGAAAAATTCGCAAAAAATCAGTTAAATTACCATCAGTTTTTTTTTTACCTCAACATTTTTTTACAGAAATTAACTCGATAATTCGACGCTGCTTACGAAAAGTAGGACGATTCAAATTTCTTACGAAAACTAACACGTTTCGAATTTCACCACGAAAATCAACACGTTTCGATATTCGACGCGAAAACTAGCATGTTTCGGCTTTCATCGCGAAAACTAGCATGATTCGGCTTCTGCCGCGAAAATTGGCATGTTTCGGCTTCCGTCGCGAAAACTAGTATATTTCGATTTGCACTGGAAAAAGTAGTATATTTTCTGAACTAAATCAAATAAGATTCAGATCTTTCACAAATGTTTTAATAATTTTTTCGGGAGCACTATAGGGAATAAATGAAAAACATTAAGGGTGTATCGCCCGTACACCCTCAAACATTTATATTCGTTTTCTATTAAAAAAATAATAACATTATTGAAAATACAATTCGCAAATACGATACGCAATATTCCACCACTCAAAAACTAAAATTGTTCATCACTGATATTTTTCATCACTTCAAGTTTCGGAGTCAGCGATGGAATTGAACAAAATTATTCTTTATAAAAAGTATATTCTACTTACAGTCTGAAGAATCGTTCATTGTGTTTTTATTTCATAAAATAAAAACATAATCTTGGAGTGATCAACGACTAAAGTATAAAGTACAGTATAAGTATAAAGTACAGTTGACAAAATCTTCAAAACAATCGATTGAGATATCTCGAGAAATGTCAGGTCTTGGACGAAGTAGCAAGAGGGAAAAAAACTGACTTTGTTAACTTTGCATACACCGCAATTGTTTTCGATCTTCTTTTCTCTAATTTTTTTGACCATGGTTTTTTTACTCCAAAATGACGAGGCATTTGCTGTTTGTCATCTTATGATAAGCCCAGCAGACCAAAATTCAAACGGTAAAATATGTATGAAATAAATTCAAACAAAAAATAAAACGGTATAAAATGACAAGCATAAATATTTCGTCAATTTGGAGTAAAAAAGGATGTTGAAAAAACGTGGAGTAAAAAATGAGAAACACCTCCAGTGATACTGAAACGTGCTAATTTTCGCGGTGAAAGTCGAAACCTGCTAGTTTTCGTGGTAAAAGCCGAAACATGCTAGTTTTCGCGCAGATATCAAGCGTGCTTGTTTTCGTAAGAAATCTGAAACATGCTAGTTTTCGTAAGCAGCGTCGAATTAGAGTTTAACTCGTTTCTTTACGAGGCTCAATGTTTCAACCATTACGCTTGAACTTTGACATTTCAACTATACTTACAACGTGTTCTTTGGCAGGTTTTCCAGCACCGTACACCGTCGTGCAATCTCCCTCGAGCGTTATTCTCTTAATTTTGTGATTGTAAGTGTCGGCGACGTACAAAACTTTCTCACTCTCGTCCCACGCGAGTCCCAGAGGATGCTGAAGTTTCGCGGCGTACTGAATCCCATCGATGTCACCATAATTATGCAAATTCTGAAAAGACATTGGAAGTGTTGAAACATTTATTCAATCGAACAAAACTCAATAGGCAATCGGCGATAGATTATAAATTTAATGAATAACAAATACCGCTGGATTTCTATCAGCTCCAGCGACCGCGCTAACTTTTCCATTTTGCATGTCGATTCTTCTCACGGAGCTACTCTCGCTGTCAGCGAAAAAGACGGCTTTAATTTCTTGAGCGACCGCGAGACCGGACGGTTGTGCGAGACTCGCGGCGTGAGGATAAGCATTGTTACGATTCTCCTCTCGGCCATTACCTACTATTGCCGCGCAACTCCCGGCCTTGTATTCTCTTGAAATAAAAATTGTCGAACGATTAAGAATTTGTTGTACGTGAAAATTTTAACAAAGTACAACTTTCTCATTATTCCCATTATTTAATAGAAAATCGATTAGACTTTGATAAAACATTATAAAAGAATGATTGAGAGTTCGTTTTTTATTTATTTTTTATACAAAATTTACGACGTTTCTCTCTTGTTAAGCAAACCCCTTTCAATGATCCATTAATCAAATAATTAATATAATTTAGTTTAAAAAATCGTTATCGAACGTACTTTTTTTTCCACCAAATCGTGTCTTTCACGAACAGCGCCCAGATCTGATGTGTACCAGCAATAGCGATAAGCACTATCGGTACTGTAGAATCATCCTGATCGTGATAATAAATTGCCACGTCCCATGGCGAGGACAATGCTTGCTCATTGCCGATTTTACCACCGACGTAATCTTGTCCCTGGGAGCCAGTACCAGCGACGGTGCTTACAATTTTCTTCTCCAGATCTATCTGCAATTTTATTTTATTTTTTTTCCGTCAAATATCGTGATTCTTCTCCCTTAATGCTCCAACTCGGACAAATTATGAGCAGGCACTGTGGAAGTTTAATTTTCCAACGTTTTTTTTTTTTATCATTAATCATTACCTTCCTGACGGCATGATTCTCGTTGTCAGCCACGAAAATCGTATTGTCAAGTACGCAAACACCCTGAGGTCCGTTGAATCGCGAATTCTCGAAATTACCATCCTTGAAATCCGGTGCGTAGCCCCCAATAACGTGCTCGACCGTACCATCCATTCTCATAATGAGAATTCTATTGTTACCCGTGTCGGATACAATCAATCTTTCGCCATTTTTCATCTCGCACGTCTGTACTTTGCCAGGAAATAAAACGACGTCCTTGGACATCGGCAACAAATGTTGAGCAGGTTTCAATGAAATTTCGTGATTCGATATTTCTTTAAGTGACTTGAAATAGGCCAGAGCAACTCTAACGTATGTAAACATTTCTTCGCGATGTCCTTCGCCCACCAGAACGAACAGGGGTTGACCCTTTGGACCTGAAAAAAAAAAAAAAAATTCATTCTACGGCTTATCGTTCTACTTGATCGTTACTCATTTATTTATCAATTATTTAATTACCCAGAATAACGAGACTGGGCCAACAAACAATTCCGATATCTCGCCACATCGAGAGTCTGGCATCGTTCACCACCGGATGACCTATGTTGTACCTTTGCACGGCGGACAAAATTTTCGTCGAATTTCTTTCGTTGGAAAATTTTGCACTGTGAACCCCGACCTGCGTTAATTATAATTTGATTTTTTCAAAATTTTTTAACAATTCATTCGTCAGTAATGATTTTAGATTTTTTTTTAGCGATACTAACGACCACCAGACCATCCTTAGGAGAATATTTCTTTTCCAACGCATCAAGATCCGGCAATATGTGCATGCAATTTATGCAACAATAGGTGAAGAAGTCGAGGATCACGATCTTTCCAGCGAGATCCTCGGACATTGACAATCCTTTCGACACATTGAACCATTCTAAGCCTGGCAAATTGATAAACAAATAAATAAAAACACTCAGAAAATCGTACGATAAGTGTTATCGTTGCGTGTTGCACAAATCGTGAATAACGAGTTGCTGTGGCATTTTCATGAGTTCGAAGATACGATTGACATTATGAAATAGATGCTTGATTAAATAGAGAAATCATTTTTACGAAAAAATGTTACGCATGTTACGGAGTAGTGAGGTGTATTTCGTGCACGGTGCTGTTGAATTGAAAAATCATTAATAGCGAGTTATTTGCAAATGGGTTCGTTGAGTTTTACCAATTTTCGAACATTAAAAATGTTTTCCTTCAGTTTTTTCAAACTATACTGCTGATTAATCTACTGATCAGCTCCCTAATGTTGATCATTGTTAACATGGTGTACAAATTGAAGAATCTCGGTGTTGCTTGGTGCGTACAAAGTTGTATGAAAATTTCGAATTTGTAATTTACAAATTCGTAAATTCAGAATTTCTTCGGACAGTGGTAACTCCATAAGAGTTAGCAAATGACAGACTAAATTCTACAGATTGTAGACATCAATAAAATGTTTTTTTCACACACGTCGAACGTTTAAGTGACGGGCTTCCTCGTAAATAAGTTGGAAAAAACGTGTTGTATTTTTTTTTTTTATTTACCAAAAGAAAGTTTGTACCAAAAATCCTAAATGAAAGATTGCACGAAATACACTCACCCGAAAAAAAAGCGGTACACTTAAAATTTGGAAAAAAATCACTAAATTTCAAATGACGATAACTGCGTACAAAATGAAGATAGAAAGGTCTTAAAAAAATGAAAATAAAGCTTGGAATCTCTACTTAAAGGATCGATTTATTTTAATGTTGCGAGATAAATTTATTGAAACTGACGGATGACAAAGCGAGAGCATGCGGAGTTGAAAAATATTGGTCCGAGTTTGCGACGACCCATGGCGTGAGTCAGGTGTCGCAACACAATGGGATAAAAAGCATGTGATAGTACAGAGTCTCCTCTTTAAAATGCTTTTTTAATCGTTTCGTTACGATGATTTTTCGCCGAGTTATTCGCATTTAAAGTAAAAAACATCCTTTTTCTTCAAATGCGAATAACTCGGCGAAAAATCATCGTATCGAAACGATCAAAAAAGCATTTTAAAGAGGAGACTCTGTACTATCACATGCTTTTTATCCCATTGTGTTGCTACACCTGACTCACGGCATGGGTCGTCGCAAACTCGGACCAATATTTTTCAATTCCGCATGCTCTCGCTTTGTCATCCGCCATTAGCAATAATTTTATCTCGCAACATTGAAATAAATCGATCCTTTAAGTAGAGATTCCAAGCTTTATTTTCATTTTTTAAAGACCTTTCTATCTTCATTATTTACGCAGTTACCGTCGTTTGAAATTTAGTAATTTTTTTCCAAATTTTAAGTGTACCGGTTTTTTTTTCGGGTGAGTGTATTTAAAAAAGGATCGTGGAATGTTCCCTTCAAGAGAGTGACAATTGTACAAGTTCAGAGATACCATTCGGTTTAATGGCAAATATAATTTTATTGTGCATATGAACAAATTATTGGAACAGACAGTGCAAAGTATTGGCAAAGTGGCGACATAGTGTATTAATTTTTTAATTATTCTTCGCCCATGGGCAAGTTGTACTCTCTGTGAAGGCTCGCTATTGTCACACCGTGCATAGTCGCCATTGCACCTAGAACGAGCTGAGCTGCGTCTTTAATTTCGTTGTACTCATGAAGACGTTCCATTGTCTCCTTCATCGAAGGTCCAGCTTCAAGTTCAGCCTTCATTTTCTCAATCTCGACATCCAATTCTTTCTCAATTTTCGTAAGTTCCTGATATTCTCTCTTCTCGTCGTCATTCAGAGGCTCCTTTTCCTTTTTCTCGTTTTCAGAATTATCCGAAGTACGAAACGCAGTATTTTCTGGTTCTTTGACCAACGGTATTTTGTCAGTTCCGGGGGACGGAGGCATTTTTGTCAATTAACAACCAGTTCAGTACCTATGATTTAATATATTTAGAAGAAAAAGTAATAACGATCGTTGCATATAACGAAAGATCATAAATTTATATTATAAAAATAAAAAATAAAAATCTTGCTGCCAGAGGAACTCCTGTGACAATTTTTGAGATTGATTCGATCGCCGACACAGGAACAACATGGACCTTGGACAGTGAGAACTTTGAGTGGGGGGCTATTTTGTGGGTTTGTAAGCGACTTTATATGAATACAGCGGTCACAGTCAGTAAATTGCCAAAAGATAGATAACGCCCAAAGTCAATGTTATTTTTCTTGTTTGCGTCCCTACATAACGTTTTTGAGATATCCAAAATAGAGTTTAGAAAAAAAATGACCCATTTTTCCAACCCCGCCTTCTAACAGCTATTTTGGTGGTGTATTCTCACCTTGAAAGTACAGATTAGCGTTAAAGTGCAAGTAAAAAAGAAACAATGTTTAAATAAAAATTGGGGTAAACTAAAATTTCAGTTTTGTACACATAATTGAGATGTTACATTTTGTCCATGTTTGCAAATTCCCACGAAGCATTGTTGCCTATTTATCCAATGAAAAATCGGACTTTAGAATTGTTATAAAAAAATATCTGAAAAATGGCCTTCATACTGGTTAAGCGAGGTTAAGCGTGTACAACATCGTAATTAGATTAAATAAAATCAATAATTCATTGTCATTTATTTTCTCGATACCTGTACATTGTAGAAAGAAAAAAAATCGTGTCTTCTCAGATAATTAATGAAAGTAATAAAATGTATCACTGGATGAAATTATAACTGCATATTACACGAATTAGTCACGCGAGAATGACATATTAAACATAGGCCACAGCAGTAAAGGAACGGTGATAACCTTTTTGAAAATCGCTCACTCGTACATCGGCACCAGCACGTTCCTTGATGTGATTTAAAACAATTTTGTCTCTCTCTTTGTGATCGTCGATCGTAAGAAGACTGCGTCGCAGCTGAATGCACCCTTGCGTCAAATCCTCTACGGTTTCCTGAACGCTCATTTTTTTATTTAGCTGACCGCACATATTATTATCACAATAAACGCTCAGTAGAGGATACGTCTCGAACGCTTTCGTACGACTTCGGCACGTGTACAAAAGTTTCGTTCCGTGTACAATAAGTGTGCGAAACATGACGACGATGAAAAAACCACTGAAACGATTGTACGCTCTACGGATAAGAAAATCTCGGGAAAGGAAAATTGTGACCGTCGGTCAGGCAGTTGCGCGTTGTTATTACTTAACTTCTTAACTAGAGCCGACCTAATTTCGCGTGTTGTTTATAACTAATTTATCGAATAATCGTAGAACAAGAAAATATAAACATCATGACGCTTTCACTGCGAATGGTGAGTGACAATCCATTTGTAAAATGAATAATTATTTCATTTGTGCTCCAATATCGACCATAACCTGTAACGCGACCAATGCAGTTTCTGATATTTATATGAATTTCACTCGAATTTTCCTCTATATTTTAGTCGTACAATGCGTAATTTGAACCATTCTTTATCCATAAATCGACATTTTTCGAGTCGAAATTATCTTTTGTTTTTTTAGATTTAAGCATTCGCGATCTTGAACGTTATGTTTTTAAATACCGATTATAAGCTAATAAAAATAAACGCAAAACTATTTATTATTATCATTTGTCCAGTGCAATCTGTTTTATGTACAAGAAAAAAAAACGCTTTTCTCTTGTTACTCCAGGCTATGCGATCCTTGCGACTGCAAGTACCTTCCCTGCAAAGGTTCTTTCACGTTTCGGCAGCAGCGGCAAAACGTCAGTCCGGTCGTTACAAACCAACGTTGAGACGCAATTTTCCTCTCACGTACGAAATGGCCAATCCCCCTCATCAGATTGCTCACAGAAAATCGTGGAATTCGTGGAACACTTGTAAGTGAATTTTAATAACGCAGGGCAATGTCACCGGTGGCTGAACGATCGAGTGCATTTTTATAAAAACAAAAAACTCTAGGTATATAAGACCAATTAGTACGAAAAAATATTACTGTCACAGAATAAAAAAGATTGTTCGTTCACTGGTGACCTCGACCGAACATGCAATTTCTTTGGCATAGAAAAGTTCTTCATTACAACAACATTCGCAGCCAATATTGTCGATGGCAATCGTCCTTCGGAAACTGCCGTCGAGGACGTATTTATTCGTACTTTTATGGTGGGAACTTGGCACAATATATTTGCTAGCGAAATAATCATCAAGAGACAGCACAATATCGTCAGAATAGCCGGCGTGGTAAAACAGAATTTGGGAGCGAGAAAAATGTACTTTCTCATTGGTTACACCGAGGAGCTCTTGAGCTATCAGCTACAATGTCCCGTCAAATTGGAGCTTCAATCCGTGTCGGATAAAACATCTGTAATATTCAAATATATCTAAGAAAGTGATTGTCTAAAAATTGTAAAAAATTAAAAAAAAAAAAAAATAGATCATCGAAGGAAAAAGAGAGCACTCTCCGAAAGGGTTCAAATTTTCTCATGCCTCTCCCAGAATAATACGCACCATCTTCGTTTTCGTTTCAATATTTTCTATTTTTATTCTTCCTTATTCGATAAATCGTTACATTCGATCATGATTCAAAACGCAGCCCATATACAATTATTGCATTTTCAATCAACGGTAGAGTACAATTTCTTTTATGCCCTTGAATGGATATTGCGTAATCCGAAGTATTGGGAAAAATACGACAAAAAAACAGCAAGAAATTGCACGAATTCGTCGCATTAGTATAATGAAATTTTTTTTGTTTTTATGTTCACGAATTCTACTAGACCACTCCCTTATCCCTTATACGCCTTTACAACATGGTTTTTTTTTCTGTGTTTTCAATATCCGACCAGGTCTCGCATAGCTACCTACTTTGTACTTTTACACTTGAATTTAGTTTGTTCGTTTTTTTTTGCGAGTATTTATACGCTGCTCCAAAAAAATTTCACCCACATCCACCGGGGAAAAGGGAAACAAAAAGTGAAAATATATGCCTCTAGGATCTACGAATATCGATAAATGTATCGGCGATATAAAAAAAAAAAAAAATTTAACTTATAATATAAACTCACATTTCGTTTCCATACAAGTATACACATTTATAGATAATTAAGATAGATCCACAAGTTACGACGGACTAAATGCGCAACTTTTACAGCTCGTTACGTGAAACACGAAAGAAATGCGTTGTAAAAACTTATATAGACTTACATAGAACAATCGAAGGGCGTGAAAAGAATTAAAAAAAAAAAAAGAAAGGAAAACTAATCCTCCGTGGAATAGGGATTTATCCTGTATGGTAATTTTACTGATATGAGAATACTGGATTTGATTTACGACAATCGTCTTTCGAGGGTTGCTCGGTGAGACAAGTTTTTCTTTCTTTTCTTAATTTTTCGCAATGACTTTTCTTTTTCTCCCCCGGCAGTAAGTAAAGTGCGAAATGACAGTACACGAATTCCCGTAGATGAGCTTCTGTGCAATTACATAATAATAGGATAAAGAATGAAATACCGTTGTTCACGTAGAACAAAAACATTGGAATTCGATTCATGGAAGGGTTGTTCGAGTCTTGGATTTTTTTTTCCACTTCAAGTGCAACTGAGGTATCAACTATATTCATTTTTTTTTAATCCTCGTGGAAGCTAACGCGAGACCCATTTGAATGGATACAGCTGATATCGTAAACCGGCGATGTTTTTATTTTCATTCGTGGGAAGAATCTCTCAAAAAAAGAATCTCACAATCAATACCATTTTTGTTCTTCTTTCTTTTTAGTCATATTTTATCATCTAAATCGAATATCCCTCTTGTTATACATCTACAGGCCAAAATGTGCTGTGCTAAGCGCATTTAATCGATGAATTTGTAATTTATTTATCGCGGTACTCACAGACATTTCTCATCTTAGCACCACATAATAATAAATATACATAGTCTATACACATTACTTTTTCTTCGCCTTTTTGTTCTGAAACGATCGGGAGTAACAGTTGAATATAACAAAAATTACCGTTATTCAAATTTTTTGTTTTTAATAGTACTTTTACAATTATTTGCGCGTTAAATATAAATTCGACGATCGCAAGATGATTTTGCTTGGAAATGCATTCGGCGTTAATTACATCTGTTTGCAATTTACAAGCCCAATTAAATAATATTAACGAGAGAAAAAAAAAAGAGAAAAATTGCTAGTTAATACATCAATTAAAGTTGCACACATGCCTGGTTACTATTGTTTTGTATATTAAGTATTTCTACAGATTTGTAAAAGCTAGGGTAAAATATTTTTGTTTCATCAAACTTCATTTACGATCCCAGATGGATACGGACCATTCTGATTTGTTTGCTTCGTAAATTTTGAACTGATCCAGTTGCTATAACGAAAAAAAAACGAAAAAAAGAACGGCACAAGCTCGTTTAATTGGATCGTTAAGAATACAAGCGTATGCAGTATCGGATTTATGTCTATTTAAATATTAAAAATCGTGCATTTCAGTTCAGGCTGACTAAATCGTCAACTGCGACTGAATTAATAACGAATGATATCATCGGCGAATGAAAATGCAAGTTTTCGTTTCGATTTTTTCGCAATGCCCTTTGATCACGAATGTACCCGATGTAGAATGATTGAAAGTTAATACAAAAAAAAAAAATACAGAACGCCTAACTAATACAAACTAATCTAAGACCAAAATTGATCTACGATCATGCAACTATAGCGAATAATTAATCGAGAGGGTGTAACGACATTTTGGTGTCTGTGTGTGTGTTTGTTTTGTAGAGCAGAAACGAATGATGGATGAGCAAAAAAAAATGTTTCAATTGATGGGGCAGCTATTTTTACTACTTTTTTTTTGCTTTATCAGCGAAGCAACATTCGTCTACGTTTGTCAAAGATCGATAAATCTTAATTGTTACCTCAGACAAAACCATAATGGATTTTGTCAAATTAGGCCCGAGATCCGCGAAAACAAGCTATATTTAGTTTTATTCCAATATATCTTGTTCGTGTGTCACTAAATTGCCATAAGAAAAAGGAAAAAGAAGTCAGGGATATAAAGAGATAGATAGAGAGAGAGAGAGAGAGAGTGAGAGGTGAAGAAAAAAATTCATGCTCGACCAACCAATATACAAATGGTGAATGCCAACGATACGATTAATTAATTTAAACTATTTCTGTAATTACCTACTTTATACAAGGTTTACTACACAATATGATGTGAGCAAACTTACTCGTGTACCACTTGTTTTATTCAGTTGTTTCGTACAGCGTATCGTTAATTATATCTTTATGAAAAATCGTGCCATAGATTTTTATTTTTTTTTAACTCCGAACGATTTTCGAATATTCACAATTTATGTATATTTTTAAATAATTACTTCCGTTATCGGGGAGCAATGACATTTTTTTCAGCCTTAAGAAAAATATTCGGTGAAAATTCATCGAAATTATCGTACCGAAAAGTTTGTTTTTCTATCACATAAATTTTCATTCAATTGAGATAACTACGGCGAGCCAGTTGAGGCGAACGAGTGCTATATTTTGGAATCATTTCGAACAAATTGTTGTGCGTTAATTGATAGTAACGCAAGATTAACCATCGATCTTTTACTACTGTCAATTAATGCCCGACGATTTGTCGAAATGATTCTGCAAATTCAACACTTATTTTACCCAAAAAGATCGCAGCAGTCAACTCAATGTCCGAATTGTACTCGGGCGATAGTGTGTTGTACGGTTATTACGATTTTCTATTCTTTTCAATTCATCAAAAAGCGGTGCAATTTATATTTTTCAAGATTTTCGAGATACAGAAAAGATGTTTTGAAATTATTATGAATTTTGATGGATTTGAAAGATTTTCTAACCAATTGGGTAGGTCTAAGGAGACCTCGCAATGGACAAAATTACTCGGAGCATTGACAGTAATGTAACACGCATTTTCTTTTTGATCCAATGGCACGCAATTCTAGAAGCGGCCTAATTTCTCGATTGTTCGTCTAATCGAAAAATACATATTCTCGCAAATGCGTCTTGATTTTTGTTCGAATCGAAAATTTATAATGTAAAATATAATTTCGAATATCATAATTGAAATTGTGAACGAAAAAAATTATCTACATTTCATAAACCAACTGAATCAACAAGTAGTAGGCTCATACAGTATAATATATATATATTAATTATAACGAATAGAACTTAACGAATGGTTCATGATTTGAATGGTCAACTTAATCATTTTACGTTACATAATTATAATGCGACATCGCGAACATCATTACATTATCATACCTTAGAAATTACACTCGCTACAATATCATCTCCTAATGCTTATTTAACATTACATCATATTCTTCATTATTATTTTTTTTTATCAATATACGTGGCCAATAAGAACAGATTTGTACTTGCATTGAAATTGTTTAAGTCAACTCCAATCACTTCGCACAGCCCAGTATAGCGTGTATGTTCGTTTTTGTTTTTCTCTTTTTTTTTTCATTTTCTTTCATCTTTCTCAATAATTTCATTTTTTTGTTGGTTTTTGTTTTACTTTTAAAAATACAATTTTATTTACTTTTTTTTTCTCAATGGATGGCAGCATTCTTATCAAAAAGTTGGCTTGGAGAATGTTGTAATGACATTTAGGAAGATTGTTGGGAGGGTAAAAGGTAGAGAGATAGACAGAGAGAGAGAGAGAGAGAAAGAGAGTGTGGGAGGTCTTTTCTAGTAGACGCTAATTTGTTAATAAATATGTGAAATTGCTCCAATGGTTAATCTCAATATCACAGAGGCTTGATCGGAATATTTCTTCGTTTACTTCTTTTCTTTTTTTTTGTAGGAAAATAGGTATCTACAATATTACGATGATCATAGATGTTCAGATATCATAGGCATGGGTGGGGAAAAAAAAAAAAAACGAAAAGTTATTACTTCTTAAAAATGCAATACACTATACATGGGCTAAACGCATTACAACACGACTCCCGTCACCTGGTCATTAGAATTATCCTCATCATCATTTATATATGTCAGTTTTCCTTTGTTCTTTTCGTTTTCTTTCTTCTTCTTTTTTTTTTTTTGTTCAATGTGCGGCAATGTGGAGTATTCAAACATTCGCTATTACAGAATAATAATAATAGTCGATAGCGAGTGTTATTGCTGTAGCCAGAATGTAAGAGAAGGAGTGGTGGGGGGCTTTTTCTTTGTTTTGTTTTCCTTTCATTATCGTTTGTATATCGTTTCCTTATTTTGTTTTACTTGGGCCTAGATCGCAGCGGCTGCTACCTGCGTGAGATCAAACCGTTACTAGTTCCTACTGTCGGTGTCATTTCCAGCTCGACTAACAGGGGAAAATGGTCTGAAATAGAAATGATTTTGTTAAATGACTGCTCTCGGTGGCTTTTTATCAATATCTAGGAAATTGATGAAATTACAAAATTAGCGGAAAATTTAATGCCAACTACAATTTCACTTTGAAAATTTTTTTAACATTTGATATTGCAGATTTACAAATCGATGTAAAAAAAAAAACGAAATTTTGTACATTTCTGTTTTACTAAAACACCTGTTTAACTTTAATTATTCTTTATTGCCCTTTGGACACGTATAATTTTTACTCACAACAATCATTACTTACCAGAAGGTATATGAGGATGGGGACAACCGACCACTTTATGCTCTCTAAACCAGTCTGCGCTAAGAGGTCCCAGCAGACCCAACGGTACCATACTTTGCTTCGAGTAGAAAATGTAATCTATTATCCCTTTAAAGTCGAATCTGAAATATAGAAATAGTACATTTTTGTCAACTCCATACTCGCAATCATCTCAATAGTGAGAATTTTTTTTTTTTTTCTGTCACTCACGTATAGTTGGTATAGGGCATGATATCTTCGCTGTATGCGGAAGCCAGTTTGAACGAGTGAGTAAATTCATTTGGTTTTTCGCAGCCGGAAATTTTTTGTAAGCACGTTTTGTACACCAATTCTTTGAAGTCACGATGATCGGACTGAACTCGTCCTGATGTTAAAAATTCGATGACTCCTGCGACAAAAAAAAGCAACAAAAACGTTATCGTGCAATAATGAAAAATATGTATGTATATGTATTAATATACAAAAACAACTGAGACCCACCCGAGTCAGGTAATGAATTGAAGTCGCCGCATAATAATACTTGAACGTTGGAAGAATCAGGCTTGTGACCGGGTCTAAATGATTGTCCCGCTTGGTCCAACAGCATACGCAGCTCGTTGCTAAGCATCATCGTCTGAATGAGTTTTACGTCGCAAAATTCCGGATCCCAATGAATGTGCGCTGTGCAAACTAATATTGGCTGTTGAATCTGTGCGGGATCCGATGGAAGGCCTAACATAGACAGAGCGAAAGAAAAAAAGTTCAATAATCTCATCTCAGGAAATATTCCGGTTATCTCCATGTAGGAAAATAAAACAAAACGCAATAATGTTCGGATATTTTTGTCAATTATTATTATTTATTTACAAACTGTTACAAATAACTTAGACGACCAATATTATCGGCGGTCGTATATGTGAAAATAGGTATGCAAGATCAAATCTATTGAATACATCACAGATGTACAACATATCATTTGGGGAGTCATAATCCCCGCTGTTTCGTTCGCACAGCCAAACGCAACTAGCGTTGCAACGCACCTTTTTCAAAGTCATTGCATCGAGTTGATTTTCGCATTTGGAATAAAATAAACTTATTACATCAAGTGAATTTTGGCGTTTACGACAAATTTGCAAATAATGAGAACATCACTATTGAAAATATATCGACACATGGGCAACAATTGTTATTGCTAATTCATATTTAAAAAAAAAACGAAAATTGACAGCACGTATGTTACATTTTTTAAGAAAATAGGTACTTATTTTTCCAAAAATTTGCTGCGTACATTTGGCAAATTTTTCCGTTGACGTTAAATCAGAAAATTACAATAAGGGTGAAAACACCATAAAGAAGTACGCAAGGGTAAGCGATGAGAAGTCGTTGTTTCTCCTCGCCTGACATTGCGCAAAATAGTCTAGAAGCGGATAGCGTTGCCCAAGCGACGGCCATAGCGGCGAGCATCATACCGATTGGCCCTCGCAAAGAAGTGAAAATGCTCAGACCGGCGAGAGCAACGACCGGCAAGAGACAATAACCGAGCACCGACGCAACCGACGAGAGAGTTATATTTCCGGTACTGCTCATCAGAGATTGTAACAGATACATTAGTATGCACGATGTAACGGCAAGTCCGTAAACATAACCAAAGTGCGCTTTAGAACCGGCTAGAAGTAAAAAACCAGCGAGAGCAAGACAAAAAGCCACTGGGCCCGCAAGATCCGAGTCTTGAGTGAGATAATTAGCGTCGTCCGTCTGACCCCTTCGATGAAACGGATTCATCACCGCGAGAGTCTTTTGCATTATTCGATCGGGATCGATGCCGAGTTCTTCCAGCAGAGGAGGTTCGTCTTCTTCCGCGTCAAAGCCAGGTGGAGCTAGAAATATTTTTTTTTTTTATTGACGTGGAAGTGCAAACAAAAAGTTTTGTTTTTTAGCGGGTACGAGGCTAAGCGAAAACTCCTGATGGTATGGAGAATTACTATTGAATCTGTTGATTAAATTTTATTACTGAAAAATGGCCCGGGGTCCAAGAAACCTCCGGCCAATGCTGTAAAATATCAAAACTCAATTTCAGTAAAATTTACTCTGCGTTATGAGAACAATGAAAATTTCACTATAAAGCCTGTGCTTAGACACTGAAAAACAAGCAGCTTGTGCATAAACTTTTGACAAATTATGGTAAACAAAATATTCGTTAAAAATATTACAAACCTTTAAAATCTTCGTTCGCATAAATCATTTCACCGCTGTAAGCATTTTGCGTCGGATCGAGATAGGTCTTTTGAGCGTAGGGTGAGTATTCACCGACTTGTTCCTCGGTGTAAGATTGAAACTCGAATTGTGGGTTAGGTTGACCAAAACCCGAAGTATCAAAGTTGTAATGCTCCTGTTGTGGTGGCTGTGACCAATAATTCTCTTGGCCCGAGTAGCCCGACATTGTTTATAAAGTGTTTCTTTTCTTTTCTCGCCACTTGACACGATACTCCAGAATTTTGACGAAAATCAGAGATGACAGCGACGGAAAATGATTATCGTTTCCGCACAACACACACACACGCACACACAGACCACGTCAGCTGTTGGAAATTTTCATTCGCTTTCTCGATTTTGATTATCGATGATCGAGCTTTCTTTTTCTTATTCCGTTCTGACGACGACAATCGATTGTTCGGTGATTCGATTAGTCGACGTACAGTTAAACGCAAAAATTTTTTACTTCGTACGCTCGACGCAGTTTCGTCGTTGAAGAGGTGGCGTTGCTGGCGTTTGTTTAGTACGTTTAGTCGCCGTTAGGCGATCGCTTGAGCGCGATGTTTGAAATTTGATGGGAATCAATATTTTTAATCAGCGTTCTAAACGTTGTATTGTATGAATAATTCATTGTTATTATTGTTAATTAATGATAATTTATCCAAATTCCATTATCCTGTGCCAAAATAATGGATAATTCAGATATCATTATTCATTATCGAAATAATACATGTCGCATCGAGCGCTATTATCCTTTACCAATATAATGCGTTATGCAAATCATTGCAATTACATTGGAATTTGGGTGAATGATTTTTCCTATATGCTTTTATATTAATTTTAACAGAGATTTTTTTTTTCCCAATAGTCGTGATCATCACTAACGCCTGAAATTGCGTTCTTTACACCCTTTTGTTTGCCAGAAACCGATCTGTACAGCTGTATGTATAATAGGGCGATTTTTTTTTTCGACTATTTTTTTTTTTCATTCCCCACCCGAAATTTTGTTGGATATGTCGAAAAAGAAATTGCCTGAAAGTTACAGCCCTTAATATTAATTTTAAGTACTTTCCCTTAGCGTGCAAAGATTTTCCATCTAAAATACATGTAAATCGAATTTTTTTTTTCAAATTTCTATAACTCAGCCGCATTTCATGCTATTATATTGTTCTTGGTTTCGATTTACTCAGAATAAAACAATCTAAAAAAGTGCCTTTTGCGGCGAAAGTGTAAATTGTACTGGTGAGTTGGTACGGGTCACTGAAGTTGATTTTTACCCAAAATTCTCGTTTTTTTGCTGTTATCTCCGAAACAATTAACTTTACGAAAAAAATGTAAACGAAAATTTTTTTGGAAATTTAATTTCCTACAAAAAAGGTCCTATCGACCCAATTGCTTAGATTAATATTTCTTGAGATATTAAACTTTAACTTATGAGTAGTATAAAATTTATAAAATATGAAATATTAGATAATAAAAAAAATTTAAAAAAATAAAGTTCAATATCTCAAGAAATATTAATTTAAGCAATTGGGTCGATAGGACCTTTTTTGTAGGAAATTAAATATCCAACAAATTTTTCATTTACATTTTCTTCGTAAAGTTAATTGTTTCGGAGATAACAGCAAAAAAACGAGAATTTTGGGTAAAAATCAACTTCAGTGACTCGTACCAACTCACCAGTACAATTTACACTTTCGCCGCAAAAGGCACGTTTTTAGATTGTTTTATTCTGAGTAAATCGAAACCAAGAACAATATGATAGCATAAAATGCGGCTGAGTTATAGAAATTTGAAGAAAAAAAAAATTCGATTTTCGTGTATTTTAGATGGAAAATCTTCTCACGCTTTGGGAAAGTACTTAGAATTAATATTAAAGGCTGTGACTTTCAGGGGATTTGTTTTTCGACATATCCAACAAAATTTCAGGTGGGGACTGAAAAAAAAAAATAGTCGAAAAAAAAATCGCCCTAATGTATATATTATATATAGAACTCTGTGATATGCGACGAGAGACGATGAGGGAATGGCACCGCTCGAGTGCAAGTAATTAATTGAGCTCGCGGTCAACCGAGGTCTCTCGAATATACCAGAGATTGCGAGTGGCGAGCCTCCACGAACTCGATTCATCTCGACGCGCGATTTTTCCTACCATTCCTCTCCCGAGTACACCGACCACGGTTACGTTATACTCGGAACACATTCTTTTTTCAACTTTCTTTTTTTTACCCTTCGGTCAGGTCTGCATTTTTATCAGACAAATTGGTCACATAAATCTAATGAACTGGCAAATCGTGTTCATCGGAGACGTTATCCAGTTCCGTCCATTTCCACTCTCGACAATTTTTACACTAAATTCCATGTGAAGTTTCGTTCGGATCGAAAGTTTTGTTTTTTTCCCTATTTTGCTCAACAATAGTAATTTCGTACATTGATTTTCGGAAACTTTCTCGTTACCATCCAAACGAAAGTGCTCTGAATTCCCCGGATGTGAATTTCCATAAAAATCGATTTAATTCTGGCTCATTGATCGTTCACAACATCTCGGCTATGTTGAATTTCAAATTTCTATAGCTAAACTTCAAATAAACGACTGTCATAACCTCCGGGTACAGATGTCCGTGATAATTCGATGATTCCGTTTGTATCTACAATCGGTCATATTGTTTCCGGCCATTTTGAGTTCCCGAGTCCGCCATTTTGATGATCGCGAGTCGTGAAAAAATCAGCTCTATTTAATAGTACTAAGAAAACGACAAGATCGTGCGATAGTATGAAAATTTATTTCATTCAATGAACTTGCCGAGTTTTCCAGGCATTAATTATCAGCCGAAGATTAGTTTCGTTAATGGGCTCGAAGCTCGCACCTGTTATTTAGATCGGGGTATCGTAAATTCAATGAATAATTAAATCTTCGAGATTTACAAAGTCCGATGTGCGCGCGACAACATTTTTGTTCCAAGTCTCAACGAGACGTAATATATATGCGAGGAGCATGGGTGCAGTTGTGCTTCGAGATCGCTTAATGGACCGATCGTATTTCAATGAGCATATTAATCGTCGCTCTCGTTGACCGACCCGGGAGGCTCATAGATCGGGGCTGTTAGCTGCAAAACACGAAGAGAGGAGAGAGAAAGGGAGAAAGAGAGGTCAGAAGAGGTTTTCTCTCGGGATCTCACACATGCGAATTTATTACACGAGCTTTTGGAGAGTTCCAGAGCGAACTAGTTGCGTGCCACGATGCAACTATTGCTCTCCGGCAGCATCCCCATCAATTACGCACGATCGCGCGTTAATTGGCTTGAATTACAGAAATGCGCATCCCGTAACTCGTTAAACATACCAGCTTGGTGCGAAACTATTGCCCACTTTTTTTCCCCTCTCTACTTAACTCATTAGCTTTAGCCAGAATTAAAAAAGGAAATAGTCTCAAAGCAAAATCGATGGCGATCTGACGTTTTTTTTCAAATGTTAAACTTTTATTCGACACCAAAATTCATGATTTCTCGATTATGCCGGGAAAAAGGACAAATGATAAAACAAAATTATATATGACTCGAATAATTAATGATAATTAGATTAGTCAATGAGTCAATGATGTAATTAATTATTTTTCTCAATCTACTAACTTCACTGTTGAAATAATTAAATCAATTAATGAAAAGCCTTACAGCGAATGTCGTCGTCAAAGTGTTACGAGATTGGCATTATTTACCTTCGTTTCAAAGTCTCATTACAGCGGATCTAATACTTTCCTACGAAACAAAGAAAAAAACGTTGGTATGGGAAAATATAATTTTTTAAATATCGTCCAAATATTCCATTAAAAAATATATTTCACTAATATATTAGTTAGATAAATAAATGATACCTGGGCGGTAATATATCTTACCACTATAATTAAGCGGAAGAGTTTGTATGTTTGTTCGAACGCGTTAATCTCAGGAAATACTAATCCGATTTGAAAAATTCTTTTTGCGTTAGATAGTCCGTTTATTCAGGAAGGCTATAGAACTTCATGTTATGAGCCTGGAAAGCGACGCCGGCGACGTCGATTTACTTTTTAGTGATTGGTCCTTTTATTTTTTCACATAAATTGCGAATGGTGTTTATAGTTAATGAGATGCACTTGGTTATGCACTTATAATGGGTATGAAACAGATATATAATCCAAATTTAACGCGGGTGAAATCGCGGGGCACAGCTAGTAGTATATATAAACGGAAAAATATATAAAAATCCCCAACCGATCTTGAAATGTAAAACTTTTTAAATATATACGTGGATATATAAGTCACCGAGAGGATGCTATAGATCAGGATTTTTTAAACGTTTCTCTTCGACGAGGTAAATTGTTTTACCGGATCGAGGGAAGAGCCACAGCTATGTGGGTCACACGGAATCCGGTGAAAATTTATTGAGTAACCACTCTCTTGCTCTCTCTCTCTCTCTTCTTCTACCCGCACGGTTATCTTCCACTTTTTTTTCTTCTTATCGCACTTCTGTGCCTTCGGCTCTCTTAATCTTCGTCCTCTCTTACTTTTCCCACTCTCGCGAAAAGCTTCTTCGTCGTTTTTTTTTCTTCAACTACTTTTTTCATTCTTTCCCTCGTTTCCGATAGAACTTTCATTGTTCTGTGTCGAAGGATATTCTATGGTGAATTTGGCTGGCAAGCATGGAGAGGGGAGCAGAGAATATAGGTATATATATATGTCTATATTATATAAATATTTCACCGCCGCTGCCGCCGCCACCGTGTACAAGAGTTGAGGGGAGCGAGCGGGATCGAGTAGGCTGGGTGAGGGGATCGAGCGGGGGCAGAGCCTTTATATAATATAGAGAGATATCTACATTATATAAATATATCGCCGCCGCCGCGTACAAAAATTGCGCGGCATCGCCGGGGGGCGAAGGGATGAGCACAGAGTCAGATTCCAACTCCATCGGGAAGCAACGTTACAGCGAATTTAGTTAAGCCACTTCTTTGTGGCTAAAATGCAAAAAAATTTTATATTTTTTAATTTACGTTTAGGAAGCTATTTCGATGTATTTTGACTCGCTGATTACTAATTCCCTAGCCATGTCTTTGAGAAACTCAAAATTCCGTTGAAAATCGTCCAAAAAGTGTTTTTTTTTCGATTTCCGCGTTTTTCACATTGATTTTTTGAGTTTCCGACAAAAACTCGGTGTTATTCGTAATGAGCGGAAAATTTCCGATCCATTAGGGTATCGAAACATTGAAAAAAGAGAAAACATTTTTTTTTTAATTTTTTGCCCACCTTTTCGAAAACCTAAAAATCTCGAAATTTCAAATGGTCATAATTCGACTCCCGTTCGATCGATTTCGAATTTTGAGGGGGGTTTTGTAAACGTCTCGAGTAGACTTAGAGGATGCATTTTGGATCATCACGATATCTCAATTATTGTAGCCGTGAGAGCGGGTTGAAAATCGACGAAAAAAATGAGAACGTATGTATGGAAAAATTCGCAAAAATCGATGGTCCGACTTTGAAAATCTGTGAAAAAACGAAAAATAATGATAGCACAATGATTCAAGCGCCCTTTTAAAGGGTGTTCGATCACGAAAAGAATGAGCACAGAGTGGGGTTCCAAATCCATCGGGAAGCAACGTTACAGCGATTTTAGTGAAGCCACTTTGTGGCCAAAATGCAAAAAAATTTTGAATTTTTAAATTTTTTCTTAGGACGCTATATCGATGTATTTTGACGCGCTGATTACTAATTTAGTGGCCATTTTCTCGAGGAACTCGAAATTTCATTGAAAATCGTCCAAAAAGTGATTTTTCAATTTTCGCGTTTTTCCCATTGATTTTTTGATTTTCTGAGAAAAACTTGGTGTTATTCGTAATCAGCGGAAAATTTCCGATCGAATAGGCTATCGAAACATTGAAAAAAAATGAAAAAAAAAAATCGGGTCGGGTTGGGTTGGCGGCGTCTGAGGGGGTTAGCGCGCTAAGCGCGCAGAGGGGCGCAGCCCCCCTAGGATATATATATATAACCACGGGAAATAATCAGTTTAATGAGCGTCGAGATTGTCGATAAAGTTTCGTTTTCAGACACGAAAGAATCGTCGTTATCGCTATCACGATTTTTCTTTTGTTCACCAAGTGATACGAAAAACATCCCTTAATGAGGATGGATTCGGTTGACACAAAGCTGAAGTAATAAATTATCGTTAAATTGTTTCGTGATTAATGATACTTTTCACTTTAGTTTCGAAGTCCATTATTGCCATTTTCAAAAGCAACTTTTCCCCAATATTACGAACCTTAAGAATATTCCGAATTGATCATTGAATTGATAGAAACATTTTACGAATATTAAACGAAATGTTTAAAACCATCGATTATCATCGAAGATAACATCGTAAAAATATCAAATAACAATGCGCTATAAAGGTGACAAAAAAAAATCATTATCCTAAAATGTCCTACTATAAAAGTATCAAAAGCATTGAAATGTATAACGATGATCGTGAACAAAAATATAGGAAAAACGTGGAACATTGCTATCTGAAAGAATGACGTATCCACGATTAAAAAAAAACGAAAATAGCAAAAATAACATTACGATTATAAAATTTTACTCACCATTGTCCCATGCAGCTTCGGTCGTTCTTAAAAGAGCCGCGAGGCCAATGTTATCCTTGGGCATTACTCTGTTCAACATGTTGTCCGAGCCTTCGGCATTCGCCATTGCCAATTGATTGAATTCCACGAGATGGTCCTTTATCAGTGTGAATCTGCGTACAACGTATATACTCAATTCGCTTTGTATATTTATATAGACGTGTGTTATCAATTAAAAATATCTATCGAATGGTGTACATAGATGGTGATGCGATCGGAAAGTTTGAGGAAATATTTGCAACGTCAAGAGTCGCTCTCGATCCGGGAATAAGGTATTTCTGCTCCGGAAAAGGCTCTCTCAAACCATCCGGTATTGTTATACATATATATTCCGAGCCTCAAGAGTTTTGCGCAAGATCTTTCTTCAACGAAAGAAAAAAAAAAGAAGAAATGTTTCAAGTAAGCAGGCGTATCACGTACTACATATAGAATACAATCTTGTTTTGCGATGTGTGGCACGTAAGTCGAAAAGTACTTTCCCCCCAGCGCTCACCAAGAGTACCACCAACACTGCCTTTTCCCCTTGAAACCAGCACACAAGAGCTATCATCCTCGTGCCATTTTCGCTTACACCAAGTGAACAGGATTCAATAAAAGTCACCAACGACAGGACCCTCCCTATATATATAATAATCTCACTGACAATAGTACGGATTATTATTATTTTTTTATCGTAATTTTATTCATCAAACATTGTGGACATTACTTTAAGTTTTTTTATTTCTCAATCAGGACACTTTTTGCAAAATACCCGATAATTTCATTTTCGTAATTGCATCTTGCTCGGGGCCAATAAAAATAATAATTGTTTAATTGCCAATCGAATGTGACTAATTTTGGGCGTATATACCGAGCTGTTTATTTTGTTTTTTATCGTCGTTTCAGGCATCGGGAATCGTGCAAATACTTTTTATGTTCAATTTAGCTATTGTTAGCTAAAGTAAGTGAAAACTTAATTTTCCTAATTGCATCGCGTAGAATTAATAAAATCGACGATTATTCGTTAAGTTTGTTAATGGGAAAATTAAATTTTCATCAGCAATTACGATTTTTTTTAACAAAAATGAACTAAACATAAAAGATGTTTACTGTTGAGAAACTAAATATTTTTTTTCGTCGATAATTACAATTTGTTCCATTGAATACAAGTTTCGTATGTTACGAAAATTAATTAACAAGTGTGTATCGTGCAGTCAATTTACTAAACAGTTCAGAGTTGTTTTTTTCATCGTCGTTTCAGGCATCGGGAATCGTGCAAATACTTTGAATTTTTTATGTCCAATTTAGCTATCCTTAGCTCTACTATACTAATCGCGAGATGCGATTAGAAAAAACTTAATTTTTCTAATTGCATCTCGCATAATTAATAAAACCGACGATTATATCGTTAAGTTTGTTATTGGGAAAATTAAATTTTCATCAGCAATTACGATTAGTTTATCAATAAATTAATTGAACATAAAAGATGTTTACTGTTAAGAGAGTCATTTTGTTTTTCGTCGATAATTACGAAATTTGTTCCATAGATTTTTATGTTACGAAAATTAATTAATAAGTGTGCATCGTGCAGTCAATTTGTAAACTAAACGGTTCGGAGTTTACGGTAGTAAGTATCGCGTATAGAAACAAATATAATAAAACCAGGCATATAAAAGGCAAAGGGAGAGAAAAAGAGAGATTGAGCTGGCACGAACGCATTTATAACGCGCCAGTGAGTTAACAGCTGTGTCATAAAAGTCGCGCGCGATAAATCTTAAGCAAAGCGCGCATGGTTTAGCACTTTCGGGGGAATTTTACAATAATATACCCTTAGATTCCATTGGCGGTAATATATTCGCTATATGTGTCGTCGTTTCGCCGGATGCAAACATCGTTCTATATTAGCTAAGGGGTGGTGGAAAGTCGAGTTCGCGAGGAATGTTATGCATGAACGGAGTTAATTTTATTTCTCACGAACGGGTGATATCCCACCGACGCTGGTACACATGTATTAACGATGATATTTTGTCGTTAAAAAACAAAAACAATATCGCATCAAGAACTTTTCTATGCACGAGAAATAGAGGCATTATTTTTGAAATTTCAACGCACACTTTCAATGAAAATTCCTTTCATACTTGGTGGAAGCTTAAGGGGGGAAATAGGGTTAGACGGTTCAAAAAATCGATTTTTTTTAAATTTCATAAATTGTTAGTAAAACTATTGAAAAATATGTTCCCAACATTTTTTATGAAAATTCCGACTCGTTCAATTGTTATAAGCCATTAAAGTGAGTAGCTCTCCTTCAGTAGCTCTACTCACTATTTTTTCGAACGCGTTTTTCTGAAAACGACTTTTTTTGAACTTGCGTTCACCCTAGTTTGAAAAGTTTTCAACCAATCGTTGTGAAAATTGGCAGTTACTTTCTTCATAGTATTGCGCTCTATATGAACCTAAAATCGGAATATTATCATTATTTCAAATAATTTTTTTTTTGCAAATAAAGTTTAAAAAAATGGCAAAAAAGCATGTTTTTTTGTTTTGACCCCTGTAAAACATTCAATTTCCTATTTTTTTGATAGCATTTAGGTTCATATAGAAGAGAGACATATAATAAAAGTAAATTCCAACCTCGTTTGATTTCAGATGAAAATTTCGTCTTCCAGAATGTACGCAAAATGCTGAGCCTGATTGTGACCTGCAATATGGGGTCGCCAATATCTTCGGTGTTTTTCAAGGAAATTTTTCAAAAATTTTATAGTATATACTTAAATATATGTATAAAATATTCTCAAAGTTTCAATAAATTATATTCATTTTTTATACCATAAAAAAATTCATGAAAATCATTGAGAAAACGCTGTCCTAACCCTGTTTGCCCCCTTAAAACAAAGAAACAAAAAAACGTAATATGAAATGGAGTGAATTGACGAGTCTAGACTGAATTGTTGCACTACTACGAAGCTTATTCCTAGCGCGCCATCCCCTCGCAAACCCGGTGAAGAAAGAGTTCCTTTTATGATGACTACTATGCACAACGACACAAAGAATGATGCGTGCAAGTATTGCACAAAATTTTTTAATAAAGAAATAGTGCTTTTTATTGTTGGAAAATGTTCTCTTTTCGCGGACTACGAGGGCAAATACCGAGTGTGAGAAAAATATTGGCCCCGCCGCGGGTGTACGATGTTTACTTTTATTTTCATCCCCTTTTCTGTTTACATGTACGGGGGGGGCATCGATATTAAATTGTCCGTGAACGCACTTTGGGATAAGAGCAATAAAGATTTATCAATATGGCACGGTTATCAAGCTTGAATAATCGGGAGGATTGCTAGAGACATTCGGTATTCTCCCGGCGAAGAAACGGCGAGGATGTAGAGAATAGGGCTGCGAATATATGTACGTAATAGTTTTCTGTGTTACTGTGTTTCTAGTAAGAGAACCATCTGCTCTTTCAATATATATTGGGCATATATATGTGTCTATTTCAAAGTTTCCGGTTAGAGTTACCAAACTCGAAGGCAGCATAAACGTTTCGCTCCATTTCACAGGGGTTAGATCAAAGTATCGGTAGTCCCGGAGACGTTCGGGTATGGGCATCTCATATCCTGCACACGTGAAACTTTATGTATCTGTTTGCCATCGAGGCTTCGCGCACTTTAGCACACGGCCGATAGATATATCTCGGTACAGTTTAAATCCGCTGGTTTATAATATATGGATGACGCGATATCGAAGTAATGAAAAAGTTGAGAGAAGTCGCGTTTGAATGAAGAAATATGTAAATTGCGGAAGGACATTTCCGTAGCGAGGAGTTACGTGGTTCAATGATTTTCGAAGAATCAAATGTGTGTCCGTTCAATTCACGAAATGAATTCTACAGCAACGAAATGTGTTGGATAAATATTATGTCTTATCTTATGTCAATAAAGAGTGTACGTGATAAATTCTATTGCCCTTCGCTCTTATGCCCGTCAAATTTTGAGGGTGAATTCTATAGGATCAATCTTGTACCAATGAGATGCCTGAAATTTATCCTTACCGTGCAATATGTAGGGTCAATTATACGTCAATGGAAATGCGTAAGTATTCACAGGGTCAATTTTACGGCAATGAAATCAAGGGTCAATATTACTCCCGCAAACGGTGTAACGTCTATATTACAACATCAAATGCTCACATACACCTGAAATTTTCAAAAAATCGATTCTCTTTTACAGAATTTTGTTCTTTATACTTTTAAGAATTAAAAAACGAAACTTTCAAGAAAATTCCACTGTGTTACAAAGTTATAGCTGGAATGGCAGATTAGCCGTAAGTTCACGTTGTACCTACCAGAAAATTTAAACGCGTTTTCCTTGAAACTACGTTTTTAGACAGTGTCAGCACGATAACTCAGTCAATTTTTAATATTTTTTAACTTTTTTTAATTTTTAATCTTGACAATTATTTTCTCTATAGTCTGAAGAGAGGTTTTTTTAATTTTTTTGGTTGAACAATTTTTAATAAATTATTAAACTTTAATTTTTTTTTAACTTGCATACTAAAGTTTGAAATACTGTAATTTCTTTGTTTAAAAAAAAAAAACAAAACGATTCCCATCGTCAGACTATTACTACTACATTATTTTACCAGATTATTCTTTATTTTTGCAAATTGGATAATTTTTGGTGAAGTTATGATGTCGACAAGTTAATAAAGAATAAATAAAAACTGTGAAATCTACAATTAAATTTTTTTTCACCATATAACCTTTATAATGATTTTTCAAACTTATTCGGTTTTCAGGGCGTGCAGCGGTATGTGAGTCCTTAAGGGTAGAAATAGGGTTAGACGGTTCAAAAAATCGATTTTTTTTTAATTTCATAAATTGTTAGTGAAACTATTGAAAAATATGCTCCCAAAATTTTAAATGAAAATTCCGACCCGTTCTATTGTTATAAGCCATTAAGGTGGGAAATAGGGTTAGGACAGCGTTTTCTCAATAATTTTCATGAATTTTTTTATAGTATAAAAAATTAATATAATTTATTGAAACTTTCAGAATATCTTATACATATATTTAAGTATATACTATACAATTTTTATACATATATTTAAGTATATTCTATAAAATATTAGCGACCCCATATTGCTTGTTTTTCTTGGTACTATTTTTTCAAGCGCGTTTTTCTGAAAACGACTTTTTTTGAACTTGCGTACACGCTAGTTTGAAAAGTTTTCAACCAATCGTTTTGAAAATTGGCAGTTACTTTCTTCATAGTATTGCGCTCTATATGAACCTAAAATCGGAATATTATCATTATTTAAAATAATTTTTTTTTTGCAAATACAGTTGTAAAAAATGGCAAAAAAATCATGCTTTTTCGTTTTGAACCCTGTAAAAAATTTAATTTTCCTTTTTTTTTTGATAGCATTTAGGTTCATATAGAAGAGAGACATATAATAAAAGTAAATTCCAACCTCGTTTGATTTCAGATGAAAATTGCGGCTTTCAGAATGTACGCAAAGTGCTGAGTCTGATTGTGACCTGCAATATGGGGTCGCTAATATCTTCGGTGTTTTTCCAGGAAATTCTTTAAAAATTGTATAGTTTATACTTAACTATATGTATAAAATATTCTCAAAGTTTCAATAAATTATATTCATTTTTTATACTATAAAAAAATCCATGAAAATCATTGAGAAAACGCTGTCCTAACCCTATTTCCCCCCCTTAAGTCGTGCAGTATATTCAACTGTTTTATAATCGAGCTGCGCGAATAATATGAGATCAAATGTTCCCTCATGACCGATGCCGAACATGGCCAATAAGGTGGAGATTGGATTTATATGCATTGCTCTTCTATAGAAACCTCTCTCTCTCTCTCTCTCCTGAGCCTCCTACATAGTAACTGGGAATCCATTCGTTCCGAACATCCACTTGTGTTCCGACCACGAAACCCATTCTCCCAGCCCCTTCCCTCGGAAACTCCAACGTTTCTCTCGTATGACTTATAAATGTCGAAGATCCCACGCGATAACGTATAATTTATCCGACCCCAGACAAAAGCTCATAAACGCGCGACTTCCGCCAACAGTATCATCGGACAAACGAACTATCGGTCAATAAACTCTTCGGCGTTGAAGATTCTGGTCGCATCTTTCGGCAATTACGCGGAACATGACCTCGCACAATCGTATATATGTATACCGATTCGACATAGAGTTCCGGTAGACTCTCGGACGAACATTGAAGGAGTGGAAAAGTCTCCGGTAACTTTGGCGAACGTTAACTGCAGTTTCCGATTTAAAAGTGGCGATTGGTAATTGCAAACGCCACGTGCGCGCCTCGAAAGCCAAGACGTTTTATCACGGTGTGAGGCACTAGTTATACGTGTATATACCGCGAATTTACTGCCGCGCGAGCGGGCAGCAAAGTTGAAGAAAAAGAAAAACTGAAGACATGACGGAAATTGAACTTCTGGTGAGTTCGAGCCCAACGGGAATTCGTGGTGTTCTCTAACCTCTTTATTCCATTCCTCAATCATCGAAATCTTATACGTGCAAACTGAAACCTTTTATCGTTAAAATTGTTCAGATGGGAGGAAAGGGTGAAAGCTTTAAAAAGTAATAAACGAAAAATATATTGATTTAGCGTTCGTTGAGGCTTAATATATTGATCACAGTAAACAATGTGACAATTCAAGCATTTTAAAAGCAACGCGATATCTATGACGCGCCCGTTTGAAGGCAAACAAGTTGCAAAAGAACGCCGGTTCCATCAAGCAAACTCCTTACAATGAAGAATTGTTAGTCCGTAAAAACGGCGAAATACTCTCATTCGTCCGTTTTAACTGGCCGAGCGACACTAAACGTTGTTATCTCCGGTGGTTACTTTTTCTTTGAGACCGCAAGCTCGTTATGGAGATATATGCTTTACGAGACATTAATAGCTCGCGTTATGTTGCAGATAGCGTCGGGATAATATACTCGTTGACCTTACTTTATCCCGGAAACCAACCTCCGGAGGACATACTTAAATACACTGACCGCGGCGGAGAAACGAGATTGCGTGTAAGTTTACTGCCACAGCTTGCTTATCATACAATGTATATGTATGTGTACGCGAGAAGTGCTTGCGGCACTCATCCGCTATACATTACGTTAATGAGGCTCTTGGATATCGCATACGAAATGAATTGTACACTCGATGACGCGAGATACTGATTTGACAAATGCGTAAAATCGATAGTGCAGCGAATCATTGATCATACAACTGAACAAAAAATAGTTAGGTGAAATAATCTCCTTTGAATGATAATAGTTGGGGTTATGAATGATGTCATAATGAAAAGATGTTGTCAACATTGTTTGGCTACTGTTGTACGGCCATTTTGTATGATCTATGGGGGGGCGGCCATTTTGTGATCCGCTGAGCGGCCATTTTGTGTGCGTCTCACGTTCACCACTGTTCCCTTGCATTCACAACAGTGTTGCCCGGTTAGGGGATTTCCCCTTAGATTTAGGGGAATTCTACGTGTCTTAGGGGAGAAACAGGGGTAAAATATGTTTTGGGGTTTTTTTTAGGGGGATTCTGAATCGTCAGGGTATTTTGGGGGATCATAAAGCCATAAATTATGAGACTTCCACGCGTTTCGCTTTTTCGAAAACGTGTGGATGTCTCAAAATTTGTGTTGTGTTTGAGCCTTCTGAAGTCAGTCTAGAATCTAGACTGACTTCAGAACGATTTTTCGTTGTGAAGTCAGTCTAGATTGTAGATCACAACAAACAGTTTCATTCATCTGAAGTCTCTAGTCGATTATTGTGGATTTGCTCTTATATATTATATACTAAACGGGGAAATCCCGATATATTAACAATTAAAATAGTTTTATCGATACATAAAAGAATAAATATGCCCAAAAACGAAAGTGGTAAAAAAACATACTTGCAAAAGTACGTTAAAAATTGGGAATTTGAACCTACTTTTAAAGGTAGGTTGTTATTGTAGATCTTCGCTGAAAGCTACATGTCTTTTTCGTTGATTTCGAGAGTTCATTCCTAAATTTATAAGTTCATTTGTATATGTATGTCCTCTACATTTTGTTGATTAATTCTACGTGCATAATGACGTTTAAATAAATCTCCTTCATACGATATATAGGATGGTTAAAATCATCGCCTGACGGGGACGCAACCAAAGCGTTTTGTGCTTATTGCAAGACGATTCTCATCGCTCATAAGAAAACTATACAAGTTCATTCTTTATCGAAAAAAACACACACAGGCTACCAAAAATCAGGACACCATTGCCGCTCTACCGAAAATCGGTACATTCACTAAACTAACCCTGTCCCAACAACGAAAGGAAGCCGAATTGAAAACCGCGACATACGTGGCAGAGCATTGCGACGTAAACGTGTTTGAAGTTCGTTGGTATTTAGGTAAAATTGCAAATACTCAAATATAAAAAATAGACAAAAGAAATATATCATTACAATATTAATTACGATTAAACAGTCTTGTATTTATTAAAGTATGTATTCATTTTTTTGAAATTTAAACCAAACTGCACCGCCATCTAGGGTGCGTTCCGGGTACCGTTCGAGCTGAAAAGTTGACACTTCGCCGTTGGCACAATGAACACCCGGCCAATCCCCGGGCAATCTAAGAGATTTCTAGGGGGAAACAAAATGAACCTGGGGGGAATCCGCACAGACCACCTGGCAACACCGATTCACAAATCATTGATGTATACTTCAAATTATGACAAGAAAAGAGCAATTTCTTTGAGCATCGCGAGCATGTCCTTGTTCGTCGGTTATGTCTGTGCAAACGCGAATTGAATAAACATAAATATACACAGACGAGAGATAAGCTACGAGACTATGAGGAGATGTGAGACGCTGAGAATCTCGTTGGTGTCCTCGTACAAAAGCCCCTAGTTCCCGCCGTCGTCTATACTCGTGACCGACAGTGACGGAGTCTTTTTTTTTTTGCAGATCGATCGTGAACACAGAACGCCCCGAGGGACTCTGGCGAGATAACCTGGGAGTCTGTCGTTCTTTCCACTGTTCGACTCTTTCTCTCACTTCCACTTCTTTTCTCTTCGCGTTCCGTGCCAATTCTCTTTTTCTCTCACTCTGACAATATCGTTCCACGACAAGTACGTGGAGACGCCGCGGGGAAGGGGGAGGATAGAGCGGAAAACCGCGAGCTAGGCGATACCGCACCACTGCTGTAAAGGTTATCGGAAGGGAATAAAGATGAAAAAAAAAAACGACACGGAAGAAATAAAAGAAAATGGCGCGGTGTCAGAGAGAGAGAGAGAGAGAGAGGAGTTTACAAGCGCAAGAATTCTCGTGTGTGTTCACTTACTTCGCTGTTCTGTAGAAAATGGCGCAACCGTCGACGTATTTGCGGTCGTTTTCAGTCATCGTCTTAGCCCGAGACTTCGGCGAGAATATCCCGTCGTAACCGTCGTGCTTTAGCTCCGGCAGGAAGAAGTTGTAGAATTGATCAGTCTCGACTTCCTGAAGACTGATAAGATCGGCCGCGTAATGGCGTATCTCGTCGATTATCCCTTTTTTCCGATACTCCCAATCGAGCGCCCAGCTCGGACAATAACCGTACATCTGTCTCGTCGCGTACCTGTCGCAAAGTACGTTGTAACACATCACCGTGAATATACCTGGAATCATCAGAAACGAGAAATTTTGTCAATCCACTACAATACTGAAAATTTAACGCTTCGAAGCTGCCTCTTAATTATCATTGGCTAAACTTTCCTGTCCCCATTTGATGATTATATATTCAAGGCCAACAAGAATGTAAAACAATAATATGTATATTTGCAGACATTCCGTAGACCGAAAGATACACAAAATGTTTAGTCAGCACCAATCCCAAAAAGTGATGCAGCCGTTTATTCTGATCTTTTTCCCCCAACTGGTATTCATTGACAATATTTCAAAATACCTGTTGGATGATTGCCTGCCTGCTGGATAATTCAGATTTAGTAATAAGCATAAACGCGGAAGTTAGCGGTAGAGAAGAAAAAAAAGTATTCGAAACTAGACGAAAATTGGAGGGGGCAAGCTGTTATTCGACGAGAGGATATATAGTGGTACCGGAGAGAGGGTCATGATAGTCTGAATCCCGCTGCCAATCCAGTTTTGATCGCAGACTGGCAATAACAACGAGTAATTTCGCGTCTCCGTTTGTTCTATCAAATATTTTTTCTTCGTTGCTTTTTTTCTCTCCTAATTTCCGAGCATTACTGCTGCTCAATTTTATTCAACCGGTGATTGCAATTCCGGCACGATGACGCCGATCCTCATAACTGCGGGTCTTGCGTGCCTCGTTACATCGATCATCGGTCAAGCCGAGCTAAGGGTTGAATATCAATGGAAATATCTGAATTGGAAGTATTCGGAAGTGGTAGCGACAGGAAAGTCTCTTATTTTCGGTAATTCGTTTACCATAGACGTTGATTTGGACAGAGCGGGAAGAATTTTCGTGACAAGTCCACAGTACGCGGATGGTGTACCGATTACATTGTCATTGGTGACCGGGAGTCAGGGACCAGGTGGTCCCTTGCTGACACCGTATCCAGATTGGTCCTGGCACACGCTCGACACTTGCGACGCGCTCATCTCCGTTTACAGAATAGCGGTAAGCGAGATGATTTTTTTAAATTTTTTTATTCGAGACACTTCAATGTCTGCACATTTTAGGAACGTGTTCATGTTTCACCATAGCAATAGACATAATATATTGGATTATGGTGAGAAAAACATTGTTGCTCATACGAATTGTTGAAATATTTCATCACGCAGATCGACGAGTGCAATCGATTGTGGTTTGTTGACTTGGGCCGCAGAGGTTCGACGGTTTTGTGTCCCATGAAGATCATGATCTTTGATCTCTACACCGATAAATTGATTCACAAGTACGTGATACCGAATGATCAGTCATTGAACGGCAAGGCTTCACTGGTAACGCCGATCGTCGAGGTCGGCAATACCTGCGCCGATGCTTATCTCTACGTCGCTGATATAACCGATCATGGTTTGTTGATCTACGATCTTTGTGAAGATCGATCCTGGAGACTCAATAACACACGTGGCAATGCTTTTGGTTCGGAACCCGATGCAACTACCATAACCATAGCCAATGAAGAGTTCGATCGTACGGACGGAATCCTCGGAATGTCCCTGTCACCGCGAGGTTTTTTCAACGACAGGTACGAGAAGTCGTGTCTCCATTCCGATTTCAATAATCTCTTGCCAAAGTTTCGTGCTGATAATGCCATCGTACAATATTACCATTGCAGATATCTCTACTTCAACTCGCTGGCGAGCTTTTACGAAAAATTCACGGACGTGAATTCGCTGAAGATGAGCGAGCAAAGAGAACCGTTAATCTTTCAATCGATAATGGCGCGTTCCAGTCAAGCGGGTGTTCAAGCCACGTCCCGACGTGGTGTCATATTCTTTCCCTTAATCTCATTAACCGCGGTGGCATGTTGGAACATCGAGAATCCCTTCACGCCCGAGTACATTGAGATAATTGGTCAGGACGAGGAAAGCTTGCAGTACGTGAGCGGTATAAAGGTCGTCACTAATAATCACGGAGAAGAGGAACTTTGGTTCAATACAAACAGACTTCAGAAAATATTCAATAAGTCGATTAGACACGACGAGATTAATTACAGACTTGTACGAGGACTCGTTGACGATTTGATACGTGACACAGCTTGCGAACGTCGGAACTTCACTGGTCCTTATCCAGAAATATCGTCATGGAGGCAAATATAGGGGTTGTTCGTTAATTCCCTAATGAAGTAGGAAAATGGAACCGAAATGAAAAAAAAAAAAATAACGGAAGAACTGCGAAGGGAGGAATTAAATCGTTTAATTATAGCCACAACTTCTTTACACTAGGGCATACGCGTCATGACTGCTGCTGTACAAAATTGTCACAGAGATTTTTCCAATTTTAGGTCAATCTAATGAAAATCCATTTTAGATATATCCGAAACACATGTTTTAGAATAGAAAGTCACTCGTTTGCATGCGATGACAATGTCATGAGTGTTATCCAAACGCTCTTTGAATGAACGACAACAAAAAACGTGAAAATTTGTAACATTGTCCTGAGAGCATTGGTTCAACACACAATTATCATTATGTTATCTTGCTATCATTAAATATACCCTCGAATAACATTGAAAAATCACCTTCGGCTATCACGCGACTACAATTGAAATTGTCAGACAACCGGTTCTGGATCATCATAAAGTCCTGACAGGACAGAAGGGTGGTAAGTTGAGGACTATATGAAAATGAATTGCATTCCAGTCTCATTGATGTATTCAGACCTTTATCCCGAATCGGATAATGACAAAAAGCCAACTGCAAAATCGTCTAGTAAGTCTTCAAAATAATAACCATCAACAAGAGCAATTGTTCGAACCCAATCGATTATACAGTTTTTTTTAATTGCCGGTGTTAATCGTCATTTTACATAAGAAACATGTATTTTTCCGTACGAGAAACAAGATCGTATATCTCTTTTATGCATCCGGCTAAAGACCAACGACTATTCGTTAATCTCCTCAAGTTTTCGTACATTCCCCTCCGATGCTCTCTGTTTCTCCTTCTATGTTCTTCCCCGTCCTTCGAAAGCTTCGGGCCAACGAGACTTCTCAAGTTGTTTGGCAATTTGCTGGCCTCCCACCCCGGTTCCTGAACAACATTTAATTTCCCCGTAGAGATTCTGGCCAGCCCTTCATCCCTCTCTTCGCTCCTTCGCTCTTCGTACACTTCGTTGGCCTCTCTTCGTCGCTAACCGCAGGATCAAGACGAGCGATCTCGGTCTCTCATTCTCTCTGTCTTGTGGTGCAACGTACTTTGGCAAATCCTACGAGCGATAAGTCGCGCAATGGGAGCGTCGCAAGTTATACGAGAAATCATATACCTGTATACATTAGATCCTTTATACGTATATAGATGTATATAGATTTCACAGTCCCCTCCCGATGGTGTTTCTGTGCTACTGAGTGGAGGATCGTCGGGTTGGTTCGAAGCGGCGCTTATGCGGTCGGTTGGCCCGCGGCAATCGCATTTGGGAATAGCTATACTGCACATCCTTCGTTAGACAGAGATCTGGCTGTACACCCGCGAGTATATCCACCTTTCCCTCCACCCTTGACGGTCATCCAAAGTCCCGCATAGCCACCAAGGATATCAACTATAGAGGGTGCATGGAAACCTGAGCTACGAATTGGCAATAGAGCGAGTGAGCCGGTACTAAACTCATGGTCTTCTAGCTATGCGTCGTGGATGCCACATCCACTTGGAACACATCCTGCGCGATGGTATTCCGCCGATCTACAAGACCTCTATACAAAGATCAAATTGCTCGCAAACAAAAGGCCGTGAGCTACGACAATTTACGCGTTAAATTGTCCGAATATCCGTCCTTTTTATTATCATCTGATACAGTACAGAAGCGACCAAGTAGTCAATGGAGTCGACGGATCGGAGATCTCCTAGAACAATTCTTGGTGAGCCAGCGACCAACTCTGGCGGACGTTAACGTTTCGTTTCTGCTTGCTCCATGATTATAGTAGATACGAACTTGCACGGAAAGCTTTGCAGTCGCTTCCGCCCTCATTCAACTGTACCGGCGGGAGAGAGGGTGAAAGGGGGAGAAGTAATCGAGTATCATAATACACCGGTGTATCAGACTCGAGAACACACGCAGTTTCTTCGTTTTATTGCCGCAATGAAATGCCCACTCGGATCGTTTACGACTCACTTTATCCCAATTCTATTTCCTCAGGCGTTCAATCTTGTACTTGCTGTTTTCTCAATTTCACGCAGTTAACTTTCGTTATGCTATCCCTCTTTCTCTCTCTCTCTCTCTCTCTCTTTCTGTGTTTCACGAAGGCGGAACGTTGAGACGATTTCCTACATTCTCGTACAAATGTCATGACTGTCCTTCACATTGTGCACGGGTGTCATGTTTCTAAACTTACAAGCCTGTTTCACGTACTCGTTGAATTGGACAATTGAGAGACTAGAGTTCAAGTAAATGTACGATTGATAGAAACGAAATAATTTGATTTAAAGGAAAGTTGATATCCCGAGCATTTTTAGGACCCTTATTCTTCATTGTACAATGTAAAAGTGTCACGGTATTCAAAATGATAAACTATCGTGGCCATAACTGCTTTTAAAGTTTAACGAGGTATTTTATGGGTCTCGAAAATGATAAAACGAAGATTCAACAAATCTTGGTATCGTCGTACTCAATGTGACACACAGCAAAGTTAGTTTGAGGCTTGACGTCGCTGCGGGATAAGAGGATCAGCATAAAGTCTCTTGAAGCATTAAGACCGATGTATGGCATAAATTGTCAAGCACGTCGGGAACGTGCATGTACAGGTAGCTCTTACTGGTTCATACACGATGAACTACCAATATAACAAAATGTAGTTACACACGTCTGTGTATATGTGTACAGATATGTATGTGTGTGGGGTTGGAAATCGTCGGTAACGAATGCACGCTCGCTTTCGTGCCATCCAAGTACAAGTGAATTATAACGCGCTTGCAGCGAGCTCTTGAAGTTGTACGTATAGCTGTTTAGAAGAGACTCTATGAAGATTATGAATATGAATTAAACGCGCGCTCGAAGGGGGAGACAAAGTCTTAACAAGATTTCCTCGCACGGAGAAAAGCCGTTATCGAACTTACATCCCTCCCATCCCCGTCAATAATTTTATTCATCATTTTACCATAAATTATTATTCCAGAAAAATATATCAATTCTCCGATCAATCTCAGCTTCATGTTCGCGCGAGAAAAATTAAAACAATTGTTCGGTATATGTATTTAATATTTCAAATTCAATTATTATTACAATAGCTCCGAGTATTTCGACCTGCAATGTATATTTTACCATCATGTGGAATATTCTCTATCGGGGATTTGCGAATTTTCAGAGATGGTTTTTCATCGTTGGAAAATATTATTCGCAAGATACTTTTTCGTCGATATAAGGCAAGAGGGAATTGTAGCGAATTGAGGGTGGACGAGAGAGAGAGAGAGAGAGAGAGAGAGAGACGAAGAGGTGGCCGGGCATGGGGAAAAATATATGCGAAGCCATATCTCTCAACTCTTTTGCCTTGTCGGATATATATAGGAACGAGGTATTATTACGATCCACTTCTTGTTATCGAGATCGCACGAGAATTGAGCTTAGAAATCGACGGGAAATTTCGTCGAGTGCACGACATCATTCCGTTCGTTTTTTTTTTTTTTTTGTCTGATGCCATCCCTCGTCTCTTCTCCGGGATCATCGATATCGAAACTTTCGCGAGTGTATCGGGAATTCGCGAGAATCCGAGACACATTTTTCCACGATTCCATATCGGATCGACAAATCCTTCCCGTTCGTTTCTTATTCGTCTCGGCGAGTTAGGCGAGTCGCAAAATTCATCTGTATATATATTTATATGCATACCTATGAGTGTATGTGTATTCGAACTAATTTCAAGCGGAAAGGGGTCTCCCGCGTCTCCTCGAGGTACGATAGACGACCCGGGTGCAGCGTGCGGGGGCAATCGCAGTAAATCAGTGGTTCTATTACCGCGAACGCGAGAGCGTCGACGACGCGGGTCGAAGAGGACGAAGGTGGGAAGAGGAGGCGAAGGGATATCGGACGCACAGGGGATTTCCCTGTACAGTAGCACCGTGGGAGGTTGGTAAAGTTATTTCGTAACCCGAGTTGTACGCGGGGTGTAAATAACCGGACGGTCTGGAGAGCATACACAGCCGGGAGATAGTTGCTCTATGCGATAATATACATACGTATTACCGGGTATCAACAGCGCTGTATCAATTGTAATCCAACTGTGTGAAACAGGTGCTAATGAACTTACGAGTAACCGGGAATCACGTTTCTCGGATAATAAAATAGAACGAATGACAAATAAAGCATACGCGATTAAGAATACATTATTAATGTCATTCGAGTTATGGGACGGATAAACGAAAAAAAAAAAGAAAAAAAGAAAAAACTAAATCACAAGGAAGTATTGTTGGAGACTAAAGAAAATTGTTCATATGCATAATGCATTACATGATCTTTTTTTTATAGAAAAGTAAAATTTTGTTCACTTGCACGGATCTGTGATAGAAACCTACAAGATATAAATCGATATATTCACGAATTTTCATTTATCTATTTAAAAATAACGATTTTCTCTAATTTGGTAATTGTGAAATTTCGGTATATGTAATTTTAATCCCGCCAGACTATTCACGCTTCCTGATCGTCAAATAGTCATTAGGATTTAGCTATTATTGTATTATAGTGGAGAATGCGTCTCTAATATCCTCTCTCGTAGAGGATCAATCGCAATATGACACCCCGGAAATCAACGCTCCACTGGAACCGCAAAGACCAGCAGGGGAAGGGGTATCATTATGAATCGAGGATGCGGAGACAAATTCGCAGGTATATGTGGTATCGCATCAGTGCTGACCTGAGGCTGTATCTGTCATCTTTATCTCTCTCTCTCTCTCTCTCTCTCTCTTTCTCCCTCTCTCTCTCGCATACACAGCTTGTACTGTTCATGGTTAATAACCCCCGTGGCCATTTGGAAGATAACCAACGTGAGGCTATACCGGAGGGCGCATTAGCTTAATTGCAACAGCCAACGGGCAACCACGATTTATATATGAGACATTTCATGCGATATCAAACAACGTCTGACGTCTTTTTTCAAATTCATTAGATCCATGTGTTATATATTTGACGAATGTGTTGAGCTAAAATAAAATTCGATCTTCATTTATTTTTTTAACAACATAAATGAGTCGCAACTTTTTATTACACATTGCTGAACCAAAGACGAATGTTTTTCGATAAAATAAAAAAAACAAAAATTACAAAAACACTATCGCAATGACGAAAATTCGTGATGTCACGTTTTGTTCGGTAATGCACGTGAAAATTGTTGGCAAATGTGTTTACCTAAAGTACGACTCGATTTTCATTTATTTTATTAACAACATAAATGAGTCGCAACTTTTTCCACATTGTTGAATCAAAGACGAATGTTTTTCGATAAAATAAAAAAAATAAAAATTACAAAAACACTATCGGAAAGATGAAAATTCGTGATTTCACATTTTGTTCGGTAATGCACGTGAAAATTGTTGGCAAATGTGTTGAGCTAAAGTAAAAATCGATCTTCATTTATTTTTTTAACAACATAAATGAGTCGCAACTTTTTATTACACATTGTTGAATCAAAGACGAATGTTTCTCGATAAAATAAAAAAAATAAAAATTACAAAAACACTATCGGAAAGATGAAAATTCGTGATTTCACATTTTGCTCGGTAATGCACGTGAAAATTGTTGGCAAATGTGTTCACCTAAAGTAAAACTTGATTTTCATTTATTTTATTAACAACATAAATGAGTCGCAACTTTTTATTACACATTGTTGAATCAAAGACGAATGTTTTTCGATAAAATAAAAAAAATTTAAATTACAAAAACACTATCGCAAAGACGAAAATTCGTGATGTCACGTTTTGTTCGGTAATGCACGTAAAAATTGTTGGCAAATGTGTTTACCTAAAGTACGACTCGATTTTCATTTATTTTATTAACAACATAAATGAGTCGCAACTTTTTATTATACATTGCTGAATCAAAGACGAATGTTTTTGATGAAATAAAAAAAATAAAAATTACAAAAACATTATTGCAAAGAAGAAAATTCCTGATTTCACGTTTTGTTCGGTAATGCACGTGAAAATTGTTGGCAAATGTGTTCACCTAAAGTAAAACTCGATTTTCATTTATTTTATTATCAACATAAATGAGTCGCAACTTTTTATTACACATTGTTGAATCAAAGACGAATGTTTCTCGATAAAATAAAAAAAATAAAAATTACAAAAACACTATCGGAAAGATGAAAATTCGTGATTTCACATTTTGCTCGGTAATGCACGTGAAAATTGTTGGCAAATGTGTTCACCTAAAGTAAAACTCGATTTTCATTTATTTTATTAACAACATAAATGAGTCGCAACTTTTTACACATTGTTGAATCAAAGACGAATGTTTTCCGATAAAATTAAAAAAATAAAAATTACAAAAACACTATCGAAAAGACAAAAGTTCGTAATTTCGCGTTTTGCTTAGTAATGCACGTGAAAATTGTTGACGAAACGAATTCATGGATTACACCTACGATCTCTCCTACATCTACACTCTAACATCCCCTTCTTCATCCCCTTCTCGAGAATCATTCGCGCGGATCGTGTTAAGAGGGCATTATTCGGGATCGATGTTGCGTGAGATATGCGCCGTTAATGGTCCTCCCGAGACGTTTTCCGAGCGTGTCGCGCCCCGGATCCTTATATTTTTCCCTTTTATACATCGGTATAACACGTCGTACAACTTTATACACACATATAATGAATATATATCTATAAAAACGACGATAGAGACGCGAATGACGTATATATGTGTATTTTAAGGGTAACGACGCCGATACCGTTCTTCATCAGCGATTATCACGAAACTGCTACTATAAAAGCAGAATGAAACGATCAAGTCATTTTCGTTTTATTTGTTAAACCGTACAAATTCATTTAATTCACAAACGTCTACAGCGTTCATGTTTAAAAGCCCCGCTGATTGAACATAAAAAAAAATTGCAGTTTATTCAGATCGTAACGTACAAATAACGACATTTTGTCTAATGATAATAATTCCTCGTGGCGACATCTCGGGTCACTCGGAAATTTGCGTACGCTCGAGGAAGCGTAGAATCAATATTGTTTAAGGGGGGAAATAGGGTCAGACGGTTCAAAAAATCGATTTTTTTTTTATTTCATAAATTGTTAGTAAAACTATTGAAAAATATGTTCCCAAAATTTTAAATGAAAATTCCGACTCGTTCTATTGTTATAAGCCATTAAAGTGAGTAGCTCTCCTTCAGGCCCCGAGCGCGCCACGTGTACAACCGAGCGGTCACTATTTTTTCAAACGCGTTTTTTTGAACTTGCGTACACGCTAGTTTGAAAAGCTTTCAACCAATCGTTTTGAAAATTGGCAGTTACTTTCTTCATAGTATTGCGCTCTATATGAACCTAAAATCGGAATATTATCATTATTTGAAATAATTTTTTTTCTGCAAATAAAGTTGTAAAAAATGGCAAAAAATCATGCTTTTTTGTTTTGATCCCTGTAAAAAATTCAATTTTCTATTATTTTTGATAGCATTTAGGTTCATATAGAAGAGAGACATATAATGAAAGTAAATTCCAACCTCGTTTGATTTCGCATGAAAATTGCGGCTTCCAGAATGTACGCAAAATGCTGAGTCTGATTGTGACCTGCAATATGGAGTCGCTAATATCTTCGGTGTTTTTCAAGGAAATTCTTCAAAAATTTCATAGTATATACTTAAATATATGTATAAATTATTCTCAAAGTTTCAATAAATTATATTAATTTTTTATACTATAAAAAAATTCATGAAAATCATTGAGAAAACGCTGTCCTAACCCTATTTCCTTCCTTAATGGATATCTTATTGCAGACACGATATACTTATAAAATCACGTTTTCGCAAATGCGTTAAATTTATCGTTCAATGCGATACCACATAATGCAATATACAGTGGGCGAAAATAGAACGTGAAAGAGGTTCAACAATAGCCCATCGGAGTATAAATGATAAGATCGATAAGGCACATGAGGGAAGAATTTAAATTCGCTAAGTACACTTATCTCGGGGGGGGTATCGAGGAAAAAGAGTGAATATATATCGAGGATAAGAGAAACCGTAGGATAAGAGAAAACGAGGAAAGAGGGGTCCGGAGGAGGAATTACAATAGCCGCATTGATGATTTCCTTATCATTAGGTAGTGCATTTGGTTGCATCGTCAAGTGCATCAAAGTTACTTAGACATATTTATGCACTATCTGTATTCAATATACGGGAACTTACATATTTATGTATACGTAAAGTAATGGCCGGGGCGTCCCGTTGTACTTTACGCTGGGCGTAATAACTCGATGCACTTTAATCACGCGGCAAAGTTTAAATCCGAATTTCAATATCGTGAAAAACATGTTTTTAGTTTAAAAAAAAAATTAAAAATCGACCATCACCGCTCTCTAACGGATGAAAGATTCAGTTTTTTTTGTTTTTTCGTGACCGTATAAAAAAAATCAGATAATATATAAAACAGATGGGATATGAAATAACAAATAATATGTTTCGGAAGTGTTAGAAGGGAGGCATAAATAAACTATCTTATTTTCCCTCGATATCGTGGAGAATACACGTGTCCATAGGATCGAGAGAGCATGAATTTTCGAGATTGAACTCCTTTGTGTCGTACTTTCATCCGGAATATCGTAGTATCGCAAATAGAAATCTCACAGTGCGGAAATAATCGAGAGAGCGAATCAATGAGATGAGAGCGAAGGAGGCAAAAAAAACAGAAAAAGAAAGCCGAAAGATATGGCTCGGATCGGACGAGTAAAACGGACAAAAGGTCGAGTCGGAAACACTGCTACACTTCAAGCTAATCAATTTTTCTCACTTCATTGCGACAAACATCTTGTTAACGTTCCTCATCGGAACGGAACAGCCCGAGCATCGGAGCCACTCTCGGAAACACCGGAGGGTCGGACAAAAAATAGGGGGAGAAACTCCTCGGGGTTAATAAGATCAAGAGCTCTCTTCCCTTACTTCTTTCCGCTATTTTGCACTGGCGCTGTGTGCGTGTATGGTTTTTTTTTGTTCCCTCGTACCCTTCGGCAATGGACGCAAGAGTTTTTCCTTCCTCCGGTAACGAACCTCCCCAGACGACGAGGAAATTAAGAGTCGAACTGTAGCGTTATTGGATATCGGACGTTTCTCGATGGGAAAAGTGTAACTCGCTAGGTAATAGAATATACTGCGATATTTCATATCCTGTATTTTTATTGATTTATTGCCGTTCCTTGAATTTACGTTCTTGTGAAAAATACGAATAAATCGAGTTTAATGAAAAAAAAAAATAACACAAAACAAATCGGGTGCAAACATAATTTACGAAATATATCGAGTTAAATGTCGTCGTATTGAATTAACGGTTCATAGATCTGAATACTCGTACGTATTGAGGACATATTTTCAATTCTAATCCGTTGAAAGTGTCTATTTATACGTTAATCGAGCTCTGCCTTTTGTTTTTCCTCTCCGTCGCCGTATCTCGACAAGTACGAGGTCTGTTAAAAAAGTATCGCGAATTTTGAACTTCCGCGGGTTACGTATATTCGATTTTCGATTTTTTTCTGGCGTTAGGTTGGTACTCGTGTCCCTCACTTATGCTGAAAAAATCGGCCATTTTGAATGTTTAGTTAATTGTTGACAGCTGTTTAGGTTAGACGTGTTTTGGCCTGTCTTCGATTTTTGCCTATTCCAAAAAAGCCAGCTTCCATTGCGATGATTGAGCTTTGGTTTCCACGTTATAACCATAAACCCATGATTCGCCACCGGTTATGACCCTCTGGAGCAAATTTGGGTCGTCGCGGACCGAGTCCAACGGCTCCTTAGCAATGTTAACGCGACACTGTTTTTGTTAGAAATTGAGCAATTTTGGCACGAATTTCGCGGCGACCCGTCTCATGCCCAAATCATTGGTAAAAATCGAATAGCACGAGCCAATCGATATGTTTAGTTCCTCAGCAACTTCTCTAACGGTGATTCGACGATTGGCCAATATTATTTTCTTCGCTTCATCAATGTTTTCGTCTGCTGTTGATGTGCTCGGGCGTCCGGAACGCATTTCGTTGTTCGCATCTTCTCGGCCCTCTGAGAACATTTTGTACCACCGATAAACGTCGCTTTGGTTCAAGGTAGCTTCACCATATGCCACAGTCAACATTCGAAATGCTTCCGCGCACTTAATTTTGTTTTTCACACGAAATTTCATACAGATTCTTTGATCCATTTTTTGGAATAGGCAAAAATCGAATCCAAGCCGAAACACGTCTAACCAAAACAGCTGTCAACAATTAACTGAACATTCAAAATGGCCGATTTTTTCAGCATAAGTGAGGGACATGAGTACCAACCTAACGCCACAAAAAAATCGAAAATCGAATATACGTAGCCCGCGGAAATTCAATATTCGCGATACTTTTTGAACAGACCTCGTATATTCGAGAATTAAATTCTGCTCTTTTACCTCACATTGACAAACAATAGAGCGCCTTCAAAAAATATCATTTTTTCTAATCTAATTTAAAGAGTTCACTCTTATTTTCCTAATTTTATTTTACATTCAATTAGCCAAAGTGCACTGAAGTTAGAAACGTTCTTTTGTAAATTACCCCTTAGGGAGCACGGCCACAGTGGAATTTTTAAAAAATCAATGTTTTTTTCTTGCTTAAAGGATGCTCTATCATCATAAAATCAAGTTAAGTTAAATTAAGGTGGTAATTGGTAATTTCGTTCACCGACTTTGAGCGTATAACATAAGCCTATTGACACGGCCATACAGTAACCGAGCGCGCCGCGTGATAAATATCTTCGACAATTTTTACCCGATTTACTTCAAATTTAGAAATTATGTTTCTAATTGCATCTCGCAGAGAAGTACGTACGAAATTTCTGATTAGTTAAAAACTTTCCATTTTATGAGCAGTTTCATACGAAATTTTTCACTGAAAATTCACCTTTTAAGTTCAAATGCCTACAATTTTCGAATAAAACAATATTTTTCAAATTCCGTGCGTAATTCTCTAGGTATTCTGATGTAGATTAACAAGAATTTTTTTTTTATGTTCTAAGTCAAAAATTGTGGTTGCCAAATGTTACGTGCGGAAAAAGTGATACAAAAAGCAAATAGCAGTAGACGGCCATTTTGTGTAACAAAAAAAAAAAAAAAATATTTTCTATTAGTTTGATATTTATACTAAATAGATGTGTAATTAGTTTTATAAATAAATCATTTTTTTCATAGAAAAAAAAATTGTTAAAAGTGCACGTGATTTTAAACCGGCTACCGTGGCCCCTTACACCTTAACGTCAAGACGCTACCGTTTCTCTTGATCTTCGGTCAATCATAACCTCTAAGTACTTTAATTCTAAAATTCTTTCATTTTCTTTATCCTCTATCATCACTCTTAACATATTTCACCTTTGGTACGAAGAGATCGCGAGCTTTTTCGCGTTACAATCTCTGCTCTCGTATATATACCCGGACAAAGTAATATAGCGATATTAGAGAAGGAGAAGCAACAGCGAAGGGTTTGGAGGGATGCCGAGGCCGAGTAGAGTACAGGTTCAACGAGAGAGGTCGGTGGCGAACGTTCCTCGCGGTGGAGGATAGGCTATTCCAGCGGGAGAGCAGTCAGGGAGGAACAAGGAGAATACGACCCTGCTTTCGCTCTCGACGATCTCTCGGTACCACGCACGCCAGTAGTACAATATGTATATATAGATTCTGTGTATGTGTATGTGTGTGTATGTGTGGGCTGGGGAGTACCCGCGCCGCCTGTTAATCACTTCAGCCCTCCCTAGCAAAGTGTTTACCGTGGAGAAATACGTGGTAGCAGGTTGCCCTGTGAAGCTCACGAGCGTCCATCTCTCGTTTGCTGATAGGAACGTACGAAGAGACCAACGATATATAGAGCATATAAGTACATATATATAGATGTTCCATGTATAATATACATATATATAGGACACTTGGGGTAAAATGGTACACGACGATGAAATAAAATGAAAATTCCACAAGTTAATGGGGGAAATAGGGTTAGACGGTTCAAAAAATCGATTTTTTTTATTTCACAAATTGTTAGTGAAACTATTGAGAAATATGTTCCCAACATTTTTAATGAAAATTCCGACTCGTTCTATTGTTATAAGCAATTAAAGTGAGTAGCTCTCCTTCAGACCCCGAGCGCGCCACGTGTATAACCGAGCGGTCACTATTTTTTCAAACGCGTTTTTTTGAAAACGACTTTTTTTTAACTTGCGTACACGCTAGTTTGAAAAGTTTTCAACCGATCGTTTTGAAAATTGGCAGTTACTTTCTTCATAGTATTGCGCTCTATATGAACCTAAGATCGGAATATTATCAATATTTGAAATAATTTTTTTTTTGCAAATCAAGTTGTAAAAAATGGCAAAAAATCATGCTTTCTTTTTTTGACCCCTGCAAAAACTTCAATTTTCTATTTTTTTGATAGCATTTAGGTTCATATAGAAGAGAGACATATAATAAAGGTAAATTCCAACCTCGTTTGATTTCAGATGAAAATTGCGGCTTCCAGAATGTACGCAAAATGCTGAGTCTGATTGTGAGCTGCAATATGGGGTCGCTAATATCTTCGGTGTTTTTCAAGGAAATTCTTCAAAAATTTTATAGTATATACTTAAGTATATGTATAAAATATTCTCAAAGTTTCAATAAATTATATTCATTTTTTATACTATAAAAAAATCCATGAAAATCATTGAGAAAACACTGTCCTAATCCTATTTCCCCTCTTAGAGGGATGATTTTGTAAGCTTATGAAGTTTTTGTTAAAATAATGAACGAATATTTGTAATATACTGTTTAGTTGAATAAAGAAATTATTGACAAAATCCTCGGGCAGCCATTATTTCTTTCATCAATCTTCGCAGAACTTTTTCGAAACATCCGTCCGCACATGTCAATTGAAGTATTTGAATTTATCGCGCCATTTGCGCGTTGTCACATTTTGTCAGGACGCGATATATCGCCATCGAGGCATTAATATTTTCGTTTTAAACACAATCAATTGCGTTATATATCGTGAAAATTCTCAACGTTCATCAATATATCATTTTATCCCTGCAACAACCGCCCTTGCAACGCTCGTCGAGCTTAACACACGTGTATATTTGGCTCCAGCGAACCTCGACAATTCGATAAGATGCGCTGGTCTGTTCCAGCGGAGCAGAGAGGATATCGAGAATCGAGAGTCAGAGAAGTGAAAAAAACCGCGAGTTTCTCTGTGTGTGTACATCTGAGTAAGCTTTTTTCTTTTCTTTTACCCTTTTCACGCGTGGGAGGAGAACCCATAGAATCGATTTATGATACATTTTTTACGGGAAAAGCTTAACTGAACGAGGAAAAAAGTTTATACCTCATATATATATATGTATATGTACATAGATGTATAAAAAGCATTTTGTACTTTATTTTTGTCGAATTCTTCGTACTTTTATATTGTTTTTCTTCTTTTTGTTTTCCTCGTATATTCTCCCCCCCCCCCGTGATACACCCTATTTTCAAACACTGCGGGGTATTATAGGGTGATTTTAGTTTCTTCTCGGGGCGAGATCGAGCAGCGGCGAGGGTGAGACAGCAAGAGATCTAGTTTAATATATACTGCACATACAGAAGTAGTGATATGACTGGGATCGTTGAAAGTCCGATCTTGGGCCTTGTACGTCCTCCATCATCGGTTTATGAGGGTACGGGATAATCGAAGATTCGTACCTTGTGAAACTCTCACGAGAAGAGAGAACGAGAGAGACATAGGGAGAGGAAGAGAGAGGCGACTCTTGATACTAAAGTCGCGAAAGAACAATACCGTCACGAAGATACGACGAGTCAACGTGTCTGCGTACGTGTAAGCTAACTTATAGATAAACATTTATGTACATTTAACATGTACGTAGGGGCGTTCTACGGTAAATAGGGTGATTTAAAAAAAAAATTTTAACCAGTTAAAAAAAAGAAAAGAATTCATTTTCTTTTTATCGTTAAAAAAAAAGGCAAATAAGACCATTTATAATCCATTCTGTGTTTGTGTGTCGCATACTTTTGCGACAGACTCATCGATCATTCGCTAAATGAACGAGACAAGTTGGTTTTATAATGAACGATATATATTTTCCGATTCCTCAATCGTTCACAACGGATAAATTAACATACGGTAAGGTATGTTTAAAACTCCTATGTGTTATATATATATATGTATCCGGTGTTGTATATATTTACTCAAATGTATGTACGGCCAGAGTCACGATTGCGAAACGCTCACGCATTCGCAGCATGCGGTCTCTCATTCATTCATAAGCCGGAGTTCTCTCCTCGCGGATCCTGGCGTGCACACGCAAGAAATATGTATCTAACTAATGAAGTGGCCCCGCCGGAGGTCGTCGTCGTAACCAAGTACGCTACATATGCATGTATGTGTAATATATGTGTGTATATATATATATATATATATATATATATATATATATATATACACACATATATATACAGGGTGTCCCAAAGCTAACAGGTACGGGAATTACGGGGATACGGGAATTAGATTGGCTCCGGATCTATCAGAATAAACAAATATGACCTCAGTAAAAGTCTAATGGTTTTCGAGAAAAATCGTTTTTTTTTATTTCTTGGAAAATCGCTACCTAGTGCTTGTTATTCTGCTGCCATTGCTATGAAAGTCCAAATCGTTAGCAAATCAAGGTTCAAGTTCACAACTAAATCCGAAAGTGGTGAGAAATATAAACGAAAACAGCGAGATAACAAGAATATCAATTGTCGGAAAAATTAAAAAAGACGATTTTTCAGTAATTCGCTATTCTTGTTGTCTCGTTGTTTTAATTTGTGTTTCTGATCACTTTAGAATTTGGCGTGGATTTGGACTTGGATTTGCTTACGATTTGAACATTCATAGCCAATGGTAGCAGAATAACAAGTGCTAGGTAGCGATTTTACGAAAAATCAAAAAAGACGATTTTTCGGTATATCGTTATTCTTGATGTCTCGCTGTTTTCGCTTGTGTTTCTGATTACTTCAGGATTTTATGTGAATTTGGACTTGGATTTGCTGACGATTTCGACTTTCATAGCCAATGGTAGCAGAATAACAAGCGCTAAGTAGCAATTTTCCGAGAAATCGAAACAGATGACTTTTCTCGAAAACCATGAGACCTTTACTGAGGTCATATTTGTTTATTTTGATAGGTCCGGAGGTCATATTTGTTTATTTTGATAGGTCCGGAGGTCATATTTGTTTATTTTGATAGGTCTGGAGGTCATATTGGTTTATTTTGATAGGTCCGGAGCCAATCTAACCCCCGTGGCACTCTGACGTACTAGTTTTGGGACACCCTGTATATATAGCATTTATAACGAAGGACCACGACCTGCCTCAATGCAGCTAGATGTCGCAATGTTTCGCATATATTCCAGTGTAAAATTCGCAAAAAAAAAACGGAAGAAACTTACTTGATGAAGATGACAAGAACATGTCATATATTCCGAATGGAAAATATGATTGAAAAAAATTAATAACGAATTGTACGAAAAATAGTTGAAGGCGAATTAATTCTTTGCGAACATATTTAGTGGCTATAAACACCCCGTTTGATTGAGGACAACCCCTTTGATATTTATCAATGCTACAAAAATGTTTACTGTCAAAATTAACGTCTCTGCTTCAATTCCCTGAATGTGCGAATCGCGATCAGGAAATGTTTCTTTTATATAACGTAAATTTCGTCGTGAAAATTATTTAGCAAACCGAATGGTTAGATAAATATTGATGAAAATCGAAAAGTTAAATGAAACATCATTTATCAAAATGATACGTCAATTGATTAGAGGTTAATTAAAAATTGTACCAAAATAAACGACACACTAATTAAAACGTGAACGAAAAAATCAATATCTTAGTGATTTTACATTGCAAAACGCTTTCTAGAATAGTAGATTTTTTTTAAATATTTGTGCCCTATGTTTAAATAGTTTTCTCATAAAATCATCGTGCAAATCGGACAACGCAAATTAACAGATTGGCATTTAAAAAAATATGGTTAACCCCCGGTGTTCGATCCATATTTGACGAGACATTTTTCGAATATTCCAATGTCAAGATGAAAACAAAAAGCAACGCAATATTCGATTTTTATTGATCGTTTTTTTTTCAATTTTATTTTCATTCCGGTGGCTCGTCAAATTCTCCGGTGGCGGTCCACCTTGCGTTGCGAAAAAAAAAACACTCGCGGTTTTGCTAGCGCTACAGCTATGGCATCCCCTCGATGTTTATTCCAGGAAAAAAAGAAAATTGAAAAGAAAAAAAACGAAGATGAAAAAAGAAACATACCGTGGCTCTCGTAAAGCTAGACGATTTTCCGTAGTTTCGAGCATGAGTTTTCCTAATTGGTCGAAAGTGCGACGAGGTCTGGAAAAACCGCGTTATACAAACGTCCACGACGTAACATCGAGGGCGTGAAGGAGGGAGGGCGGCGAGAGGGAGGGAGGCGAGAGAAAGGGGGCGGAAAAAAAAAGAAGATAAAACATCTGAAAAGCAAACGCTTGAGCGTCGCTTCCCCGTGTTATAACCACGAGGGCCGAGAGTCCTCGTCGTTAGGAAAACCGCGAGCGATAAAATTTAAATTGCACGTTCTCCTCTTGCCGCGCCACAGTCGGGGACGCGTTTGCCATTCGGTAAACATTCGCAAGACTATTTTTCCTTCGTGGCAAAAAATAATAATAAAAAAGTCTCTGCTCGACTCGTTGGATTGAAGAAAAAAAGAAAAGAAAAAACACAACAAAAGACGAGGGAATAAATCATCGAAATTTCCGACGAAAGAAAATCCTCGCCAATATGATAAGTTTTATCGTTGGAAATTAAATTTTTCCCAATCCAGATAAACTGTCGGCGCGGTATGTATGGAAAGTCGGAAAGTTGGTTCAAGTATTTGTTGTAATAAATAATCGAATTTGTTGCGTATATATAAAGCTATATGTAGATATATATACGTATAAATACGTGATATAGAAATCAGGGGTAGAGCTCGCGGTTTATCGCGTCATAAATCGTGACTTCCGGTGAACGCGTGAATCGAATGCATGTATATAGACATATAGCTAGAACCATATATAAAGGATATTTCAGGATAAATAAAAAAAAACATAATTTTCAAAATTTCTACTATTATTTCGTATGAAAAAATAGTTCAGTAATGAAAAAAATGATTATTTGTTTAAATAATTATTGTGTAAGAACGGTATTTTTAATGATTATTTTACCTCGCATTAGCCGACTGTTCACAGAACTTCATTGTTTTTCAATCATGAAATCATTTTTCCAATGATAAATAAGGCAAATATAGAGAAAAAAAAGACGCATTTCAATACCACATCGAAAAATATGATTTTTTATCGAGAATCGATTCTTCAAATTTTCGAAAAAACCGAAAATGCTTAACAGTATTGAGGGCTCACGTACCCCTGAAATTTTCAAACAATCGATTTTTCTTTACAGATTTTTATTCTTTATACTTTTAAGAATTTTGTAAAAAAAAAACTCTTAAGAAAATTCCACTCCGTTACAAAGTTATCGAAATAAATATGACCGGGCATCGGGCTTGAACGACTACCTGGCTAAACTTCAAACGCGTTTTTCTCGAAACTATATTTTTAAACAGAGTCAGCACGATAACTCAGTTAATTTTAAATATTTTTCAACTTTTTTTTTTTACATCTTGATAATTATTTTCTCTACAGACTGACGAGAGGTTTTTGTCATTTTTTGGTTGGACAATTTTTTATAAATTATTAAAGACTAATATTTTTTTAAATTGCATACTAAAGTTTGAAATACTGAATTCCTTTATTTTTGAAAAAAATAAAAAAACATCCCTCCGTCAGACTATTACTACTACATTATTTTACTAGATTCTTTTTTATTTTTACAGATTGGATAATTTTTCGTGAAGTTATGATGTCGTCAGGGAGCCGCCATGGTTTTCATGAGTAGTCCATTTTTACCCGTAAAAAATAATGTTAATATTTTTAAAAAAACATTAAAACATTTTTTTTCTTATAGTTGAAGAGTTAAAAAAAAATCTGAAATCAACAATTTAATTTTTTTTTCACCCTATAACCTTTATAAGAATTTTTCGAATATTACTCGCTTTTCAGCGCGCGCAGCGGTATGTGAGCCCTTAATTAAGGGGAGATATACACCTAGCATGGTCGAAAAAATCGATTTTTTTTTGCATTTTCTTGAAGCTTGAGGTCTCAAGAATATCTAGTGAAAATTGCAAGTCAATATCTCGATAAATAACGAAGTTATAGCTGAGAGAGTGAACCGCCTCCGAGAGCGCGCCGGATTTCGTCTGTGAATGAATATTCTTGGAAAAATGGATAACAGATATAAACGTTCTCGGAAAGCTCATCGATCCGAATCTTTTCGCAAAGATCGAAGTGAAAAGAAAAAAACCGCCTAAAAATCGGCAATCTACGAAAAAGTAGAGCTTTCCGACGAGAATATCAGTTCCAGTGCCAAAAGATTCCATGTAAGTTGACAAATTTCATGATTTATTCATTCCCAAATTTTTAAATGCGTTTTTCTCAAAGCCACGTTTTTCAAATCGGTACCCAAAATTTCTCGAAAACCAATGAACCGATTACCTTGAAATTTTTTGTGGTTATTGTATACATCATTATCCAGTACTTGTCATAGGATTTTTTTTTTCGTTGCTCAGTTTTTGTTTTACAGGCAAAATAATAACTAACTTTTAGTCGAAAAATCGCTATGTTATGTTGAAACGTCCGCCATTTTGTCATAAATCGATATTTTCAAAATTGGCTATGACAAGTACTAGATTTTAGTATCTAATTTAATAAGCTTTTTGGTTTTTTTGTTTCAGATAATTTTTGAAGAAACGCCAGTGGGTACCGTTTAGCCAGATTTTTTTACGGCGCTCCGAAGATTACACAACAACCTTGTCAATTTTTTATTTTTTTTTATAAAAAAAATTGAACATATTTCTGAATGTGTATACTTTTAGATAGAAAATCTCCCAATCCGAAATTTCAAATAGTTTTCCTAAAAAAAATTCTCAAAAATGATCCTTTTTTTGCGGTTCCTAGGTGTATATCTCCCCTTAAACACGCGTTTTTCGTATCGTTCCGCAACACGTATAACACATATTGCAAATGATGTAAGCGATCGTCCGCCTTCTAATCGTTGCTCAAGAAAAAATACAACGTCTATGCATTCTCTCGTAAATGGAAACGCAATTTTTATATTTATAACACTTCATTTCGATGTATCTACAAACATTTTTCGATCTGTGCGAAATACCATACGTTTTTATTAACGCGGAACGTCTCATCTGCATGTAAAAACATGTGTTGGATAATACGCATAAATTCTGAATGGAAGATATATATAGATGATATTAGTGTATAACGTCGAGTAATTATGATGAACCGTTCGACGAGTGAGCGACGTACAGCCACACGGGTATAATATCATCTCTCTTGCATGCTCTCTGCTACGTGGAAAATAAATATATATATATATATATATATATATATATATATACACAATATATATATATCTCAAATCCTAAGAGAAATAACGTATTCTCGCATTGACGAGGATTGACACAGTGCCCCGAGAGATTTCCCAGGCCGAGTGAGTTACGTGGGAAATACGTTGTTTATATATAATATCCGGGTAGAAATTTGCCTGTACACGAGTCAACTTGCGGGATAACGCAAAATTAAAGCTCAACCGTATTCATATACAAAGAAGGTTATTCCAAGAGCAACGGAATGTTTGTTCTATCTACGTTAAATGTTTTTTTTAAAACGGACATTAAGGGACGCTAAACTACCGAGTACAGCTGCTAGAAGGGGAGGTTTCACAAATGGATAAATTTTGTTCCTGAATTCTATTAGAATACCCCGACGAGTGCAGAGAATTATGCAATGACCCAGATAATAAAAACAATATTCGCCATCTTCGAGTGATGCACTTTTGAAATATTCATAAGACGAAAAATTCGTGGAGTTTTTGTTTTTCGTCATAACAAACTGAGTTTTCGGAGTAATTTTTTTTTTCCTTAAAAATATAAAAAATTGTTCGCTCATGTTTATCATTTTTATTGGATGTTTCATTCTTTCGATCTTTCTTACCGAAACTTTAAAACCTCTTCAAACCTTCCGATGCGACTCGTGAATTTTTTTTGTTTTAATTTCTTTTAGAAATCAAAGTGCAGTACTTTGATTTCTAAAAGAGATTCTAAAAAAAAAAAAAAAAATTCACGATTAGCATCGGAAGGTTTAAAGAGGTTTTAAAAACATGACCCACAGTCATTAATATACGTCAATATATACGTTAGGTATCGTATAAATATATCTATACGTCTATATACTGAAGTAAGAAGAATTTTGCTGCCATTCGTAATATAATAGGATTCCATTATAAATAATGAATAGCGTAAAACTATAATGAAATGATTTATCGTTTCTATTTCCTTCCTATAGAACTGACAATGCATTTTTTTCGTTTCTTTGGGCTTGTCTTTAGTACGTTTCCTGCACAGTCGCAGAGGCAGCGTTTCTCTCGAAGATGCACATACGCAGAAACCACACGCGTTACATTGCTCATAGTTATATTACATACGTATATGTACAGAAAGTTCTTGGTGTTTGTCGAGCGAGTGTATTAGTTCAAGGCAACAAAACCTGGAGAGCGATAGAGAGAGAGAGAGAGAGAGAGAGGGAGAGAGAGAGAGAGAGAGAGAGAGAGAGAGAGAGAGAGAGAGAGAGAGAGAGAGAGAGAGAGAGCAGAGGACACTGTGCGAGCAGCGGTCCAGGAGAGACCAGACCGCGTAATAAATCTGTCCCAGATGGCGAGGTATATCGCATAGAGGCCAGCCACAGAGATCCCGTGGGTTCTTTCTCTCACTCTCTGCGGGATACACGAAGGGTAGAAGCTCAGAAAGCACGATGTGCAAAGGCCAGACAGAGGAGGGAAATCATCGGCGACGCGGTTTGCACTCAGGATCAACAATGACGAAGATGATGGTCAAGGGTTGCAGTGAAAAGTTAACGACGTCGGCAGAGTACGTAATAAAACGATAACAGAAATATATCTCGAATGTTTTTTTCTTTTTCTTTTCTTTTTCTGTGAAAATCAAACTTTACGATTACATGAAATCGTAAAATGTCGTAATATTTCGTTATCTTGCGGGATAATTTCTTTTCGTCACATTTGCCCGAGTCTTTCGGTAATTTAACAATTATCCAAACTTGAAAGTTAAAAAAAAAGACGAATTAACGAAATTCGTATATTAAGATTATCGTAAATTCCCTTTTTTCGTCGTGATCAATGAAGTTTAATCTTTGACGAAGCGAAGTCGAATTTTTTTTTCATTTTCTCGGTGAAACTGATTCACTCGTTTCATTCTATCGTTGTCACATACGAATATCATTATTGTTTTAACAAAGAAGAATAACCAATTGAAATTATTCAAGATATTTCTCGAGAAATGTTTATTGCCTGTATATTTCTATTAAACATCAACAGCTGCTGACGAGGAATCTCGCGAGCACTAACTGTGCGAGCAGTTTTATATGCATATAATATATGCGAAACATCTCTATGCCGGAAGTCATTCAAAGGCCACCGCTATTACAGGAGGACACAGAGCCAAACGAACGTTAAAATGAATGATCGAGGTCACGTGGGTTTGCTAATAGCGATTATTTAGTAGGATCGTCGTTTTGTTAGAGCTTTTTCAATCAACGTTGGAATTTCAATCGGTTGTCATGATAAGCAGGAAGAATAATCAACGTCCATTGCTGAAAGCCTTCTGCATCTCCAAGTCTTCATGGATACGTATAATCCAGGTTGACTTTTTATTTCCCTCAATATCGCCACGTTATCGAACGCGAATACAGATCTGATAAGGCAAACAAAAAAGAATTGAACAAAATCGATATTTTATTTCACCGATTTTTATTGATGCCTTTTATTGATATTTATCGTTTTCTTTCACGAATGAAAAATATATCATCGAAGTTTCATATGACTTGTACGATCATTTTTCTCTTTTTTTTTTTTTTTTCAATCAATCCTTTGTTTTTATTCATTTTTGGACGAAATTGCCTGCACTATATTTATTACGGTACTTTATCATTCGGTGACAGCAAAAATACGTGTGCACGCTATTCCGGTATATATATCTTTATATATAGATTGCAATATATAGAGGACAAAAGTGACTTTATTCAAGAGGCGATATATTCTTAATTAGTTACGCCACGCCTACAGTTTATCGTCGCGATTATCAATTAGAGTTGCTTTCCATTATTATTATTATTGTTATTGTTATTATTATGATCATTATTACTATTACGGTAGCAATTAGGGTGCGGACATTAATAGTACATATATAGAAATGAAGAGCTTCGGGGCAGAGGAAAACACACCTCTCGTGATCGTTGTTGGGAGCGATTCCCCCAAGGGGCGATTATATATTTCGATACGCCATTCATACTCGCAACGCACTGTTAGTAACGGCTAATTTTGCAACAGCGATGATGATCTCAAAACTGCGTACAGCACACAGCCACATATGTATGAACATCTATATTAACATTTGTAAACGTATATATATGGGGTATTTTAAGTTAAATCGACACGAACCCAATCATCCTCATCCCCTTTAAGGGGGGAAATAGAGTTAACGGTTCAAAAAATCGATTCTTTTTAAATTTCATAAATTGATAGTAAAACTATTGAAAAATATGTTCCCAAAATTTTAAATGAAAATTCCGACTCGTTCTATTGTTATAAGCCATTAAGGGGGGAAATAGGGTTAGGACAGCGTTTTCTCAATGATTTTCATGAATTTTTTTATAGTATAAAAAATGAATATAATTTATCGAAACTTTGAGAATATTTTATACATATATTTAAGTATATACTATAAAATTTTTGAAGAATTTCCTTGAAAAACACCGAAGAAAATTCACGACTGCCTTGACTTTGTTTTTCTTGGTACTATTTTTGCAAACGCGTTTTTCTGAAAACGACTTTTTTTGAACTTGCGTACACGCTAGAAAAGTTTTCAACCAATCGTTTTGAAAATTGGCAGTTACTTTCTTCATAGTATTGCGCTCTATATGAACTTAAAATCGGAATATTATCATTATTTAAAATAATTTTTTTTTTGGCAAATAAAGTTGTAAAAAATGGCAAAGAATCATACTTTTTTGTTTTGACCCCTGTAAAAAATGCAATTTTCTACTTTTTTGATAGCATTTAGGTTCATATAGAAGAGAGACATATGATAAAAGTGAATCCCAAACTCGTTTGATTTCAGATGAAAATTGTGGCTTCCAGAATGTACGCAAAATGCTGAGTCTGATTGTGACCTGCAATATGGGGTCGCTAATATCTTCGGTGTTTTTCAAGGAAATTCTTCAAAAATTTTATAGTATATACTTAAATATATGTATAAAATATTCTCAAAGTTTCAATAAATTATATTCATTTTTTATACTATAAAAAAATCCATGAAAATCATTGAGAAAACGCTGTCCTAACCCTATTTCACCCCTCAAATGTTGTTTTTCTCACTCTTGAGTATGTCGAAGGGCAACATTGACAAACGTTCTGTATCAAGTTAGAGCTCCCTTTCGCAAAATTTGCTTGGTCAGTATCAATGGAATTTTTTAATACATTGTTCAACATTGAATTTGTTTACGTGAACACTCGCGCTTCGATTTACTGTGGCGCGTATAAAAATCTCTCATACAAACACCATCTGCTTATCGTTCACGTTCCTGCGTGTTTAACGTTTTTAGCGCGACCTAATTAATTTTTATTCGGGAGCAAAAGTCCACGTAAATAAACTCATTATGAATTTTCTCAACATTCCAAATGTTTTTGCAGGAATTTTTTTCCGTAAACACAAAATTATTTATCGATTACAGGGGTTACACAAAAATCAGGATTCACTTTGTTAAGTTATTTTTTTGACAATTTCGTTATCATGTATTTTTGTTAAATCATTTCTTGACACGAAAATAATTGAGTGCGTACACCGTGAGCTTTACTTAATTGATAAATGATAAAATAATTTGAAAATACAAGGATCATTTAACGAAAGAATTGATAGTTTTCAATGCTAAACTATTTTCAATGCTTTTCAACTTGAAGATCGTCACAATTCTGTGAATTTGTCCTGAAATGACCCATATGTATTAATATGAAGTTCCGCGTTTATTCGATGTTTCGTTTATTTCGTTTTATTCAGTGTCAACCATTCGTTCGAATTTAAAAAAACACAACGTAATTTGATACGCGATACTTTTATAATTGCATTTCGTTAGGACAGGCATTGAAATCGAAATGTTCGATATGTTCGTTCGCAATTTCCATTAACGTTTCGTGTTCCATTATCAATGAACTTAATTAATTTTCGTAAATAGGAAAAATGCACGTGACCAGGACAAAATTTACAACGGAAATTTATTTGTCGAGTAAACAAAAGTTATACTCACACGTGGGTCTCGTCCTGTTTGGCCTTGTTAATGGTATCCATGGCCTTTGCGGTGGATGATTCGCCGTTACTGCAATCCAAAAACAAATAATGATAATTAATACAAGGATAATGAATGACGATCGTGTACATTTGCACTGTTGAGGTTTATCGTTGCGTTATATTTATTTTTTTCACTATGAATGTTGAAACAATTTCGTATATTTGTCTCGTAGAGCTATTAATTTTTGTCTCTGTCGGTATTTCGTAAATCATATGGTAATGAATTGCAATCTATCGAGATTGTAAGATCTACATTATTTTTACGAATAATTATGCATTAAATTATTGATTATTAATTTAAATATATTTGCATACGTGTCATGTATGTCGGTCTTGAGTTTTATCAGAATTATATTACGAAAAATCCGGAACGAAGCCGTGTACGAGCGGAGAACGTGCTGATACACAAGTTTATTTGAAACAAGAATGAATTGATGATACGGAAAATGTAAACTGTTTAGTTTTTCCTTGGTTGTTAACGCCGATTTCTTGAAGTACGTGCCTGAAGAACGTGCGAATCAGAGAGTATTCACCAAAGGAGAAACAAAGTGTTTTACTCATCTTTTATTTTCTTTTCTTTTTCAAATCACGGACTTTGGTGAATTCCGACACGAGGCAAATATCAAGCTAAAATGTGCAGTGGTAGGAGAGACAACGACAGAGTATAAAATGCCGAACCCTATGCTCTATTGGCATTCATAAAAAATCATCTTGACTTCTAAGCGGGAGCGAAACAAATTTTTAAAAGTGTCATTACAACGCGAGAACACTGTTTTTTTCTACAAGTCCAACGAACACGTTTCCGCAAGTAATCCGTATAAAATTGACATCATAAAAGTTTATCGTAAAAATTTTTTGTCATTGCTAATAAATTTAATACAACAACTAGGATAATTGGCATTAAAAATAAAAGAATGTACTTCTCGTGTCTATGATATAAAAAGTAATAGTAGTAATGTCTCGATTATAATTTTTATTTAAGAAATATCAAGATAGTGAATTTACTGAAATTTATTATTTAACGCATGTTTAACGTCGTATACCTCTGATATATGAATAGCTGGCAAGAAAAATGCGAAACATTTCTTCTGTAAAGATGAAGACATTGTGTTTTGGGACATTTCGAATAAGAAAAATATCATTGTCGCTACTTGAGCTGAATAAAATACCGATCCAGTGACCGATACGTTTACTTATGTTTTTTTTTTTGACGCGAGATAAAACACATCGAACGTTTTACACACAAGGTACGCACGTATAGTGCACGTAGATAGGAGCAATTGTTAATTCATCGTGTCTGCTGCGTGATTAAAAATGCACGCGATGCTGGCGAAAAGAGAGCCCTGAGCTATCGTCTCGAGACGTTTCAACCGGGGAACGCTTTATCCCTCCACCCAACCACCCTTAAAAAAACATCTTCCTTTGTCTCGAGCAAACGTATACCGGATCGATGAACATTTTATCGGAGCAAACGAAAGAGAAAAAAACTCGTGCATAAAAATTTCAAATTTCACTCAAAGCAATCTTAGGTTTTTCGTTAAATTTTCTTAATAAAAGAAACACATTTTTTAAACGAAATTGCTCGACACGTGAATTATATGTTTCAGCATTTTATTATAACACGTGGCGTTGTAAATGTACAAAAAAAGCTTGGAATATTGTTGTTTCAATTTTTACGATCAGCCCCTACGTCTCTTTTGAAAACATTATCGATGTATATGCATGGCATATGCACAATCTCCGGACATCAATCCTATTGAAAATGTATGGCACTTGGTGGATGTAGAAATTAGAAAAAGAAAAATAACAAACAAATCCGATCTCCAAAGAGTGCTTTTAGAAGAATGGACGAAAATAGCAAAAGAAACAACGCAAAAGCTAGTAGAATCCATGCCTAAGAAGACTCGAGGCGATAATTGAAGCAAAAGGGATGCACACCAAATATTAGTTATAATTAACAACTATGATGATGTAGGTTTTCACTATAATCGTAAGTGTATGAATACTTTTTTGGCCCGAAAATGTTCGTTTTTTTTGCATAATTCTTCTATTATTCCTGGGAAAAAATTCTCCATTTGCAGTTTATCTCTGTACCTGATGTACTATTAAATAAAATTGGCTTTCTTTGCGTATCGCTTATGTCTATAAAGTTATCGCAAAAAAATAAGGTGTATGAATACTTTTTTTACCCACTGTATGTATGTTGTGTGTGTGTGTGTGTGTGTGTGTGTGTGTGTTTGTGGGTACGCAAAAAATATTGAGGAAATATAACAGCGGTAAGAGAAAATATGCGGGAAGAAGCACGTAGATCTTTATATAAGCGAGTAAATGCGGTGAGAAAGAGCGGAGCCAGCAACAACTTCTTGAAAGTCACGTTAACCGTCTTCGAAGTCTTGAGACATATAACTCACGAGAACAGACGTAAATGAGGGTACATTAAAGTTTGGGTGTGGGTCGTGTACGAGGGAGGTTGGGATATAGAGACGCGAAGGTTCGGAGAAGGTACGAGTAAGAGTCGAGAGAAAATGGTTTGGTAAGGGTGAAGGTATAATCAGAATTAACAATTCAGAGTCTCTTGGTTATGGAGGCGAGACGAGAGGTCGTGGGTTCTTGGGGTTGCTCCCATGTTAAAGTACATGTATACGCGGATACCTATATACATATACGAGACTGTATAGACTGTTAAATGCAGAGGGACGAATCCCACATCGTTTAACATACAAAACAGTGTGGGATACGTTCTTCTGACTTTTAGCAGTTTGTCTATGAGGTGTACCAGGCGAAATTGGCAAGGTCGAAAACCCGACAATGTTTCATCAAAAAACATCCCTTACAAATGTTGAGATTCTTTTTTTCAAACATTAGTTTGATTATTACTAACGAAAGCGTTACATTGCTACTGAACGCTGTTGAAAATTGTCGGTTTTTCTGATATTTTGACAATAAAATCTGGATTAACACTTGCATCACATCGAATGAAAGACAATAGCTACATTTTTTGGATATGTTTGAAGACGTAGAAAAGCTGGCATCGAGAGGGTTTTGTCATCGTCAGTGAACGTAGAAAGCTCGCGGTTCATTCGTCAACTGAGTACATCATAAAAAAGGTAGAATATGACGAAATTTGTGTGCGTTCTCGTCTTGATGGTGACCGCTACGGTTGCCTTCGAGTTTGGATTTATTAGAGAAGGTCCGGCTGCCACCAGGACAGAAGCTGCAACCTCTAAGGTTGTAGCTGGTGGACGAAACTCCGTCTACTGTGATATGTTGTACTGTGAGCGTGAACGTCATCATACACTCTGCCGATACTCCGTAAGCGATTGACAATAAATACATTTTTTCGTCATTACTTTCACTATAAATTTTCATCATATTCGAGTGATATAATGGAAATAAAGATGAATATTACATTTGTTATAGTCCAATGAAGTAAATGAAACCAACTGCGGTAATATTCCTGTGAAAAGGCTTACCGCAAAGGAACAAACGGAAATTCTTGATATCCACAATGAGCTAAGAGACAAAGTTAAGGCGGGAAATGAGACACGCAGGAATCCAGGACCGCAGCCGGCTGCAACGGAACTCCAACATTTGGTAAAAACATACGTACCCGATTCAATGAAAAAATTGTATTAAAAAATTATCTATTCACAATTCGTTTGATCGTACAGAATAGAAAAACTTTCATACACATTTTTTTTTTTTCAATATTACAGAAATGGGACTCGGGGCTCGCTGAGATTGCTCAAGCGTGGGCTAATCAGTGTGAATTTGCTCACGACGAGTGCCGCGACACCGGTGAGATTTATGACGAATAATTTGTATAATATATTCATTTTTATAGTAGCGTAATATAATATATTCTAATATACCATATATTACGGTCAATCGGTTCAGGTAATGTGCATTATGTGCGGCTTACAAACATTTTTCGATCGGACATACCAGCTCGCATACATAAAGAACGATGTCTTTTTCATTTAATCCCTCATAGATGTTAATTACTTGTGTGTGTGTGTGTGTGTGTGTGTATAGGGCTTTGATTCACCCTATGATATATATTGTGAAAAAACTTTTTTTTTTGTAATACTTATTGAAGAGGCCCGCGACTGTAAAAATTAGTAATAACATTTAACGCAATGTTTTATTTTACATTTTGCAGTAAGCTCTTATGTCGGTCAGAACATTGGTTTTACAGCAACCAGCGGACCTTATGGTACGACGAGTCACACCGAACTAGTAAAAACCTGGTACAATGAGGTCGAGAAATTTAACAGTCGCAAAGTCACATCTTTCACGTGAGTAAAAAAAAGAGCGCGATCCAAAAAAGGCCGTATATTAATCATTGCTAATGTCGTTAGTTTTTTTAACGCAAATAAAAAAAAAACTGATTCCTTTAGTTTAGATGTAACTTGATGAAAAAAAAAAAAGATTTATTTGATGTTCACGAATTTTCCTTATTTTCGATGTATTTCGGAAAGAACAAAAACGTAATTTGTCCTGTGTATTTCGGCCGTTACAGTCCCCAAATCGGAACCGGTCACTACACCCAGTTGGTATGGGCCAAATCAAAGTTCGTAGGATGCGGAATTGTTCGTTATAACAACGAAAAGACGGAAAATCTCAATCGGACTCAGCTAGTGTGCAACTACAGACCGGGAGGCAACGTGATTGGCCAACCCATTTATGGACAGGCCACTCGAGGATAAAAGGATGCAAGGACGATGCATGGAGGCGATTAATTATTTTTCCACACGCGCCTACAACGTTCCGCCTTAGTTTCTATATATTATCTTAACGATAAAATACTTTTGATTAACCCCTTATCGCGTCGTAAATGAGACGTTATTATTTTAATTTTCAACACTATTATTTCATAATAGTTTCCTTTATTGGGTAATTATACTTGAGCGTCTGGTGTCAAACTTGGATGGGAGTTTGTGTCGTGCACGGAACAAATACGAAATTCGATATTAATGTACCCACAAATAATTTCTGTATCTTGACATTATTTATGTTGATGGACAGTGGCAACCATTATCGAGAAAAAAAAGCGCTCACTTCGTACATCCGCGTATTGATCTGGATATTCAGGTGTACACATGTGGTTTCGTCTAGAGCGGAATCGTGCAATAAATTGGTGAACGTTCCTAGTATTTCGATAACTCAGACAGCAATTCCATATTTATAACGGTAATACTTCTCGCCGATAAGCAATTTGACGTCGTAGATGTGAGTGATTTGTGCGGACATAAATTCATTCGAATATATGGTTTTTGATCGCTACGCAAATACAGGAAGTCGTTGAAATTATCTACGCAGCGAAAATGCGTCTTTTCCTCATCTTCTCGGTCTATAAAAAGTCGTCGAACAAGCCTATGTTCTCACAGTCAACGACGAAATTTCTTCATTGCAGTCAGAGTAGTCCGTCTAGTAGATTATCAAAAGGTAGAAAAATGCACAACGTTCTGTGCGTTCTCGTCTTGATGGCAGCCGGCACGGTTGTAGCTCTTGCAGAAAACAGCAATCCCTACTGCGGCGTGACACTTTGTTCACTAGCAAACTCTCACACCGCGTGCAGACACGTAAGCGATTCACAAATATACATGTATTTTTTCGTCATCACTTTTCAATATGAATTTTTTATTAAATTCGAATGATTTTAAGGGCAAAAAAGTCCTCAATAGAACGATTTGACCTCGGTTAAAAAAAAATGCATGTAATAAAATGTTCAAGTAAACAGCGGTTAGAGTAGATTTAATTATTGGTATACCAAGTTGTTCATAAAATTGTAATTATTAATTGTTGATGCTTCTCGTTTGTGACATTCGTTTTAAGTCCGGATAGCACGAAATAAAAGATCATAAATTCTCGGACTTGCTTCTTCATTTATAACACTTCGGTAACTTAAGAATTGTCGAGGTTATAGATTTCTTCGAAGATCTTAGTTGACTATTTGAGCGCATGAACGATCAATACATTATTTAAATGTTCACAACGGATATATAATTATTTTGGATGAATCGTCGAAAAAAAAATTATCTATTTTCTTTTGTTCATCCGAAAGTCGTGCCTCCCTTAAAAAAAATATTTTAATGTATTTACTTTCGTTGTAGACCTCTGAGCCCGATGGCCGATGCGGCAAAGTTGATTCGTGGGGCGTTACCGAGACGGAAAAAAAGGAAATTCTTGATACCCACAATAAGTTCAGAAAGAGGGTGGAGAGTGGAGAAGAGACACGTGGAGTTGGAGGACGACCTCAGCCGGCCGCAAAGAACATTCCACTTTTGGTAAATATATATATATATATATACACACAGACACTGGAGGCGATTAAATTATTTCATTAAAAAATATATTGTTTACCATTTTCTTATTGTTACAGAAGTGGGACGAAGAGCTCGCCTTGATTGCTCAAATTTGGGCGAGCCAGTGCGAATGGAAGCACGACGATTGCCGCAATACTAGTAAGCTTTGCGACGAATAATTTATTGGATATTTAAATTTTTTCAAATTATTTTCGCCAATCGTCAGGTTCTACACAAGGCTAATTTAATACTGTAATACGGTGTACAATAAATTTGTGCAGCTTAAAAGAAAAAGTGTAATTTTGTTTCTTCACTGATGAATGTCAATTCACAGGCTGATTCATTCTCTAATGTATAATAACCACACTATCATTTTGTAATATCGATTTTTGCTGTTCATTTTATAGAGGGATTCAAGGTTGGCCAGAATCTTGGTTATCGGGGTACCACCGGACCTTATGACACGACTCTCACCTCATTGGTGACCGCCTGGTACGACGAGGTCAAGGACTTCGACGAGAAAAAAGTCACCGCTTACCGGTGAGTGATATGAGAGGGCAATTAAAAAAATAAGACAAAATAATCCTAATCTACATTACTGTTTTCACTCAAAATAAGCAAAAAAAATGATTAATTTAATTTAAGTACGCGTTACTTGAATCGAACGAGAATTATTCGATGTTATTAAGGTAGTAGTCTGGTAACTTGAGCCGATTTTCACGTCTTTTTTGGAGGGCGTTTTTTTGTAGGAAAATAAAAATGAGTCTTTTTGGATATTTAGGATGTTTTTATTTACATATTAAAGATACAAAAAAAATGTTTTCGAAAAAATGTAATAGTTTATTATTATTATTATTATTATTATTGATCGAAGTTGGCACCTCGAAGTTGGCAGCCCGGGTCCTAACTTTTTTTCTACCGAACCGATTGCTTTCAAATTTTAACAGGCTACTCTGCACACTTATAGTTCTCGTCGGAACTACCGAGAAATTTTTTCACCCCTAACTTTTTATTTTACAACCCCTTCTTTGCTAAAATAAAAGGACTTTAGCATAGAAGGGGTTGTAAAATAAAAAGTTGGGGGTGAAAAAATTTCTCGGTAGTTCCGACGAGAACTATAAGTGTGTAGAGTAGCCTGTTAAAATTTGAAAGCAATCGGTTCGGTAGAAAAAAAAGTTAGGACCCGGGCTGCCAACTTCGAGCTGCCAACTTCGGTCAATAATAATAATAATAATAATAAACTATTAAATTTTTTCAAAAAAAATTTTTTTTGTATGTTTAATATGTAAATAAAAACATCCTAAATATCCAAAACGATTCATTTTTATTTTCCTACAAAAAAACGCCCTCCAAAAAAGACATGAAAATCGGCTTAAGTTACCAGACTACTACCTTAAATTCCCTTGTTTCTCGGTGTATTTCGAGACATATATGTATGGGATTCGTTCTGTTTTTAGGCCGAACAGTGATCTAGCGAAACCTATCGGTCACTACACCGCGATGATATGGGCCAAAACAACGCACGTAGGATGTGGCGTTATTCGTTACAACAGCCGAGAAACGAGGGGGTTCAACCGGACTCAGCTCGTCTGTAACTACGGACCGGCAGGCAACTGGATCGGACAACCTGTCTACGAGCGAGTAGATCCACAAGTAAACTACGGACCGGCAGGCAACAGGATCGGACAACCTGTCTACAAGCCAGTAGATAACAAAGTATACAACTTACCGGCAGGCAACAGGATCGGACAACCTGTCTACAAGCCAGTAGATAACAAAGTATACAACTTACCGGCAGGCACCTGGACCGGACAACCTGTCTACGAGCGAGTAGATCCAAAAGTAAACTACGGACCGGCAGGCAACAGGATCGGACAACCTGTCTACAAGCCAGTAGATAACAAAGTATACAACTTACCGGCAGGCAACTGGATCCGACAAACTGTCTACGAGCCAGTAGATAGACAAAGATACGGATATAGAACAGTATACCGATATAGAAAAGTACACGTATAAAATAATGAATGCGGTCGATCTATATTTCAACGATTGTCACGATTTTATTTCTCGTTCCTTTGATAATGATTTCAACAATAAATAAGTTGTGTGCTGTTTGAAAAAGTAATAAAATGCTTTATGCAATTATATATCGTAAATCCTCGAGAGAATTCGACCTGAATCGATTCCGATAATTTCACCATTAAAACGCGTTCCCTAGCCCCGTTGTTGCTAGAAGTTTTAACTCGATAGCCGAAAATCGACGGACATTAGTGCGATGAAATATTTTTCGAAAAATGGTGAAATCCGTACAATTTTTTTTCGTAATATTAACGAAAGATATAGCAAACTAGAGGGATGAGGGATTTTAATACGATTGCTCGAGGCATTCGGACGACAGAGCAGTTTGAATTTTGCGGCTATTCAAATAATTTTGAGCACCGTTCCATGAAAAATTCGAAATAAAAAAAGTTGACGAAATGAAAACTTCAGCTATTACGATTTGAAATTGAAAATGACGAGGGTTGGCATACCGCCTTCGTTACCAGTGGCGTGAAATGATGCCAGAGGGTCGTAAAGAATTGAAAAACGAAGCATATGATTCAGGCTGCTTTTCACTGTTCTCTCGTTCTCTCTGTCTTTCTCTCTCGGTTTCAGTTTCTCTTTTTGACCATTTTTCCCCACGATCTCGCAAACTCCAACTCTTCCTCGATCTCGAATGGACATAGTTTGGCTTTGACGTACATGTGGTATATACCGGCGCACATATAGTTTTGGATCGAGAGACGCACGACATACAAGATGAGAATCCGGTAGAATACGTTAATTCCTGACTCGTGAATTTGTTTGATTTCGACACGTACTCCGTGGCAAGCTGTTTTAATCTTTGCATACATGTTCATATCATATACATTTATTTCGCTGTATGTACAACGTCTCTCCAACATCTACGACGTGATGAAACGCCGTATAGTTCCGAACTATAGTATCGGAACATAAAAAAAAAATCGGAAATTATATTTTTCCATCATAAAGCATCATTCATCAAAATCAGAAACGATTTTTTTTTCCATAATAGGGGATATTAGGGAAAAAAGCTGAATATTACTTTTTTTATAGCCCCGTAAAGTAAATAAAACCAGCTGCGGTGATATTCGTCTGCAATATCTCACTAGAGCTGAAAGAATGGAAATTCTTAATATCTACAATCAGCTAAGAGACAAAGTTAAGGCGAGAAATGAGACACGCGAGAATCCAGGACCGCAGGCCGGCCGCAACGGAACTTCAACATTTGTTAAAAACATACGCACGCGATGCAATGAAATAATTTTATTAAAAAGTTATTGATTCGCAATTCATTTGATCGTACAGAATAGAAAAACTTTCATTCACATTTCCTTTTTCTAATATTACGGGCATGGGACTCAGAGCTCGCTGAGATTGCTCGAACGTGGGTTAATCAGTGTCCATTTGCTCACGACCAGTGCCGCGACACCGGTGAGATTTATGACGAATAATTTACATTATGTATTCATTTTTATAGTAACGTAAGATAATATATTCTACTACAACAACTTTAGGGCGATTTTTTTTTTCGACTATTTTTTTTTCTCATTCCCCACCTGAAATTTTGTTAGATATGTCGAAAAACGAATTCCCTGAAAGTTACAGCCCTTAATATTAATTCCAAGTACTTTCCCTTAGCGTGAAAAGATTTTCCATCTAAAATACACGTAAATCGAAATTTTTTTTTTACCAAAATTCTATAACCCAGCCGCATTTTATGCTATCATATTGTTCTTGGTTTCGATTTACTCAGAATAAAACAATCTAGAAAAAGGCCTGTTGCGGCGAAAGTATAAATTGTACTGGTGAGTTGGTACGGGTCACTGAAGTCGATTTTTCCTCAAAATTCTCGTTTTTTTTCGCCGTTATGTCCGAAACAATTAACTTTGCGAAAAAAATGTAAACAAAAAATTTGTTGGAAATATAATTTCCTACAAAAAAGGTCCTATCGACCCAATTGCTTAGATTAATATTTCTTGAGATATTGAACTGTAACTTATGAGTACTATACAATTTTTACGGTTTATATTACCGTAAAAATGTTATACTACTCATAAGTTAAAGTTTAATATCCAACAAAATTTCAAGTGGGGACTGAGAAAAAAAAAGTCGAAAAAAAAAATTCGCCCTAATACCATATACTACGGTCAATCGATTCAGGTAATGTGCATTATGTGCGGCTTACAAAAATTTTTTGATTCGACGTACTAGTTCGCATACACAAAGAAAGATGTCATTCCATTAAATCGCTGATAGATGTTAATTACTTGTGTGTGTGTGTGTGTACGCGTGTGTGTATGTGTTGTGTGTGTGCGTAGGACTGTGATTTACCCTATGATATATATTACGAAAAATCATTTTTTTTGTAACGTTCATTGAAGAGGCCCGCGGCTCTAAAAATTAACATCAATATTTAACGCGATGTTTTATTTTTCATTTTGCAGTAAGCTCTTATGTAGGTCAGAACATCGGCTTTACAGCAACCAGCGGACCTTATGGTACGACCAGTCACACCGAACTAGTAAAAGCCTGGTACAACGAGGTCGAGAAATTTAGTAGTAGCAAAGTCACATCTTGCACGTGAGGAAAAAAGAGCGCGATCCAAAAAAGGTCGTATATTAATCATTGCTCATGTTGTTGTTTTTTTTAACCCAAATAAAAAAAAACTGACTCCTTTAGTTTAGATGTAACTTGATGAAAAAAAAAGATTCATTTTATGTTCGCGAATTTCCTTTATTTTCGATGTATTTCGGAAAGAACAATAACGTAATTCGTCCTGTGTATTTCGGTCGGACAGTCCCCAAAACGGAACCGGTCACTACAACCAGTTGGTATGGGCCGAATCAAAGTTCGTAGGATGCGGAATTGTTCGTTACAACAACGAAAAGACGGAAAACCTCAATCGGAGTCAGTTAGTGTGCAACTACAGACCGGGAGGCAACGTGATTGGCAATCCCATCTATAAATAGGCCACTCGGGGATAAAAGGCTATAAGGATAATGCATGGAGGTGATTAATTTGTTTTTTTAACATGCGCGTAAAACGTTCCGCCTTAGTTTCTATATATTATCTTAACGATAACGATAAAATGCTTCTGATTAACCCTCTATTGCGTTGTAAACGAGAGGTTCTTATTTCAATTTTTAACACTGTTATTTCATAATAGTTTTTTTTATTCGGTAACCATACTAAAGCGTCGGGTTTCAAACTTCGATGGGAGTTTGTGTCTTTGCAAGGAGCAAATATGAAATTCGATGTTAATGTAGCCATAAATAATTTGTGTATCTTGACATTATTTGCGTGATGGACAGTGAAATTGAACTATTGTTGAACTATTGTTAAGAAAAAAAAGCGACACTTCAGCACATCCGCGTATTGATCGGGATATTCAGGCGAACACATGTGCTTTCGTCTATAACGGAATTGTGCAATAAATTGGGAATATTCCTAGAATTTCGATGACTCAGAGAGCAATTCGATATTTATAACGGTAATACTTTTTGATGATAAGCAATGCGACGTCGCACATGCGAGTGATTTCTATGGACATAAATTTATTCGCATATATGCTTTTTGATTGCGACGCAAATACAGAAAGGCGTTAAAATTATGTGCGTAGCGAAAATGCATGTTTTCCTCGTTTTCTCGGTATATAAAAAGTAGTCGAACGAGCCTATGTTCTCACAGTCGACGACGAAATTTCTTCGCAGCAGTCTAAGTGGTCCGTTTACTAAATTATCAAAAGGGAGAAAAATGAACAACGTACTGTGCGTTCTCGTCTTAGTAGCAACCATCGCGGTTGTCGCTGGTTTACCAAACAAGGCCTACTGTAACGTGGCATCTTGTCCGGCCAGATCTCACACCCTGTGCAAATACGCCGTAAGCGATTCGCAAATATATATATATTTTTTTTCGTCATTAGTTTTCATTATACATTTTTAAATATATTCGAATGATTTTATGGAAAAAAAAGTCCTTAATAGAACGATTTTACTTCGGTTTAAAAAAAAATTCATGTAATAAAATGTTCAAGTAAATAGCGGTTAGAGTACATTTAATTGTTGGTATACCAAATTGTTCCCAAAATTGTAATCATTAATTGTTGATGCTTCTCATTTGTAACATTCCCTCGCGCTAGTCGTTCGAGTTTGTGTGACAACGTAACATTCAATCTACGGGACGTAATACTTTTGCTCTTTTTCTTACATCGCCCTACCACCTTCAATTCATTCATTTTGATTTATTCAAAGATCTTAGTTGACTATTTGAACGCATGAACGATCAATATATTATTTAGATTTTCACAACAGATATACAATTATTTCGGATAAATCGTAGAAACAAAAAGATTTATCTATTTTCGTTTATTCGTCCGAGAGTCATGCATACCTTAAAAAAAAATATTTGAACATACAATATATACTTTCGTTGTAGCGCGGTAAAATCAGTCCCCGATGCGACAAATTTCATTCGTCGGGTATTACCCGGAAGGAAAGGAAGGAAATTATTAATATCCACAATAAGTTGAGAGAGAGAGTCAGGAGTGGAAAAGAGACTCGCGGACTTGGAGGACGACCTCAGCCGGCCGCGGCAAACCTTGGACCTTTGGTAAATATACATATATATATACTAGGGCGATTTTTTTTTTTCGACCATTTTTTTTGCTCAGTCCCCACCTGAAATTTTGTTGGATATGTCGAAAAACAAATTCCCTGAAAGTTACAGCCCTTAATATTAATTCTAAGTACTTTCCCAAAGCGTGAGAAGATTTTCCATCTAAAATACACGTAAATCGAATTTTTTTTCAACTTTCTATAACTCAGCCGCATTTTATGCTATCATATTGTTCTTGGTTTCGATTTACTCACAATAAAACAATCTAGAAAAGTGCCTATTGCGGCGAAAGTGTAAATTGTACTGGTGAGTTGGTATGGGTCACTGAAGTTGATTTTTACCCAAAATGCTCGTTTTTTTGCTGTTATCTCCGAAACAATTAACTTTACGAAAAAAATGTAACTGAAAAATTTGTTGGAAATTTAATTTCCTACAAAAAAGGTCCTATCGACCCAATTGCTTAGATTAATATTTCTTGAGATATTGAACTTTAACTTATGCGTAGTATAACATTGTTACGGTAATATAAACCGTAAACATTGTATACTACTCATAATTTAAAGTTCAATACCTCAAGAAATATTAATCTAAGAAATTGGGTCGATAGGATCTTTTTTGTAGGAAATTAAATTGCCAACAAATTTTTCGTTTACATTTTTTTCGTAAAGTAAATTGTTTCGGAGATAATAGCAAAAAAACGAGTAATTTTGAGTAAAAATCAATTTCAGTGACCCGTACCAACTCACCAGTACAATTTACACTTTCGCCGCAATAGGCACTTTTCTAGATTGTTTTATTCTGAGTAAATTAAAACCAAGAACAATATGATAGCATTAAATGCGGCTGAGTTATAGAATTTTGAAAAAAAAAAAAAAAAAATCGATTTACGTGTATTTTAGATGGAAAATCTTTTCACGCTAAGGGAAAGTACTTAGAATTAATATTAAGGGCTGTAACTTTCAGGGAATTTGTTTTTCGACATATCCAACAAAATTTCAAGTGGGGACTGCGAAAAAAAAATAGTCGAAAAAAAAAATCGCCCTAATATATACACACGGTCACTGGAGACGATTAAATAATTTCATTAAAAAATGTATTTTTTACCATTTTCTTATTGTTATAGAAGTGGGACAAAACGCTCGCTAAGATTGCTCAAACTTGGGCGAACCAGTGCATATATGATCACGATCAGTGCCACGTCACTAGTGAGTGTTGTGAAGAACAATTTATTGGATATTTAAATTTGTTCAAATTATTTTTCCCAATCATCAGGTCCTCCACAAGGCTAATTTAATACTGCAATCAGGTGTATAATAATTTTGTTCAGCTTAAAAGAATAATGATAAATTTGTTTATTCACCGATGAATGTTAATTCACAGGCTGATTCATTCTGGAATATATGATGACAGCATTACCATTTTATAATACCGATTTTTGTTGTTGATTTTACAGTGGAATTCGATGTTGGTCAAAATATTGCTTATCGGTCGACCTCCGAACCTTATGACACGACACTCACCTCATTGGTGGAAGGCTGGTACGACGAGGTCGATCGATTTGACCCAAGAAGAGTAAAGCCTTTCACGTGAGTGATATGAGAGGGCAATTTAAAAAATTAGAGAAAATAGTCCTAATTTACATTATTGTTTTCACTAAAAATAAGCAAAACGCATGATTTATTTAGTTTAAGTACGCGTTACTTGAATCGAACGAGAATTATTCGATTTTATTAAATTCGCTTGTTTATCGGTGTATTTCGAGACATATATATGACTCGTTCTATTTTTTGGCCGTACAGCCCGTCCAATGAATATACCAATCACTACACCGCGATGATATGGGCCAAATCAACACTTGTAGGATGTGGCGCTATTCGTTATAACAACCTAGATTCGGAAGGGCTCAACCGGACTCAGCTCGTCTGTAACTACGGACCGCGAGGCAACTGGTACGGAGAATCTGTGTACGAGCCACGACCATACAATAGTGTGCACCAAGTATATTGAATGCGGACGATCAATATTTTAACGTTTGTCACGATTTTATTTATCGTTTTCTTGATAATGATTTCAATAATAATTAAGTTGTGAACTGTTTGAAAAATAATAAAATGCATTATACAATTAAGGGGTAATATCCACCAAATTTTTTTTTTTTGTCATTTTTTTTTATTGGCTTAAATCATGCTAAAACTATCCTAGAATCAAAATCTACAACGCCCAAGTACTGATCTAAACTCAAAATTCGTTTAAATCAATTTTTACCGAACAACTTTTATGCTCCAAAATCACATTTTTCGCTTATTTTAGCGATGCTCGTTTTTTTTTAATTTCGCGGCTTTGTAAAAATTAGTAGAAGTTACCTATGATCGATATCGTGTTTTGAATTTGAAGTATAGAGGTCGCTGCATCAAATTTCGACCGTTACAGCGTCTGTACAGCACGTGTTTACTCACAATTTCCCTTTGTTTAGTCGATCAGCCGTTCTCGTTGTGTACGTTCTTAGTTTGAGTTTTGCTATACTTTTTAACTGTGAATTATATTCAAAAGTACTTAATTATGAGTGACAAGGTGTACAGTGGCCACAAAGGCAGTAAAACAAGAAGTACCAGAACAATCCGGAGTAAAATTAGTAACCGACACCCGCCTAACCGCCATGCGTCCGAAGGCGATTCGGAGTACGTTAGTACCTCGGCGAAAAAATTAAAAACTTCTGATTTAAACCGTGATCGCGATGTTGATAGGGATTTCGGCTACTGTTTCATACATTTTTTCGCTGTATTTACTGCTCTTTCTGAATTATTAGCGTGTAAAAAATGTAAAAGTGATGTGCGGTTTTCACAGTCGAGCAAGCGTGGACTAGGCTTCAAGATTGTTGTGTCTTGTTCGAACTGCGGTGATGCCGATATTTTTAACTGTCCTCTAATACATGATCGTGCTTATGAGATCAATTGCCGTATTATTTTTGCTATGCGCGTCATTGGCATAGGCATCAACGGTATAAAAAAGTTCTGTGCGATGATGGATCTCGCAAAGCCTGTTTTTCAAACAACTTACAGTATGATCATTTCCAATATCGCCACTGCTACTTCATCTGTTAAAATTATTTCTATGAAAAAATCAGCTATTGAAGAGAAAGAACGTTCTATTGAACGAGGTGAAGAAGGCGGTCTTACGGTGTCAGGCGATGGATCTTGGCGGAAGAGGGAGTTTTCATCTTTGTTTGGATTAGTTACTTTGATTGGTTGGCACACTGGCAAGGTATTAGATGTGTGTGTAAAATCAAAGTACTGTAAAGTGTGTGAATATTGGCAAAAAAAAAGAAGGTACTGCTGAGTACGAGGAGGTGTACCCTTCGCACAAAGAGAGTTGTGATGCCAATCATGAAGGTAGTGCCGTGAAAATGGAAGTCGACGCCGTCATAGAAATGTTCAAACGGTTCGAAGAACTTCATAATATCAAATACTTGAAATACATAGGCGATGCTCTTGGGTTAACCGTTGGACCGAACATGTACGAGTTTTGCGTGGGATCGGACGCCAATCGCGTCAAAGTCGCTGAGCATCGTATGTCCGATATCGCGAAAGAGGCTAGGCGCAGCCTTACATCAGACAAAAAAAAGGAAGAAGAGGAAAATAAGGCCCGGGAAGGACAACTTTACGGCGCAGGGATAGCTGACTGAAGGTAAAAAAATTATTAAGGACTATATTATTGCGATTCTTAAGATTTATAGCATTTTGAAACTTTAAACGCGTTTTTCTCAAAACCATGTTTTCAAAATCGGCGAGCAGTAGAACTGAAAAAGTTTACATCCGATTGACTTGAAATTTTAACTGTAGCTTCTTCATTAGATTATCTAGTGAAGTACACACGATTTTAGCGATTGATTAACAACAACAAAAGTGATAAACAATTAAAGTCGATTTTTTTTGTCGAAATATTTTTTTTTAATTTCAAACCGTCGCCATTTTGCGAAAAAAAATTCTAAAAATATAATCATGTGTACTTCACTAGCGACACTCATGTAGATAAAGAAATTTTTTTTTTTTTTGTTATAGGTGGAGTTGGGCACGACTTCTACTGCTCGCCGCGGAAGAACTTTTTAAAAAAGCGGTTCACGGCAATCGCTGCACAGCCGCCATTTTGTAAAAAAAATAACAATAACATTTTTTTTTCTATTTTCCAAGAGATGCTTAATCCAATGATATATTATTTATATACCTTACATCTCAAATGTCCTTTAAAAAAAATCATGAAAAAAGCCTTGTTTTTTTGAGCATTTGGTGGATATTACCCCTTAAATATCGTAAATCCCGGAGAGATCTTGACCTGAATCGATTCCTACAATTTCATCGTTAAGCCCGTTCCCGTTAACTCGATAGCCGAAAATCAACGGACATTAGTGCGATGAAATATTTTTGGAAAAATGAAGAAATCCGTACAATTTTTTTACGTAATATTAACGAAAGATTTAGCAGACTGGAGGGATGGGGGATTTTAATACGATTGCTCGACACATTCGGGCAACAAAGCAGTTTGAATTTTGCGGGTATTGAAATAATTTCGAGCACTGTTCCATGAAAATCTCGAAATAAAAAATGTTAATAAAATGAAACCTTTAGCTATTACGATTTAAAAATGAAAATGACGAGGGTTGGCATACGGCTTCGTTTCCAGTGGTGGGAAATGATGCCAGAGGGTCGTGAAGGATTGAAAAGGGAAGTATATGATCCAGGCTGCTATTCAAAGTTCTCTCTTTCTCTCTCTCTCTCTCCCGAAATATGAAATTCGATGTGAATGTAGTCACAAATAATTTCTGTATCTTGACATTAATTGCGTCATGGACAGTGAAAATCATTGTTAAGAAAATAAAGCGACACTTCGCACATCCGCGGATTTATCTGAATATTCAGGTGAACACATGTGGTTTCGTTTAGAACGGAATCGTGCAATAAATTGGAGAACGTTCCTAATATTTCGATGACTCAGACAGCAATTCGATATTTATAACCGTAATACTTCTCGCTGATAAGGAATTTGACGTCGTAGATGCGAGTGATTTCTGTGAACATAAATTTATTCAAATATATGGTTTTTGATCACGACGCAAATACAGAAAGGCGTTAAAATTATGTACGTAGCGAAAATGCATGTTTTCCTCGTTTTCCCGGTATATAAAAAGTAGTCGAAAAAGCCTATGTTCTCACAGTCGACGACAAAATTTCTTCGTTGTAGTCTAAGTAGCCCGTTAAGTAAATTATCAAAAGATAGAAAAATGAACAACGTTCTGTGCGTTCTCGTCTTAATAGCAACCGTCGCGATTGTCGCTGAACGAGACAAGGCCTGCAACTTGGAATTTTGTCCGGGCGGATTTCACATCCTGTGCAAATACGCTGTAAGCGACTCGCAAATATATATATATATATATATATATATATATATATATATATATATTTTGTCATAAGTTTTCAATATAAATTTTTAAATATATCCGAATGATTTTATAGAAAAAAAGTCCTCAATAGAACGATTTTACTTCGGTTTAAAAAAAAATGCATGTAATAACATGTTCAAGTAAATAGCGGTTATAGTACATTTAATTATTGGTATACCAAATTGTTTATAAAATTGTAATCATTAATTGTTAATGCTTCTCATTTCTAACATTCTTTTTAAGTATGGATATCACGAAATAAAAGATCCTAAATTCTCTGACTTGCTTCTTCATTTATAACACTTCGGTAACTTAAGAATTGTCGAGGTTATAAAATACAAATTATTCCCTTGCGCTAGTCGTTTCAGTTTTTGTGACAACGTAACATTCAATCTACAAGGTGTAATACTTTTACCTATTTTCTTATATCGCCCTACCACCTTCAATTCATTCACTTTGATTTCTTCAAAGATCTCAGTTGACTATTTGAGCGCATAAACGATCAATACATTATTTAAATTTTCACAACAGATATATAATTATTTCCGATAAATCGTAGAAAAAAAAAGACTTATTTATCTTTGTTTATTCGTTCGAAAGTCGTGCCTATCTTAAAAAAAAATATTTGAATATACATTATATACTTTCGTTGTAGCGCCGAATCACCAATCCCCGATGCGACAAAGTTCAGTCGGCGGGCGTTACCGGGAAGGAAAGGAAGGAAATTGTTAAAATCCACAATCAATTGAGAGACAGAGTCAGGAGAGGAAAAGAGACACGCGGACTTCGAGGACGACCTCAGATGGCCGCAGAGAACCTTGGACCTTTGGTAAATATACAATATACATATATTGTATATTGTATTCTTTACCATTTTCACCATTTCACCATTTTCACCAAATTTTCACCAAATCACCATTTTTACCAAAAAAATGTATTCTTTACCATTTTCTTGTTGTTATAGAAGTGGGACAAAACGCTCGCCAGGATTGCTCAAACTTGGGCGAACCAGTGCATAAATGAACAAGATCCGTGCCACGACACTAGTGAGCTTTGTGAAGAACAATTTATTAAATATTTAAATTTTTTCAAATTATTTTTCCCAATCGTCAGATCCTAAACGAGGCTAATTTAGTACTGCAATACGGTGTCTAATAATTTTGTGCAGCTTAAAAGAAAAAGTGTAATTTTGTTTCTTCACTGATGAATGTTAATTCACAGACTGATTCATTCTGGAATATATGATAACCACATTATCATTTTGTAATATCGATTTTTGTTGTTCATTTTACAGAGAGATTCCAGTTTGGCCAGAATATTGGTTATCGGCAGACGCCCGGACCTTATGACACGACTCTCACCTCATTGATGGAAGACTGGTACAGCGAGGTCGACCGATTCGAACCAAGAAGAGTCAAACCTTACTAGTGAGTGATAGGAGAGGGCAATTAAAAAAATAAGACAAAATAGTCCTAATTTACATTATTGTTTTCACTGAAAATAAGCGAAAAGAATGATTTATTTAGTTTAAGTACGCGTTACTTGAATCGAACGAGATTCATTCGATTTTATCAAATTCCCTTGTTTCTCGGTGTATTTAGAGACATGTATGTGACTCGTTCTGTTTTTTGGCCGTACAGCCCGTCCAATGAAACTACCGATCGCTACACCGCGATGGTATGGGCCAAATCAACCCTCATAGGATGTGGCGTTATTCGTTATAACAACCCAGAAACGGGGAGGCTCAACCGGACTCAACTCATCTGTAACTACGCACCGCGAGGCAACTTCTACGGAGAACCTGTCTACGAGCCACTATGATACAATAGTGTGCACAGAGTATAATGAATGCGGACGGTCTATATTTCAACGTTTGCCACGATTTTATTTGTCGTTTTCTTGCTAATGATTCGAATAATAATTAAGTTATGAACTGTTTGAACAATAATAAAATGCATTATACAATTAAATATCATAAATCCCCGAGAGAATTTGACCTGAATTGATTCCGACAATTTCATCGTTAAACCCGTTCCTTAGCCCCGTTGTTACCAGAAGTTTTAACTCGATAGCCGAAAATCGACGGACATTAGTGCGATGAAATATTTTTTCGAAAAATCGTGAAATCCGTAAAATTTTTTTTTGTAATTTGTGTTTTTTTTGTATAGCAAAGTAGAGGAATGGGGAATTTCAATACTATTGGTCGAGGCGTTCGGGCGACAGAGCAGTTTGAATTTTGCGGCTATTCAAATAATTTTGAGCACCGTTCCATGAAAATCCCGAAATAAAAAAAGTTAACAAAATGAAAACTTCAGCTATTACGATTTAAAATTGACAATGACGAGCATTCGCATACCGCCTTCGTTACCAGTGGTGTGAAACGATGCCAGAGGGTCGTAAAGAATTGAAAAACGAAGCATATGATTCAGGCTGCTTTTCACAGTTCTCTCGTTCTCTCTGTCTTTCTCTCTCGGTTTCCGTTTCTCTTTTTCTCCATTTTTCCCCACGATCTCGCAAACTCCAACTCTTCCTCGATCTCAAGTGGACATAGTTCGGTTTTGACGTACATGTGGTATATACCGGCGCACATATAGTTTTGGATCGAGAGACGCACGACATAACAAGATGAGAATCCGGTCGAATACATTAATTCCTGACTCGTGAATTTGTTTGCTTTCGACACGTACTCCGTGGCAAGCGGTTTTCATCTTTGCATACATGTACATATCATATACATTCACTTCGCTGTATGTACAACGTCTCTCCAACACCTACGACATGCTGAAACACCGTATAACTCCGAACTATAGTGTCCGAACATTAAAAAAAAATTGGAAATTATTATTTTTCATTATAAATTATCATTCATCAAAATCAAAAACGATTTTTGTTTCCAAATAGGGAATATTAGAGAAAAAAGCTGAATATTACTTTTGTTATAGTCCCGTAACGTAAATAAAACCAGCTGCGGTGATATTCGTCTGCAATATCTCACTAGAGGTGAAAGAACGGAAATTCTTAATATCCACAATCAGCTAAGAGACAAAGTTAAGACGAGAAATGAGACACGTCGGGATCCAGGACCGCAGGCCGGCCGAAACTTCAACATTTGTTAAAAACATACGCACCCGATGTAATAAAATAATTTTATCAAAAAATGAACTATTCACAATTCATTTGATCGTACAGAATAGAAAAACTTTCATTGACATTTTTTTTTCTCAATATTATAGGCATGGAACTCAGAACTCGCTGATATTGCTCAAGCGTGGGCTAATCAGTGTGTCCTGGAAAACTTAATCCGTGATTATATAGGTCATGGCGAGGTACGAAGAGCCACGAGAATCCCCGAAAATCGCTGTCGTTTCCCCTCGACGATTTTCGTGGATCCTCGGTCTCACGTTCATGAGTATGTCCCTGACGAGAGAAGAGTTATCATCGATCCACCGTAGCGATCGCAAGTCAAGGCAAGACGCGATCGCCACTCATACAATTATGCACATATTCTCATCTAAGGCTGAATAGCCGAAATCGATCGTATTATCGTCGGCTCAGTGTTCCTCTTCTCGAGCATTCAAAGGATACAGTGTCAACCGTCAGAGAAAAACCTAGATCTGGTTCAACATCGTCGTTTCTGCGGATTGACATTAATTTCATATTAAAAGCTAAGTCCGAACATCTGTCTAATTGTACGCGCTCATGCGGGCTTGCGATCAACAAGCTGCGGGTGGACTTTTTTTTTTTTTAATACAGACTTTGTATAAAATTTAAATTGCGAAAAGAGAAAGGGAAAACACGTCTCCCCGTAAAGGATGTTTTACCAATTTTATATCGTTAAACCAGATATCAATGTAATTATAATAACCATCTTGTAAATTGTTCATACCCGACAAAACCTTGTGTGTAAATACGTAATAATTTCAACTGCGATATTGATGATAATTACGACGCTCTTTGTCATCTACAAACAACAATATATTGTTGAAATGTCAAATTTTAGTAAATCACGATCTGAAGATCCTCGAGCATAATTTAACATCATTTTTGTTCAACGAATTATTCCATTCCCTAATTATCGTGAAATAATATATAACCTTTCAAATTGATAAAATAAAACAGTAACGAATTTTAAGAAAATAAAAGATGCATTACCAGTGTCAATTTGGTCACGAGCAGTGTCGCGATACCGGTGAGATTTATGACGAATAATTTATAGAATATATTCATCTTTATTGTAACGTAAGATAATATATTCTAATATACCATATACTACGGTCAATCGATTCAGATAATGTGCATTATGTGCGGCTTAAAAAAAATTTTCGATTCGACGTATTAGTTCGCATACACAAAGAAGCATGTAATTCCATTAAATCGCTGATAAATGTTAGTTACTTGTGTGTGTGTGTGCGTAAGGCTCTGATTTACCCTATTTTTTTTTTGTAATACTCATTGAGGCCCGCGACTCTAAAAATTAACAATAACATTTAAAGCGATATATTATTTTTCATTTTGCAGTAAGCTCTTATGTCGGCCAGAACGTCGGTGATGTATCAGTCAGCGGACCTTATGGTACGAGTCACATCGAACTAGTAAAAGCCTGGTGCAACGAGGTCCAGAAATTTAACAGTAGCAAACTCGCATCTTTCACGCGAGTAAAAAAGAGCGCGATCCAAATAGGCCGTATATCAATCATTGCTCATGTTCATGTTTTTTTTAACCCGAATAAAAAAGAAAAAGATTCCTTTAGTTTAGATGTAACTTGATGAAAAAAAAAGGTTCATTTGATGTTCACAAATTTCCCTTATCTTCGATGTATTTCGGAACGAACAAAAAGGTAATTCGTCCTGTGTATTTCGGCCGTACAATCCCCAAAACGAAACCGGTCACTACACCCAGTTGGTATGGGCCGAATCAAAGTTCGTAGGATGCGGAATTGTTCGTTACAACAACGAAAAGACGGAAAACCTCAATCGGACTGAGTTAGTGTGCAACTACGGACTGGGAGGCAACGTGATTGGCCAATCCATCTATAAACAAGGCCACTCGGGGATAAAAGGGTATAAGGATAATGCATGCAGGCGATTAATTTGTTTTTTATTCAACATGCGCGTATAACGTTCCGCCTTAGTTTCTATATATTATCTTAACGATAACGATAAAATACTTCTGGTTAATCCTTTATCGCGTCGTAAACGAGAAGTTTTTATTTCAATTTTTAACTCTTTCATTTCATAATATTTTTTTTTATTCGGTAACTATACTAAAGCGTCGGGTGTCAAACTTCGATGGGAGTCTGTGTTTTGCAAGGAGCAAATATGAAATTCGATATTAATGTAGCAATAAATAATTTCTGTATCTTGACATTATTCGCGTGATGGACAGTGAAAACCATTGGTAAGAAAAAAAAGCGACACTTCGCATATCCACCTATTTATCGCGTATTGATGATATTCAGGCGAACACATGTGGTTTCGTCTATAACGGGATCGTGCAATAAATTGTCGAATATCCCTAGTATTTCGATGACTCTGAGAACAATTCGATATTTATAACAGTAATACTTTTCGCTGATAAGCAATTCGACGTCGCACATGCGAGTGATTTATGTAGACATAAATTGATTCGAATATATGGTTTTTGATCGTAACGTAAATGAGTGAGATGATGAGATTTGATACGTAACGAAAATGAGTGTTTTCCTCGTTTTCTCGGTATATAAAAAGTGGTGGTCGCACGAGCCTATGTTCCCACAGTCGACGACAAAATTTCTTCGCTTCAGTGGAAGTATCCCGTTTATTATATTATCAATAGTTAGCAAAATGAACAACGTTTTGTGCGTTCTCGTCTTAAGGCCTTACATACGTCCAGCGGTACCGAAAACGTACCAAAAGAAAAACTGTTTTTAGGAGGGATAGAAATAGAAATTGATAAAAAAATTCTTACACATTGTTTATTACTGTGTTAAGTTTGTAAAAAAATTTATTTCAATTTTTTTTTCAAAAATTACAACATGAAAAATCACATTTTTTGAAGCACTGTAAAAAAAAAGTTGCTGCACGGTCGGCAGTATTTCTGCCTCAAATGTTGACGGATCTGCAAAATGTAAAGAAATTCTTGTAAAATAAGGTAGTAGTTATAGTCTGTCGAGCCGGATTTTTGAAATTCGAAAAATTAAACAATTTACGGTAATTAAAAAAAAAATGTTAAGTTTGTGTCAAAAAAGTCACACTTTAATTGTTTTTATAAAATTTTCTAATTATAATTTAAAAAATCCGGCTCGACAGACTATAGAAAAAACAATTCCGAATATTTAAAAAAAAAATCATCAAAAAATATTAAAAACCGTACGAGTTATCATGCCGACCGTGTCAGAAAAAGTAGTTTTGAGAAAAACGCGTTTAAAGTTTCAAGCGCGTTTCGCTCGAAGTCGCGCGCGGCTGGAGCAAGAACTTTATGAATTTTTTTAATTTATTTAGTTAACTTACGTCTAATCTCCCATTCCAGCTTGACATTGTACGCCTTCCTTGTCAGTAAAAAATTGTTGTTGTTTATTTTTTTCTAATCGACGAATTATTCTGGCCTCTTTTGTTGCTTTGGTAGGCGCGCGTCAGACCTTTGTCCTTTCGTCGGGCAGTCACATTATCTACAATAACTTTTGAACTATGGGGAATTTTTACAATCAGCTTACACAGAAATACGCCTAAGACTATAAGGAATAATAATCTGTAAACAAAAAAAAATCGATTTTTTGAAAATTCTCGACGTATGTAAGGCCTTAATAGCAACCGTCGCGGTTCTCGATGGTTTACCAAACAAGACCGACTGCATCGTGGTATTTTGTCCGGGCGCATTTGACACCGTGCGGAATCTGTGCAAATCCGACGTAGGCGATTCGCAAATATATATATATTGTTTTCGTCATCACTTTTCAATATCAATTTTTAAATACATTCGATTGATTTTATGGGGGAAAAAAGTCCTCAATAGAACGATTTTAATTCGGTTTAAAAAAAAATGCATGTAACAAAATGTTCAAGTAAATGGCGGTTAGAATACATTTAATTGTTTGTATACCAAATTGTTCATAACATTGTAATTATTAATTGTTAATGCTTCTCATTTGTAACATTCTTTTTAAGTATGGATATCACGAAATAAAAGATCCTAAATTCTCTGACTTGATTCTTCATTTATAACACTTCGGTAACTTAAGAATTGTCGAGGTTATAAAATACAAATTATTCCCTCGCGCTGGTCGTTTCAGTTTGTGTGACAAGGTAACATTCAATCTACACGGTGTAATACTTTTTCCTTTTTTTCTTACAGCGCCCTACCACCTTCAATTCATTCACTTTGATTTCTTCAAAGATCTTGGTTGACTATTTGAGCGCATAAACGATCAATATATTATTTAGATTTTCACCACAGATATATAATTATTTCGGATAAATCGTAGAAAAAAAAAAAAAATTATCTATTTTCGTTGATTCGCCCGAAAGTCGTGCCTAATTAAAAAAAAAAATATTTGAATATACATTATATACTTTCGTTCTAGCGCGAAATCACCAATCCCCGATGTGACAAAGTTCATTCGGCAGGCGTTACCACGAAGGAAAGGAACGAAATTCTTAATGTCCACAATGAATTGAGAGAGAGAGAGAGTCAGGAGTGGAAAAGAGACACGCGGACTTGGAGGATCTCAGCCGGCCGCGGCGAACCTTGGACCTTTGGTAAATATACACATTACACATACACACATATGTATATATATATACACAAACACTGGAGGCGATTAAATAATTTCATTAAAAAAATGTATTCTTTACCATTTTCTTATTGTTATAGAAGTGAGACAAAACGCTCGCCAAGATGGCTCAAATATGGGCGAACCAGTGCGTATATCATCAGGATGCGTGCCTCGACACTAGTAAGCTTTGTGAAGAACAGTTTATTCGATATTTAAATTTTTTCAAATTATTTTTCCTAATCGTCAGGTCCTACACAAGGCTAATTTAATACTGTAATAAGGTGTATAATAATTTTGTGAAACTGATGAATGTTAATTCACAGGCTGATTCATTCTGTAATATATGATAACCACATTATCATTTTGTAATACCGATTTTTGCTGTTCATTTTACAGGCAGATTCCAGGTTGGCCAGAATTTTCATTATCGGGAGACCTCCGGACCTTATGCCACGACTCTCGTCCCATTCATGAATGCCTGGTACGACCAGGTCGACGAATTCGACCCAAAAGGAGTCAAATCTTATACGTGAGTGATATGAGAAGGCAATTAAAAAAATAAGCCAAAATAGTCCTAATTTGGATTATTGTTTTCACTAGAAATAAGCAAGAAGAATGATTTATTCAGTTTAAGTACGCGTTACTTGAATCGAACGAGAATTATTGGATTTTATTAAATTCCCTTGTTTCTCGGTGTACTTAGAGACATATATGTGACTCGTTCTGTTTTTTGGTCGTACAGTCCGTCCAATGAAACCGATGCCTACGCCGCGATGGTATGGGCCAAATCAACGCTCATAGGATGTGGCGTTATTCGTTATAACGGCCTGGACACGTGGAAGCTCACCGTCTGTAACTACGGACCGCGAGGCAGCTTGAGCGGAGAACCTGTCTACGAGCCAGTGTGATACAATAGTGTGCACAGAGTATAATGAATGCGGACGATCTATATTTTAACGTTCGTCACGATTTTATTTCTCGTTTTCTTGATAATGATTTGAATAATAATTAAGTTGCGAACTGTTTGAAAAATAATGAAATGCATTATACAATTAAATATCATAAATCCCCGAAAGAATTTGACCTGAATTGATTCCGACAATTTCATCGTTAAACCCGTTCCCTAGCCCCGTTGTTACCAGAAGTTTTAACTCGATAGCCGAAAATCGACGGACATTAGTGCGATGAAATATTTTTTCGAAAAATGGTGAAATCCGTACAATTTTGTTTTCGCAATATTAACGAAAGATATAGCAAACTAGAGGGATAGGGGATTTTAATATGATTGCTCGAGGCGTTCGGGCGACAGAGCAGTTTGAATTTTACGGCTATTCAAATAATTTTGAGCACCGTTCCATGAAAATCTCGAAATAATAAATGTTAACAAAATAAAATTTCAGCTAGTACGATTTAAAATTGAAAATAACGAGGGTTGGTTTGGTTTTGTTTGGTTTCACACCACTGATAACGAAGGCGGTATGCCATCGTAATCAGTGGTGTGAAATGATGTCAGAGGGTCGTAAAGGATTGAAAAACGAAGCATATGATCCAGGCTGCTCTTTTCACAGTTCTCTCGTTCTCTCTCTCTCTTTCCCTCTCGGTTTCCGTTTCGCTTTTTCTCCATTTTTCCCCACGATCTCGCAAACTCCAACTCTTCCTCGATCTCGAATGGACATAGTTTGGCTTTGACGTACATGTGGTATATACCGGCGCACATATACAGGGTGGGGCAGAATAAGCTCCCCAGTTTTAAAAAATCACTGAAGGGCCCTCAGACCGAATAGAGGAGTGGGCTGGTGCCGTTAGGTAGGAGAAACAAGGCCGTTTTCCGTAGTCATCATGCCGTGGTCGGGTGAGCAACGGGGCTTTGTTGCGGAGACGTTCTTCAAAAATGGCGAAAGCGTTGTGGCGATGAAGAGGACTTTTAGGGTCCAGTTTGGGTTAAATCGTTCCGACACTGTTCCTGATCCTAAAACCATTCGGAAATGGATCCGTAATGTAAGGGCGACTGGATCTGCAGTTCCTATGAAACCAGTTGGGCGACCTAAGAGTGTGCGAACACCCGTAAACATCGCGGCACTAAGAGCGTCGATTGAACATTCTCCAATGCGATCTGCGCGGAAACATGCTGCTGCGCTTCGAATGTCGTCCAGAAGTTTAAGGCGGATATTACACCCAGATCTTCACATGCACCCCTACAAGTTGGTGTTAGCTCAGCAATTGAGTCCACAAGACTTTGGGAAACGTAGATATGCTTGCGATGCAATCCTGACTGCTGTACCCCCCGGCAATGTTGTGTGGACTACCGACGAAGCGCATTTTCATCTCAATAGCACAGTAAACAAACAAAACTTTCGTTACTGTGCATCTGAAAACCTTCGTCGACTGCATGAAAGACCTCTTCACAACCCCAAAGTAACAGTTTGGTGTGCCGTGTCCTCTATAGGCATCATTGGGCCTTATTTTTTTGAATCCGCAGGATTGACTGTTACTGTGAATTCGGCACGCTATTGTGACATGTTGGAGAACTTTTTGCGTCCCAAAATGGAAGAGTATGGCGAGGAACATGAAACAGAAGCCTTCTGGTTTCAACAAGATGGCGCCACGGCCATACTGCCCGTCGTTCACGCGAAATTTTGCAAGAGCTCTTTCCTGGTCGCCGGATCTCTTTGCGGGGGGGATGTTCCATGGCCCCCTCGTTCCCACGATTTGACATCGTGTGACTTTTTTCTGTGGGGATACGTTAAAGCTAAGGTGTACAAAGTTCGACCTCGAACCCTTGAAGTTCTGAAGGAGGCGATTGAGAACGTCATCGTTGGAATTTCGAAAAATATGCTGGGAAGAGTGATCGAAAACTTCTTCGAAAGGCTCGCCAAGGACGATATCATTTTTTTTAATAATGAAAAAAAAACGGCATTATATGTACTTTTGAGCAATACAAACCTTTTCTATGTATCTCGAATCGTTCTTTTACGATTAACCCTTAAAATCAGGGAGCTCATTCTGCCCCATCCTGTAGTTTTGAATGGAGAGACGCGCGACATACAAGATGAGAATCCGCTCGAATATGTTAATTTCTGATTCGTGAATTCGTTTGCTTTCGACACGTACTCCGTGGCAAGCTGTTTTCATCTTTGCGTACTTGTATATATGATATACAGTCATTTCGCTGTATGTACAAGGTCTCTCAAATACCTACGACGTGATGAAACGCAGTATAGTTCCGAACTATAGTATCCGAACAAAAAAAAAAAATCGGAAATGACATTTTTTCATCATAAATCATCATTCATCAAAATCAGAAACGATTATTTTTCCGAATAGAGAATATTAAGAAAAAAGCTGATTATTACTTTTGTTACAGCCCCGTAAAGTAAATAAAACCAGCTGCGGTGATATTCGTCTGCAATATCTCATTAGAGCCGAAAGAACGGAAGTTCTCAATATCCACAATCAGCTAAGAGACAAAGTTAAGTCGAGAAATGAGACACGCGGGAATCCAGGACCGCAGGTCGGCCGTAACGGAACTTCAACATTTGTTAAAAACATACGCACCCGATGAAATGAAATAATTTTATAAAAAAATTATCTATTCACAATTCATTTGATCGTACAGAATAGAAAAACTGTCATTCACATTCTATTTTTCAATATCACAGGCATGGGACTCAGAGCTCGCTGAGATTGCTGAAACGTGGGCTAATCAGTGTCAATTTGCTCACGAGTAATGCCGCGACACTGGTGAGATTTATGACGAATAATTTATAGAATATATTCATTTTTATAGTAACGTAATATAATATATTCTAATATACGATATACTACGGTCAATCAGTTCAGGTAATGTGCATTATGTGCGGCTTACAAACATTTTTCGATTCGACGTACTAGTTCGCATACACAAAGAAAGATGTCATGCCATTCAATCGCTGATAGATGTTAATTACTTGTGTGTGTGTGTGTGTGTGTATGTGCGTAGGGCTCTGATTTACCCATTTTTTTGTTTGTAATATTCATTGAAGAGGCCCGTGACTCTAAAAATTAACAATAACATTTAACGCGATCTTTTATTTTTCATTTTGCAGTAAGCTCTTATGTCGGTCAGAACATCGATTTTACAGCAACCAGCGGATCTTAAAGTACGACGAGTCACACCGAACTAGTAGAAGCTGGTACAACGAGGTCGAGAAATTTAACAGTAGCAGAGTCACATCGTTCACGTGAGTAAAAAAGAGCGCGATCCAAAAAAGGCCATATATTAATCATTGCTCATGTTGTTGTTTTTTTTAACCCGAATAAAAAAAAACCGATTCCTTTAGCTTAGATGTAACTTGATGGAAAAAAAAGATTCATTTGATGTTCACAAATTTCCCTTATTTTCGATGTATTTCGGAAAGAACAAAAACGTAATTCGTCCTGTGTATTTCGGCCGTACTGTCCTCAAAACGGAACCGGTTACTACACACAGTTGGTATGGGCCGAATCAAAGTTCGCAGGATGCGAAATTGTTCGTTACAACAACGAAAAGACGGAAAACCTCAATCGGCCTCAGTTAGTGTGCAACTACGGACCGGGAGGCAACGTGATTGGCCAACCCATCTATAAACAGGCCATTCTGGGATAAAAGGATATAAGGGGATAAGGGCATAGAGGCGATTAATTTGTTTTTTTCAACATGCGCGTAAAACGTGCCGCCTTAGTTTCTATATATTATCTTTGTAATAACGTAAATCCACGCGAATAATAAGATCTACCATTGATAAGGCGAAGATCCTCGAAATTACACGAAATAATGCGAAGCCCGGCTCTTCTCTCCGTAGCGAAGAACCAAGAGACACTTGTCGTCCGGCTACCGTAGGGCTCTAATGAATCTAAGTTAAACGCCTTCGCTGTCTTATTCTCTCTCTTTTCTTGTATATACCTAGATGGATACGTATCGCATAATATTGTTCGTAATCTCGGCGACTCTTTGTGTAAAAAGTAAAACAGACAACTATCGCCGTAATTCACCACTCGCTCATCGATTCAACATCGTCATCGTGAGGATCCTTTATCTCAGAAAGGCCCAGGCCTGGCCGTCATTTATGTGCAAAGAAATCTTCAGATTCACATATTAGAGCTGAGCAATTTTTATATGCGTACACGATGTTACCAAATTGTAGGAAATTATAGAAATAATCTTTTCTCCGGAGAGAGAGAGAGAGAGAGAGAGAGAGTTATTGGATCACCCGTCTAACGGTATGCCTATTAAACAAAATCAATGGCGATCAAGTTAATTTTAATCTTTAGTAAGTAAGCGTTAAATGTAATTCTTTTGTTTTGTCACCAATTCTCTTTTGGTTTCTACAATAGTAACAAATAAAAGAATTTTTTTAATATTAAAAAATAGAATAATAAAATCACATCTTAACGATAAAATGCTTTTGATTAACCCTTTAACGCATCATAAACGAGACGTTTTTATTTCAATTTTTAACTCTTTTATTTCATAATAGTTTTTTTTATTCGGTAACTATACTAAAGCGTCGGGTATCAAACTTCGATGGAAGTTTGTGTTTTGCAAGGTGTAGTGTCAAAATCGACGTGATTTCAATTATGTGCTCGGATCGTGTATTCCGATGAGCCACGATGATTACCGAAGCAGCTATAACCGTTTCGAGCGCTCCTCGAAAAGTTTATCAAAATCCTCTAAGATACTCCTCTCCCGTCCGTCGAGCGGTCTAGTTGTAAATTTCAAATATTGTCAATAGCCTTATACGTATATACATATAACGACGTCTCTAACTGTATCTACATCCGTCGTGCTTCTCGAGATCAATTTTAACGAGTGTCGGAACATTGTACGTCACTTTATTTTATTGGAAATGAATCATTGTCATCAGTGCTATCCGTTAAAACCAGGCCTGGTCGCATCATCAAGCGTAGCGGACTGCACAGCATATCCCGTATATAAGTTGAGTACTCTGTTCATCTCAATTTTGTCAAATATCGAGTAGTCTAGTTACCTCGAATTATACAACGCGGCTCGGCGGAATTAGCGTATTCTTCATATACGTGTATAGACATTTGTGGTGAGGAGAGCTTTATTGTTTAATTTATTTTAGTTTCATATTAATGACTCCGTTCATGTTTGTATCTATGTAATCAACCAAATGTGGGGCGAATAACTCAATTTTCCTTTTCGTATTTTGTATTCGAAGTGTAAAAAGAAACAATTTGCAAGGAATTATCTTTATAAAATAAATATGCCCGAGATTCTCAATGTCCAGATACCGTCGATCGTTATAATTATTATTTACGTCCTTTTTATCGTCTATATTCGTCAGTGCGTTTACCTCGAATCTGTAATAATAATTAAATTTCGTTCTCCCATTTCTCGAGGAGAATAAGTCTCGAGAGAGATAAACAAAAAATCATTACAAAGGAGCAAGTATGAAATTCAATATTAATGTACCCATAAATAATTTCTGTATCTTGACATTATTTGCGTGATGGACAGTGAAAACCCTTGTTAAGTAAAAAAAAGCGACACTTCGCACATCCGCGTATTATTGATCGGGATATTCAGGCAAACACATGTGGTTTCGTCTATAACGGAATCGTGCAATAAATTGTCGAATGTCCCTAGTATTTCGATGACTCAGACAGCAATTCGATATTTATAACAGTAACACATAAATTTATTCGACAGTGGACATAAATTTATTCAAATATATGGTTTTTGATCACGACGCAAATACAGAAAGGCGTTAAAATTATGTACGTAGCGAAAATGAGTGTTTTCCTCGTTTTCTCGGTATATAAAAAGTGGTCGCACAAGCCTATGTTTTCACAGCCGACGACGAAATTTCTTCGCTGTAGTGGAAGTAGCCCGTTTCGTATATTATCAAAAGTTCACAAAATGAACAACGTTTTGTGCGTTCTCGTCTTAATAGCAACCGTCGCGGTTGTCGATGGTTTATCAAACAAGACCGGCTGCATCGTGGTATTTTGTGAAACCACATTTGTTTACTCCCTGTGCAAATCCGACGTAAGCGATTCGCAAATATATATATATTTTTTTCATCATCACTTTTCAATATAAAATTTTTAATATATTCGAATGATTTTATGGGGGAAAAAAAGTTCTTAATAGAACGATTTAACTTCGGTTTAAAAAAAATACATGGAATAAAATGTTCGAGTGAATAGCGGTTAGATAGCGGGTACATTCAATTATTGGTACACCAAATTGTTCATAAAATTGTAATTATTAATTGTTAATGCTTCTCATTTGTAACATTCTTTTTAAGTATGGATATCACGCAATAAAAGATCCTAAATTCTCTGACTTGCTTCTTCATTTATAACACTTCGGTAACTTAAGAATTGTCGAGGTTATAAAATTCACATTATTCCCTCGCGCTGGTCGTTTCAGTTTGCGTGACAACGTAACATTTAATCTACGCGGTGTAATACTTTTACCTTTTTTTCTAACATCGGCCTACCACCTTCAATTCATTCGCTTTGATTTCTTCAAAGATCTTAGTTGACTATTTGAGCGCATGAACGATCAATATATTATTTAGATTTTCACCACAGATATATAATTATTTCGGATAAATCGTAGAAGAAAAAGAAGAATCATCTATTTTCGTTTATTCGTCCGAAAGTCGTGCCTACTTTAAAAAAAAGATATATGAATATAGATTATATATTTTCGTTGTAGCCCCAAATCATCGATCCCGAATGCGACAAAGTTTATTCGGCGGGCGTTACCCGGGAAGAAAGGAATGAAATTCTTGATGTCCACAATGAAGTGAGAGAGAGAGCCAGGAGTGGACAAGAGCTAGGCGGAAGTCGAAGCCGGCTTCAGCCGGCCGCAAAGAACCTTGAACCTTTGGTAAATATACATATATATATACATATACATATACATATATATATATATATACATATTTGTATATATATATATATATATATACATATATGTATATATATATATATTTATTTATTTATTTATATATACACAAACACTGGAGGCGATTAAATAATTTTATTAAAAAAATGTATTCTTTATCATTTTCTTATTGTTATAGAAGTGGGACAAAACGCTCGCCAGGATGGCTCAAAATTGGGCGAACAAGTGCGCAACTTATCCCGATCCGTGCCTCGAGACTAGTGAGCTTTGTGAAGAACAATTTATTCGATATTTAAATTTTTTCAAATTATTTTTCCTAATCGTCAGGTCCTACACAAGGCTAATTTAATACTGCAATACGGTGTATAATAATTTTGTGCAGCTTAAAAGAAAAAGTGTAATTTTGTTTCTTCACTGATGAATGTGATTCATTCTGTAATATATGATAACCACACTATCATTTTCTAATATCGATTTTTGCTGTTCATTTTACAGACAAATTCCAGGTTGGCCAGAGTGCTAGTTATTGGCAGGACGCCTTCCTACCTCATGACGACATGACTCCCACCAAATTGATACGAAATTGGTACGGTGAGGTCAGCTCGTTCAACCCAAGTAGAGTAAAACCTTTCACGTGAGTGATATGAGAAGGCAATTAAAAAAATAAGACAAAATAGTCCTAATTTACATTATTGATTTCACTAAAAATGAGCAAAAAGAATGATTTATTTAGTTTAAGTACGCGTTACTTGAATCGAACGAGAATTATTCGATTTCATTAAATACCCTCGTATCTCGGTATATTTAGAGACATATACGAGGTCTGTTCAAAAAGTACGTACGTATATTCGATTTTCGATTTTTTTGTGGCGTTAGGTTGGTACTCATGTCCCTCACTTATGCTGAAAAAATCGGCCATTTTGAATGTTTAGTTAATTGTTGACAGCTGTTTGGGTTAGACGTGTTTTGGCTTGTCTTCGATTTTTGCCTATTCCAAAAAATGGATCAAAGAAACTTTTGTGTGAAAAACAAAATTAAGTGCGCGGACGCATTCCGAATGTTGACTGTGGCATATGGTGAAGCTACCTTGGACCAAAGCAACGTTTATCGGTGGTACAAAATGTTCTCAGAGGGCCGAGAAGATGCGAACAACGAAATGCGTTCCAGACGCCCGGGCACATCAACAACAGACGAAAACATTGATGAAGTGAAGAAAATAATAGTGGCCAATCATCGAATCACCGTTAGAGAAGTTGCTGAGGAACTAAACATATCGATTGGCTCGTGCTATTTGATTTTTACCAATGATTTGGGCATGAGACTGGTCGCCGCGAAATTCATGCCAAAATTGCTCAATTTCGAACAAAAACAGTGTCGCGTTAATATTGCTAAGGAGCTGTTGGACTCGGTCGGCGACGACAGAAATTTGCTCCAGAGGGTCATAACTGATGACGAATCATGGGTTTATGGTTATGACGTGAAAACCAAAGCTCAATCATCGCAATGGAAGCTGCTTTTTTTTCAATCGGCAAAAATCGAAGACAAGACAAAACACGTCTAACCAAAACAGCTGCCAACAATTAACTAAACATTCAAAATGGCCGATTTTTTTCAGCATAAGTGAGCGACATGAGTACCAACCTAAAGCCACAAAAAAATCGAAAGTCGAATATACGTAGCCTGCGGAAATTCAAAATTCGCGATACTCTTTGAACAGACCTCGTATGTAACTCGTTCTGTTTTTTGGTCGTACAGCCCGTACAATGAAACCGAAAACTACACCAGGATGGTATGGGCCAAAACAACGCGCATAGGATGTGGCATTATTCGTTTTAACAGATACAGATTACCGGGCCCCACGAAGTACAACATGACAACGCTCATCTGTAACTACTCACCGCGAGGCAACATTAACGGAGAATCTGTCTACGAGCCAGTACAAAAGAAAATTGTGGACAGAGTATAATGAATGCGGACAATCTTTATTTCAACGTTTGTCACGATTTTATTTCTCGTTTTCTTGATAATGATTTAAATGATAATTAAGTTTTGAACTGTTTGAAAAATAATAAAATGCATTATACAATTAAATATTGTAAATCTCCGAGAGAATTTAACCTGAATCGATTCCGACAATTTCATCGTTAAGCCCGTTCTCTAGCCCCGTTGTTGCCAAAAGTTTCAACTCGATAGCCAAAACTCGATGGACATTAGTGCGATGAAATATTTTTTGAAATATGGAGAAATCCGTACAATTTTTTTTCGTGATATTAACGAAAGATATAGCATACTAGACGGATGGGGGATTTTAATACGATTGCTCGAGGCATTCGGGCGACAGAGCAGTTTGAATTTTGCGGCTATTCAAATAATTTTGTGCACCGTTCCATGAATATCTCGAAATAAAAAATGTTAACAAAATGAAAACTTCAGCCACTACGATTTAAAAATGAAAATGTTGAAGGTTGGCATACGGTTTCGTTGCGAGTGGTGGGAAATGATGCCAGAGCGTCGTAAAGGGTTGAAAAACGAAGCATATGATCCAGGCTGTTTTTCACAATTCTCTTTCCCTCCCTCTCACTCTCTCTCTCGGTTTTCCGTTTCTCTTTTCCTCCTTTTTCCCCCACGATCCCGCAAACTCCAACTCTTCCTCGATCTCGAGTGGACATAGTTTGGTTTTGACGTACATGCATGTGGTACATACCAGCGCACATATAGTTTTGGATCGAGAGACGCACGACATACAAGATGAGAATTCGGTCGAATACGTTAATTCCTGACTCGTGAATTTGTTTGCTCTCGACACGTACTCCGTGGCAAGCTGTTTCCATCTTTGCATACATGTATATATTACATACATTCATTTCGCTGTAAGTGCAATGTCTCTCCAACACCTAAGACGTGATGAAACATCGTATATTTCCGAAGTATAGTATCCGAACATTAAAAAAAAGCTGGAAATTGTTATTTTTCATCATAAATCATCATTCATCAAAATCAGAAATGATTTTTTTTTCCGAAAAAAAATGTGGTTCAACGAACAAAAATTCTTGATAACATTTTGTTTTTTTCGTCTCTAAAACTTTTCGTTTTTAAATGAAAACTAACGTCGAAAACCAATATACCAAACGAGAAAGAAAAAAAAAATAGAACCCTTTTATCTCCGCGTTCCCTTAATATGCAAAGTAACTTTGGCCGATAGAAAGTTTTCCACCAACCCGAAGAGAAAATGGAGGGTGCGCGTCCCCACGCGACTGGGCAGAACATGAAGAGAGAGAGAGAGAGTAGAAAAAACACGTGAAGAGAAATAACGTGAAAGGGTGTAGGAGCGAATATTGAACCATGATTAACCCTTTACCTCGTCGTGCATGGGGCAAACTTTGCACATTCACCGAGAGACTCAAAGGTTTATTTTTTATTTTAAAATCTTTTTTCTTTTTTTTTTAACGAACTTTTCTCCTTTTTGTGGAAACTTATGCTGCGTCGCGAGTGGGTCGTTTGTTTCGAGAGGCATTGCTGCCGGAGGCACTTTTGCCCCGACGATGGCGAGTGACGCGATCGAAGGGCTTTTTCACGACGTTACGTTTCCTCACGAGAGCCCTCTACGGACACAGGATTTCCATGGAAAATTCTTTTATTTTTATTTTTTAATATGAAAAAAAAAACACTTTCTCCGCCGACTGGTAGAGAAATTGACTCGAGGCATCAATAGGAAAAAAAAAAAAACGACGAGTAAAACCTGTGTGTGCATCGGTCACAATGCTTCTTTGGTAATTGAAAGCACTGTAAGGACATTTTTGTCCATACTAATCCCTTATTGTGGAACTTTCTATAATGATTTGGTTTCATCATCAAGCACAGTGCTCTGAAACGAAAACTTTATTTAAATCACGTAATTTGTGACATTTATTTTTTTAATGTCATTTTCCGACGTTGCAAAATAATTTCAACACATTTTTCATTACAGACAGGAAACAAATTTGCTCAATGCTCTCTTTCTCTCTCTTTATATCAGCATGGAAAAGAGAGTTTTACTTATTAAATCAAATTTTCTTCATTGACACAATGTGTTGAATTGTTATTTTTAACGGTCACGTGAACGTCTGACTTCGCAAAATTTAAGTGACATCTCTCAGCCACCGAGATGAAATCTTGCTGACCGCGTGGTTTTAATTACGAAACGATGAGTCTTTTGCCGCGACGGTGGTCCGCCGCTTCTGTTATTATATACTGCGGCAGCGGGTAGAGTATATTATATCTACGAGAACGTAGACTGGGGGGGGGGGGGGAGAGGCAGAGGAGAGAGACATAGGAGAAACAGCAGAGAGCGCGAGATGCTGTAAGACCGAGATGAAACCCTTTCAAAGCCGGAGGTAGCGTTCATTAAGCTAGTTCATTACACCGAGAGCCCCTTTTACTCTACTCTCTTTCAAAGACTGCTCGCTCATTATTTTATTAATTATTGAACGCTCGAGTAACGCGAGCTTTATAACATCCCGAAGATTATCGTGCCTACAAGGAGCCGGGTATATACGCCTTTTAAACCTTCTGAGGCTCTTATTAACGGAGAATTTTTCTTTTTTTTTTCTTTCAAGCCACGATTTATAGTAACATTTTTTTTGTTATCGTTTTTCTTCTAAATTGTATTCATCGATTGATATAAAATACAATGAAATGATGCATGGTAGCCGTTATGGAAACGATTCGTTGCTATAAAATGAAGACGATGGCAAAAATGTCAGCAAAAATAAAAAGGTCGATTTGTGTGAGAATGATCTGCATGCGATGGGCTGGTCGGTGTGAATCGTCTAAAACGATTAGAATTTTGCAACAATTTTCAATTAAGATCGCGCGAAAACTAGTTCTTCTTAATAAACTTCAGTAATTATTTAAAAAATGAACGCCAAGTGTAGATTATTTTCGTGTGACAGATTTTGTTTCTATGTAAATTCATAAATAAACCATTTCGTAAATTGGTTTGTGCTCTCTGATCCTAAAATAATTGCCCTACTTTTTCGAGACATCTTCGACATTGCGAAAGGGCTTTTTATTCTATAGATAGAATAATGATTCTCTATCTGTTGTTTTTTTTTTCTTTTCTTTTCTACGTAAAATCTGCAAGACGCCTCGGCTGTATCGATCTATCTATATCCCTTTGGTGCTCGCGATAATGTAGTCCTCCTTAATAATAAAGCAAAAGCCAATCGCTCTGGTCGTTGCGTTGATTCTCAATCGCTGCGTTCATTTGCGCACGCTATAAGAATAGTAGTTTTTCGATGATATAAATCTTTTTTTTTCTTTTTTTTTGCTTTACAAAATCCGAAGGCGCGATGCAATATTGACAATTTTTTTTCTTCACGATCTCAAATATTTCGCTGAGGGAGAACAAAAATTAATTATACGACAAACTTGTCGTATAATTAATGTTTGTTTTCCCGCGGAGAAATATTGACAATGTTTTTTTCTTCACGATCTCAAATATTTCTCCGCGGAAAAACAATAATTAATTATACGATAAATTTGTCGTATAAAAAAAAAATTATCGAAAACCAAAATGTGTGTAAAATAAAAATTAATTACACGACAAACTTGTCGTTAATTATACGAAAAATTTGTCGTATAATTAATTTTTGTTTTCCCGAGGAAAAATCTCGGAGATCGTGAAGAAAAAAACATTGTCAATATCGCATCGCACCTTTGAATTTAAACAAAATCTTTAATAATCTCGAAAATGCTCGAAACTCGATTAACGCTTTCTCATTATATTATCTCATCATACTAAAGCCAATCCGGACTTATGGAATGAAGTTATGGAGAACAGCCTCAAACTCCAATATAGAAATCTTACAGAGATTTCAATGGAAAATTCTAAGAACAATAATAAGTGCTCCATGGTATGTCACAAACATTAATATCCACAAAGACTTAGCGTTGAACACTGCGAAGGAAGAAATACAGCGATCTAGTGTCTCCTGCGGAAGAAGACTCGAACAACCCCCCAACGAGCTAGTGCCAGACTTACTGGACCGGAACACAATTAAAAGAAGATTAAAAAGATTTAAATCAACAGACTTATGTGAACATTTTCGCTATTGTCAGTTTAGCACTAGTGCAAAAACAGAGAATTAAGTGCTGATGAACGCTCACTCTGAAACTCGACATCCAGCAGCCCGAAAAATTATTTATTGTTATCCAGATAACAGATTATAATTTGAACATGAAGTGAGAGAAAAAAAAAATTATATTATCTCGTTCGCGATGCGTTCCTGTATTATCAGGTGAAATTTGACGAATCCACTTACTCGCTAAAAAGAAAATAAGATAAGAATTTTCAATTTTCTTGTGTCACTTTTTTGCGTCTGTTAAGGGAAATACATATATATTTTTTAATCTTCAAAATTTCACTTCGACACTTTGCCATTCCCTTCTCGATAAGACGATGACTCTAATGTTAGTCACACACATGGAAGAAATAAAATCCGTATAAATCTATACTTATGTACATTAAGTATTGACGACACACTATACGATACCGTTTTGTTACTTCCGTTCACCGTTGGCAACGTTCTTCTTCGCCGAAGAACATCGTTAGTCATGTCGATATCTCCACACGTGTACGATAATGTCTACGTGGTTACACAGAAACGCGTATACCAAAGTTATAGATCCACGCAGATGTGCATATATCGTAAATACGATATATCTTGGAAAAAAAAAAGAAGGAAAAAAAGAAACACGCGCGGGTATTCATCGAACCGAGGACCAATGTGTGTGTGTGTGTGTGTGTGTGTGTGTGTGTATGTAGCAAACTCGAGCATTAAGGGCGTAGGTAAATGGGAAATAAATTATCGCTTAGCTTCGACAAGTATTTATTGTTTAACCAACGACGCGTTTATATGCATAAATAACACGACTCGTTCGATCCACATTCTACATTCATGTACGTTTGCGCTTACCACACCGGCCGATATCCATATATGTATGCGATGTGTGTACATACACATTCCGTTAATTCTCATCGCAAGTTTGTACGCCGTAACGTTCGCCCTCGCACCGGCATATAGGACATTCGAGGCTAAATTCACACGCTCGTAATCACCAACATTTTTTATTTCATTCACCGTTTCAGTATGCTGTAGGACGACGCAAAAAAACAAACACTCTTACACGAATTTGCCGAGTTTTTTTTCGGCATTTTGTTGCGTCGTTATTTTTTAACGACGCTGACGTTAGCGACCAATTTATCAAGTTAAATTTTATCGAATTTTATAGCTTTTTTTTTCCTGTTAATTCTTTGGATTAAGAAAGACATTTTTTTGAAATCCCTCTGGAGGTGATCGTGAATTCTGTGAAACCAGATGCTAGAAAATAATGCCGAACGTTTGTCCTAGTTTTTTACATTTTTCTTCTTATATTTTTAAAAAATGATTTTGTGACAAAAATAGGATTGAGCATGTGAGTATTACAAATTGTTCAATATAAAATTTCTAAAGATTGACATTGTAACACGATAATTGTTTTTTTTTCTTTATATTAACAGTTTTTATTACTAAATTATTTTCAATGATTTTTCATTCATTTTATGTTGAATGACTAACATTCTGAATTATTTTTGTACCGTGGAATAATTTTTAGAGAGAATCTTAAAGATATTGGTTTTTCAATTACAAATTTATTTGACAGATGTATCAGAAAAATCGATAACGCTCAACGATCTTAATTCAACACTTGAATTGACAATAAACGGATTATTACTATTTTTTCGTCCTTTTTATTCCGCCGTACACGGCACACTTCAAAGAAAAGAAAGAATAAAAAATGGTGAGCGATATAATATTCGTTGTTTTGAGCCGGAATTACCTATATTTATAAAATGCATATAATTTGTTATATAGTTATATAGTATGTAGGTGGAGTTACGGACATGCGAATAAACACGGGAATATATTCCACGGGGATGGCCTATAGCGTCTGGTACAACGTATTCGGATTTTCCAGCAAGTTAATCCGAGGCCAAAGAGTACCAAGAGAATTCACGCAGAGATAATGTATAAATCTATATATACAGGGTGTCACGAAACTTTCACGTCAGAGTGACACGGGGATTAGATTGGCTCCAAATCTATCAGGATAAACAAATATGTCCTCGGTAAAAGTCTGATGGTTTTCGTGAAAAATCGTATTTCTTGATTTTTCGGAAAATCGTTACCTAATACTTGTTATACCGCTACCATTGCGATGAAAGTCAAATCGTAAGCAAATCAAAGTCCAAATTCACACGAAATCCTAAAGTGACCAGAAATACAAACGAAAATAGCGAGATAACAAGAATAGCGATTTTCAGAAAAAAAACGTCTTTTTCAATTTTTCGGACAATCGCTATTCTTGTTATCTCCCTATTTTCGTTTGTCTTTCTGACCACTTTAGGATTCCACTTTAGGTTTTGGGACACCCTATATATATATATGCGCGTGTGTTATATCGCCGGTGTGACATGAGGTCGTAAGGGTTACAAGTGTAGAAGCGCTGGTAAACGGGGTAAAAGTAAGAATGATAGATATACGAGGTCTGTTCAAAAAGTATCGCGAATTTTGAATTTCCGCGGGCTACGTATATTCAATTTACGATTTTTTTGTGGCGTTAGGTTGGTACTCATGTCCCTCACTTATGCTGAAAAAATCGGCCATTTTGAATGTTTAGTTAATTGTTGACAGCTGTTTTGGTTAGACGTGTTTTGGCTTGTCTTCGATTTTTGCCTATCCTAAAAAAGCAGCTTCCATTCTGATGATTAAGCTTTGGTTTCCACGTTATAACCATAAACCCATGATTCGTCACCAGTTATGACCCTCTGGAGCAAATTTGGGTGGTCGCGGACCGAGTCCAACAGCTCCTTATCAATGTTAACGCGACACTGTTTTTCTTCGAAATTGAGCAATTTTAGCACGAATTTCGCGGCGACCGGTCTCATGACCAAATCATTGGTAAAAATCGAATAGCACGAGACAATCGATATGCTAACTTCCTCAGCAACTTCTCTAACAGTGATTCGACGATTGGCCAATATTATTTTCTTCATTTCATCGATGTATTCGTCTGTTGTTGATGTGCTCGGGCGTCCGGAACGCATTTCGTTGTTCGCATCTTCTCGGCCCTCTGAGAACATTTTGTACTACCGATAAACGTTGCTTTGGTCCAAGGTAGCTTCACCATATGCCACAGTCAATATTCGGATTACGTCCGCGCACTTAATTTTGTTTTTCACAGAAAATTTGATACGGATTCTTTGATCCATTTTTTGGAATAGGCAAAAATCGAAGACAAGCCAAAACACGTCTAACCAAAACAGCTGTCAGCAATTAACTAAACATTCAAAATGGCCGATTTTTTCAGCATGAGTGAGGGACATGAATACCAACCTAATGCCACAAAAAAATAGAAAATCGAATATACGTAGCTCGTGGAAATTCAAAATTCGCGATACTTTTTGAACAGACCTCGTACAGATTAGAAAGTCTCGATGCAACTGGTGTGCCCGCACAAAATACTTCCACAGGGAATTTTCTTCTAATCGAAGACCTCTCCCTGCGGATCACAGCAAATAACATTTATTAATGAAACATTAGCAGTAAAATCGAATCGGTCGAGTAGCGAGTCTGCAAAATTTGTTTTAACGCATTTTCGAAGAGACATTCTTGAAAATAAACATGAGCCTCGACGAAAGAATGTTTATGCAGGAAGAAAAACATAACGATGAATTTATAGAAAAATAATGCACTTTGTGCCATTATTACACACGGCATATTTTCTTACTAAATTTGTATTAATAATCTGAGCTTGATGAGCAACTGCTTATTTTGTTTAATTAACTTTGCTCTGAGCATTTGCTGATTAGAATTTTATATTAATTATTTATGAACTACAGGCGATTTGTTTATAAATCAAATATCAAAACATTAAAATTTACTAAGCTTATCGACTAATCGAAGAATTCAATGAAAAATGTTACGTAGAGATCCGGTCCTTCAATGAACAAAATAGTATCACTTATAAAAATCAAACAAATTTTACGGGTTCTATTGATAAAAAAGAACTGCGTTTAAAAAATTATTTGTAAGTACAATTATGAAAAGCTAGGCTATGTCACAACTTTCCATATACGAGATTTTCGCGTTACTCGTTATTTTTAAATCGATTAAAGAAATTCAATATGAAATATGGCGATCATAATGAAGAAATAAAATAACTGTAACGCTGCGCCGTATTTGGTTAATAACGTAGATTATTGAATCCATTGACGGAAGTAATTTAAGAAAAGTATGATATTTATCTATGAAACTCTCTTCATTACACTAAAATTCTCATTAAAACGAAAGTTTTAACCTCAAGATTGTTTGGAAAACTCGTGAATAGAGATCCCAGACTTTTCATACAGACTTCTTCGAGTTCTCCCTGTCGTTTCCATCAGCTGCAAAACCATTCGAGAAAGGGAGAGAGATACAGAGGGAGAGAGAGAGAAGAGAGAGAGATCCGCGAGGTTCGCGCGAGAGTTTCGTGGCAAATTCTCTTTCGACAATAATCGAATAGTTTATCGTCGAGTTTTCGTAGCAGGAGTCGCGAGTCGGGAAAAGTTTGACGCCGATGTGCCCTGCGGAAAATTGTTAGTGGTGAGAGAATCGTAGTGAAATTGTGCTGTATGGAGGGAGTGAATATTTTTACGGGGGTTAAGTAAGATCTGAAAGTTTGGTCATAATAGGTCGGCAGGAAAAAAATTATTTTAAACAATCACGCATTAAAATTATTAGGCATTATTAATAATACTACATACCACTCGAGCAATTAAGAATAATTTGAAATAAGTACTCGTTTATAATGAACATTAACACTTTTTTAATAATTGGGTATTTATCTTATAATTTGAACAATTATTCTTAATTGTTCGAAAAACAGATCGTGATTCCCAGTTTTTTTTTCACATCCATTCACAATTATTGTGGTATTAAATCTTTTTAATTTTTTTTCGTTTTTAATGGGGCAAATAGGGTTAGACGGTTCAAAAAATCGATTTTTTTTAATTTCATAAATTGTTAGTAAAACTATTGAAAAATATGTTCCCAAAATTTTAAATGAAAATTCCGACTCGTTCTATTATTATAAGCCATTAGAGTAAGTAGCTCTCCTTCAGGCCCCGAGCGCGCCACGTGTATAACCGAGCGGTCACTATTTTTTCAAACGCGTTTTTCTGAAAATGACTTTTTTTGAACTTGCGTACACGCTAGTTTGAAAAGTTTTCAACCAATCGTTTTGAAAATTGACAGTTACTTTCTTCATAGTATTGCGCTCTATATGAACCTAAAATCGGAATATTATCATTATTTAAAATAATTTTTTTTTGCAGATAAAGTTGTAAAAAATGGCAAAAAATCATGCTTTTTTGTTTTGACCCCCGTAAAAAATTCAACTTTCTATTTTTTCGATAGCATTTAGGTTCATATAGAAGAGAGACATATTATAAAAGCAAATTCCAACCTCGTTTGATTTCAGACGAAAATTGCGGCTTCCAGAATGTACGCAAAATGCTGAGTCTGATTGTGACCTGCAATATGGGGTCGCTAATATGGGTCGATGTTTTTCATGGAAATTCTTCAAACATTTTATAGTATATACTTAAATATATGTATAAAATATTCTCAAAGTTTCAATAAATTATATTTATTTTTCATACTATAAAAAAATTCATGAAAATCATTGAGAAAACGCTGTTGTAACCCTATTTCCCCCCTCAATCGCATCGTCTGCCTCTTTGATGAGCAGTCGAGATGGAGGCTACAGCCTGGTGCCCACTGGAACAGGGCGTGATCCCTTGGTGGTGGTGGTTCGCAACTATCACACTTTTCGTACTGTCATATACGGTCTCGTTACACCGTATACATATATATTGTATATATACTTATTATTACACCGACTCTCGGGGAAAACTACGAACAACTGGGATTAGTTGGAAAGTAGGAATATGTTCGCGGTCAGAAGTGGAGTGAAGAGAGGAAAACATTTGTATATATGTATATAAACCTCGTGCAAGGTGGTCTACTGTTATAGCAGAGTGGGATATAATAAAACTGTGAAATCTTGATAAACTCGTCCTAAACTCGATTATCAAGAGATAGAGTAGTACACAGTGGGCAATATTACAGCAGAGAGCTTAACAGAGAGAATCAGAGATACAGAAAGGGGTAGTTCTCGAAAATGGGGTTAATAACAGTTTCTTTTATACCCAGAGATGCCCGGAGAACATTCTCATGTGCCAAAAATCTATGAGAACGTTAACTGTAATAAAAGCTCGATGCTTTTCTCGTTTTACAAGAGAAGAAATGATTTTTCGAAAACAAGAGATTACAGAAATTAAACAAAACTCTTAAAAGAATATTGATCAACTCAAAATAAAATATTTGTAATGTAAATATTTTTCTATAGAAAGATTAAAAGATTGTCTAACGTGTAAGAAATTTTTTATTTACACATTTCTTTATATTAAGAAATTATTTTTTTCACTATTGACGAACTGTAAGAATGAATTTTAATTTGATTTTAAATATTTATTGGGTCGTTACTCTAAAATCTCATAACGTAATTCAATCACTGGTATAATATTTACCACCAGAGCTCGAACACTACGAGACACTCGAGGCGTCTCGGTTCCAACAGGAAAAAAATTCCTCTTAGAAAGAAGGTTAATTTTGCGAGAAAGTTCGTCGAACGATTGTCACGTCATTTCTAACTATTTGCAAGCATAAATTAAAGTTATCAATCGCACAGGTAATGAATGTTTGACTATTAAAAAGTATAGAAATCTCAATCTCCGCACGTATAGTCATTTCGAAAAATTGCTACCTGTAATATACGAGAAGAAAGATTTTTTAATATTAAACCGCAACATATTTTTCCGTAAGCAAGCTCTTTAGTAATTACAAAAAAAAAATAGAAATCTTTTCATCACAGGGACAAAAGGGCACGCGTATTTCCACAGACTTTAATTAAACCTGTCGTTTTTACTCTGCGGATTTTTCAAGCCAGAGAGTCCATCAGAGATGACATGGCGAGACTCATTTTGCGACAACTGCAGCGACGAAGTTATGTCTCATATATACGTAGTTTTCTCTTTGTTTGTCGGATACTTTGTCTCACTACTAATTTCCTTCGTCCCTGTGCGGTTATCTTACACTCGCGTCATTTCAACTATGTGCTTTCGTAATTAAACTTTAGTCTGTACGGACATATATATATATATATATATATATATATATATATATATATATATGTGAATGCGCGTGAAAATGTATACGCAGATATGAATTATATGTATATTATATGCACATGTCCGGCTAAAGCTTACTTGTCTGCTGCCTTCCACCGCATCAAGAATTCGCGACATAATTCGGTGGATTTACCTTGGGTAGCTAATAAACACGAGAATTATTACAGTTCTCCCTTAAAACGCACGCGAGTACCTCTCACTAAAGTGCGCTCTCGTCACGTTACGGTTAATCATGCGACGGGAATTCCCTTTACTTGTGTACGATGTGTGGTTTATGACGAGCGTATATACATAAATACATTTTATTTTATTAATATATATTATATTTTATAGCGAAAAAAATGGAATTGGGAAGGGTCATATTCGAATAAAAATTTGAAAGGTTATACGTTGGAACACGGAAAAAAATATATATATATATTTTTTACTCTCACTTCATGTTCAAATTATAATCTTTTATCTAGATAACAATAAATAATTTTGTGGTCTGCTAGATGTCGAGTTTCAGAGTGAGCATTCACTAGCACTCAATTCTCTGTTTTTGCACTAGTGCTAAAACTGACAAAAGCGAAAATGTTCACATAAGTCTGTTGGTTTAAATCTGTTTAATCTTCTTTTAATTGTGTTCCGGTCCAGTAAGTCTGACAGTAGCTCGTTGGGGTGTTGTTCGAGTCTTCTTTCGTAGGAGGCACTCTAAAACTCTGTATTTCTTCCTTCACAGTGTTCATCGCGAGGTCTTTGTGGATATTAAGGGGGGAAATAGGGTTAGACGGTCCAAAAAATCGATTTTTTTTTTCTTTCATAAATTGTTAGTAAAACTATTGAAAAATATGTTCCCAAAATTTTAAATGAAAATTCCGACTCGTTCTATTATTATAAACCATTAAAGTGAGTGGCTCTCCTTCAGGCCCCGAGCGCTCCATTTTTTCAAACGCGTTTTTCTGAAAACGACTTTTTTTGAGATTGCGTACACGCTAGTTTGAAAAGTTTTCAACCAATCGTTTTGAAAGTTGGCAGTTACTTTCTTCATAGTATTGCGCTCTATGTGAACCTTAAATCGGAATATTATCATTATTTAAAATAATTTTTTTTTTTGCAAATAAAGTTGTAAAAAATGGCAAAAAATCATGCTTTTTTGTTTTGACCCCTGTAAAAAATACAATTTTCCATTTTTTTGATAGCATTTAGATTCATATAGAAAAGAGACATATAATAAAAGTAAATTCCAACCTCGTTTGATTTCAGATGAAAATTGCGACTTCCAGGATGTACGCAAAATGCTGAGTCTGATTGTGACCTGCAATATGGGGTCGCTAATATCTTCGGTGTTTTTCAAGGAAATTCTTCAAAATTTTTATAGTATATACTTAAATATATGTATGAAATATTTTCAAAGTTTCAATAAATTATATTCATTTTTTATACTATAAAAAAATTCATGAAAATCATTGAGAAAACGCTGTCCTAACCCTATTTCCTCCCTTAATATTTGTGACATACCATGGAGCACTTATTATTGTTCTTAGAATTTTCGATTGAAATCTCTGTAGGATTTCTATATTGGAGTTTGAGGCTGTTCCCCATAAGTGTATTCCATAAGTCCATAGTGGCTTAAGTATGAACAAAAAATATATATATATATTTTTTTTTATTTATTTTTATATGTAAATATTTAAAAAAAAGTTTATTCATTCCATTTATTGACCAGATTTGAAACGCCTCTTAAACTTTTCTCGTATTTATACCTCGGATATAAATGTATACGCGCAGAAGAGTGAATATTTACTCATTGAGAAAAAAAACTTTTTCACGCTCAAGACGACCGCGGCAGTGTCGACAGAGTTTTTCGAACGATCTTTCAACTCGATAAGCGAATTGCAACTTTGAAAATTTAGTTCACTTTGTTTTCTCTTTTATGTGACGAAAGAAAAAATGTGTCACGAGTTACCGTGTCGTTTTCTGTGCGCTGAACAAAAAACGATTTATTTAAAAATGAGTGAATTCGACCGGAATTAAGCTCACTGAAATAACATTTGTTTATATAAATGTTTGCAGTTGAAATTATTTTTATTTCACTCGAGTGAACTTTTTGCAATCTTGAAATTTGTAAAAAATTGTTTCTCTGTTTTTTTTTCAACAACGGCATCGGTCCTACACATTTTGAACATATTCTGATAAAAAAATATATAAATATTGACGAAATGATAACCAAAAATATATAAGAGTATTTAAAAGTAGAAGACGTTAATACAATTTTGTGTCAATGTTTAAATCCGATTTCTCACGGACGACACTTTTCAAATTGGTGTACGTTTCATATTTTACAAATAAATTTCACGATTTCAATGAAAAAGACCACAAAAGTGTACAACTAAAGATTCTGCATTGCGTAAAAAGTGAATTTATGACAAAAATGTATTCAGACAAAATGCGAGAGCTCCGTAATAACCCTTTAAATAAATTTGTGCTCTGATGGATTTAATTTCGAATAGGCAATTACTCTTAGTATGGTTTATCCCGTGTTTGTCGTCCCGTCTAGTCCGAGCACTTTGGGCAACGAGTGCGATTAACTTGAAGAGGCACGAGAAACGAAAAAGAGATTGGACAAAAACGTCGAAGTGTCTGATTCACGTGTTCACAGTACGGATCGAAGAGAGGTTTGGGCACGAAGATCTCGGGGATAATTGAAAAGCAAACAGTAAAGCGTCGAAGGGGTGGATCGGAGAAGAAGGAAATGGACGAACCTTCGAACATTAGAGACTTGGCACTGACCAAAGTAATCAAAGTCGAATTCACTTATTTCACGAGCCAACTGAGCGGCTTAGTGATATATTTATCCATATGTACATATATGTACAGCAAACTTACTTGGAATTCAAAGCGGTGGCGTTTTATGTGTGTTCCGTTACTAATGAAATGTTAAAGGGTATACGATCGGATAGTCGAGATTGTGCTCCCGGGGTGGCGATAAGTTTTCACGAAGTGTGTGAGTTTACGATTGAAGGAACGAGAAAAGAAAGAAAGCTAGAGTATATGGGGAGAAGAGAGAGAGAGAGAGAGAGAGAGAGAAAAAAAAGATAGGATTGTACTCTCTCGCCGATCTCTAATACACTCGAGCTGACATGTTTCCCTTGGGAAATGTGCTCAGGGAATTTGTCGCATGAATCTTTTCGGACTGTTCAGTGGACCCTTTTCGCGACAAAAAAAAACGAAAGAGTACGGCAAATCCTTTTCGTTGCACGTGCGAAGAACGAGTTGTTTTTTCTTCAATTTGTGTAATTCGAACGAATGCAAACACAAATTCTTTGTCGTGGAATAAAAAATCGTTGTGACAAAGTTGATTCTATGTAGCTTTTTAGTAACATTATTGAGAAGAATTCGGCTGAAAAGAGAGATTATAATTTCTTACGAATAATGAAAAAAAAAACCAATTTTAAGATTCATTAGATGTTTTTATATGATGTACGATTTTTTTCCGAAGCATACGTTCGTAATTATGTGTGCTGTAAAATTATTCCGAATGACTTTTTTATTCGACATTTACTTTATACCGATTCAGGCATCGAATAGGATCGAATAATCGAAGTTTCGATAACTCCAAATGGCCGGAGACGCTTGTGGGAGTGCTACACATTTTTCTCAAAGTCCCGAGTCACGTACCGCCGGTCGCGTACGACGCTCTAAAGTGTCTCTTTCTTGCAGTTTTAGCCCCCGCACACTCGTACAACGCGTATAAATGTTTATCACCGTTGCGTGTGTGAATGTATGGATTATTTTAGTATGCAGCAAGCGGCAACTCCAGACGCATAACCCTCGAGTATTATTCTGAAATATGACACCAAATACCATTCGCCTTCGGTTACACGAGAGCGTGTGTCATGCCAACGAGTTACGAGTTGTATTATTTCTCGGTGGCATGTCCCCGTGTACGTATATATATATAACATAAACAATATATATATATATATATATATATATATATATATATACATAAATAATATGTGACTATACTGGTGGGCACGGTCGAGCAAGTTTTTCTCTTCCGGTCGCGGGTGCAATATCCCGTCAAGACAGAACGACGTTGCATTTAAATTTTCTCTAGCAAAAGGAGGGTAATTGAATTTTTCACGAAACTCTCACGGAGATCGAGATTTTCCTTCGGGGCACGTTTCACACAAGACATTTTATATATATATTTCGTTTGATAACGCGGATAAGCGAAAATTGTTTCACGTTGCGACAAGTGTATAAAGGTATATACGTATATATATTTTTTTTTTTCCGAAACTCCGTGCGGCACTCATCTCGAGAGTTATTACATTAGACAGACTGCGCAACGAGACGATGAAGCGAGCGAGGAATATCTTCGCCCACGCGAGAACATTGCGCGGACAAGTAACCCCGACAAGAGTTCATCTAGGAAGCACTCAGATACAAGGACACGAAGAATATTCCGCGGGAACTACGGAGGACGAGGATTAATAAAAATAGATTGCCTCGTAGATTTCGACGGCACCATGCTTTACATCTCTGTGCAGATTACAATGTTCTCTATTGTACGACGATATCACGAGATTTGTAATGGCAATTTACCATTTTACGACAATGAAGTCTGGCTGAAGTGAAAACACTTTTTATTTGAGACAATGTAAAGTATCATTGAATTCAATGACATTCGTTTGAATTGACAATTTTGCTGGTTTGTCGCGTGAAATTTTCTTTGAATCAGAAACGAATGTTGTTTGATTTCGATAGATTTCGTTGATTAAAAGTGCATTTTTGTTTTTGTTTTTTTCGCAAACAAACGAAAAAAAATGTAATTTTACAATTCAATGAATCTCAAGCGCGGCGTGACCCGGAAGAGTTTTAATCACGATGTTACTCGTTACTTTTCTTCTTTTCCAACGTGCTTTTGGTACCGCGGTAATTAGCATAAGCGTTTGTTTATCTCGACGAATTTTTTAACCGAAAAAAATTATACGTTCTTACCGCAAACGTACTATGACACACTACACATATACTTATATTAATAATAATAATAATAATAATAATAATATATTATACATATCTACGATGTATTACGGTTGCGGTTGACTCATTGTGTATTTTTTCACGCGAGCTCAACCCTATCTCGAAGCGAATAAATAACGTCCCTGTTGCGGGTACGCCCGAGGGAACTATTAATATAAAAAAAAAAAAAAAAAACAAAAAAGAAAAATGGCACTCGACCAAACACGCACGGAGACAGCTAAAAAATTTATTAATTTTTTGAGCAATTTTTTAGCTGTCTCCGTGCGTGCTTGGTCGAGTGCCGTTTTTCTTTTCTGTTTCCTTTTATTCTTTTCCATCCAAACGGGCGATTCGGCGAAATGCTGAGATAGATTATAATTATGTAAAAAAAAAAGTCATTGGGATACGAGAAGAAAAAAAGGGGCAGATAAGGAAGAATGTGCAATTTAAAAGTTGTTCCAGCTAAATTGGTGACACGAAGAAGTGGTCTTTGGAGTGGCAACGAGTCTGCTACACATTTTTACTTGCAGTGGGCTCTCTGAGAGAAAGAGAGAGCTCTTTCTCATTCTTTCTCTCTCTCTCTCTCTCTCTCTCTCCCTCTCTCGACAAATGGTAAAACGAGAATGTCGGGACCACACCGGAGGGGTGCCTTCTTCTAAATTGTTCTTTGTTTTCCCGTAGTAATTTCGCATCCCGAGACAAGTTTAAGAAGTTTCCCAGGAAGCACAGCGACGGCGTCGTCTACAATGGAATTGTTACTCGACAAAATTGAAAAATGGTCGAGTTCATGCGCCATCTTGGAGACACAAATTACCTACAATCTCACGACAAAATAAATATAAATAATTATCCGTAACAGTATAAATATTCATTAAAGAAGAATAGGTTTTTATAATTGCTGAAATAATTCGAGAATAATTTTATTGTATACGCAAATATTATTTAGTCATTTCGTTGAGTGTTTGTCAAAAAAATCTTGTTCACGATCTACCATTCGATGGACGCATTTCGGAATATTAAAAGGAAAAAAATCAAATTTCCGTTATTTCCCAACGACAACAAAATTACTAGTCGATACATTCTCGCCGGAAATAGTTTTTTTTTTATATCATGAATACAAGAAATCAATTCGATTGGCAGAGTACATGAATATATATTTGAAATCGCGAAATTATTCGGACGTGAATGCCGCGTGAACTTTTATCGTGGGCCAAACGTTTCTCTCGAACATCCTGTTTGTGCAACAGTTGTAGTTTTTTTTTTCCATTTTTATTTCACCGTACTCTCGGTTATTAGGTTTCCGCTATGATACGCGCGATACGTCGACGCGTGCAAACAGTTCGTTCGGCGAGATGTGATATCCTCGGGGAAGATTCAATGCCAAAGCACACGATACCGGAAATTGCAGAGTCCCAAAACTTTGGAGTTTGCGCAAGAGTATGTGTATCAGGTCTCCCTCTCTCGCTCTCTCTATTATCTGTCTCTTTTCGTGAATTCTCGTTTATCCCCGGATTCGGAAAAAAAAACGTATACTCGCGCCTCTGGCTAACTCGCAGTCGACAATCCTCCTCCGCCCATAGATGCAATTATCCCGAGAGGACGGCGTAGAGCGAATTTTATCCGTGACGTGAAAACAGAATCCGGGAAATAAAGGTGACAGACGAGGGATGCAAAAGAGAGAAAGAGGGCATGAGGTAGGAGTTGCGAATCAACAAAATCAACAAGGAAACCCGATGCCAATCACTGTAACAAGTGTGATGGTTATATAGAGCGAGAGAGTTTGACAAGTGGCCCTGAACGAAAAATGCGTCCACCCGAATTATTCGAAATCCAGCTCGTTAGTCGACGGGGAGGATTCTTTCGATATTGCGTTACTTTCTGTTTGCTTGGACCAAATGCCGGTTATTTTGTCCAACGAGATATAGGAGGGGATTGAAAAAGAAAGACAGTAAATTTTCGTCTCTTCGACAAAGAACACAGCGTGGTAGACTGGATTATACTACATGGGATTTCGCGGGGGAGAGAAGCAAGTGCGAGCCTGAGAAAGAAACGTCGATGTGTTACGTGTGGATAAAAAAGGGCTGGTTTAAAAAAATACAGGGTTGATAAAAAAAAATGAAAACGGATACAGTGGTCGAAACAATCATGGAAGAGAATTGTCAGGCTGCTGCGGAAAGGAAGAGAGGGAAAAAAAAAACAACGCTAGAGAACGTGAGGTTCGGTAATATGGAGATAAAGCAATGAAAAAAGCTTGTGAAAAGCAAAACAGGATGAGAGAGACGAAACCGGTGAAACAAAAGCTTCGCGTTTTCTCATCGTGGAATAGAGGCGCAGTTCCTTTATTCGGAATCTCGTACCGTGAACAAGCTATTCCTTTGTAAATTTGCGACAAGCGCCACGGAGTAGACGGGACCACCGGTAACGGGGTTGAGGGTATGGTTTTACGCGAATGTTCCTTTGAAAACGGAGAATTGAACGCGAAAGATGGGATAGAATCAAAAGAAAGGATGCTGCTGGGTAGACGAATGGATAAGGCTCTCGTGCTGTGTATAATTTAATGAGAGAGTGGGATGGATCTATAGAGAGGGATGAGGGGATTGAACGTACCCTCTGTACCTTTGACATAACCGAGTTTCACAACAAGAGGCACTCATCCACCATTACTCGTTGGATCTCTCGATATACATCTTCATTTATTTATATATATATATATATATATATATATATATATATATATGTATATGTATACATATAACAGTAAATATACATACATATATGCAGCGGTAAATGTATGTGTACATAATGGAAAAAATCCAACAATCGGTAGCGAATGGCAATTGGAAAAGGAGAATGAAATAAATGGAGAATAAAGATAAAAAGAAAGTACCGCGCATGGATTAAGTTGTAATATTCTTGGAATCCAATAATCGGAAAATTTCCGTTGCAAACGAAAGACCCGTTTGTTCTACGGCACAGTCACAAGCAACAACGACATTATTCCATTCAGTTATTTTTATTTTAATCAATTATTCACACATTCAAACCAATTATTTTTCTGTTTGTCTCAATAATTATTCACAAAGGGAAAAGTTTATGAGCGGCAATGAGACAATTGTGACCGCACGGAGAACAATTTGATTAAATCATAATTAATTAAACTGAACATAATTACAACTTATTGATTCGACAAAATAGTTGTTCGACTGATAAAAGAATAATCTATCGAACGAAAAAATCGTTCGATCGACGAGATATTTTTTTATCCGCTCGGAACGACAATTTAGTAGACTTTATTAAATGTATTTCTCAGCACGAAGATTTGATTCATTGTTTAAAAAATAATAATATTCCGCTCGTGAAATAATCAAAATATGAATGAAAATGATTCCAACCTACGGAGCCTTGTGCTTTGAAGTTTGTGTAAAAAAAAAAAAAAAAATTAACAAAGATCACTCGCCACTTGAACACTTAAAAAAAAAAACTAACGAAGATCATCAAATGTTTTAGTCCTTTCAGACGTCTCGCCGTTTGAACACCTACAGTGGGTCAAAAAAGTATTCATACACCTTGTGTTTTTGCGATAACTTTATAGACATAAGCGATACGCAAAGAAAGCCAATTTTATTTAATAGTACATCAGGTACAGAGATAAACTGCAAATGGAGAAGTTTTTCCCAGGAATAATAGAAGAATTATGCAAAAAAAACGAAAATTTTCGGGCCAAAAAAGTATTCGTACACTTACGATTGAGCTGCTAAACCTCGATATTCACTCACGGACGGTCTGACCTCTGCGTACAATGTAAACAAGTCTTCGTTTACACAATGGTTTTGACCTATTCCATGCGGTAGTAGATCTTCAAGCTCTGAACAGACATGATGGCAAAGAAAAGCGAAATATCAATATCCATGCGAGATACAGTGAATTTTCTTCGGAAACGCGGTGAAAGTTATCGAAAAATTAGTAAAGAACTAAATCTAAGTGTCGCAACAGTGCAATATATAATAAAAAAATACGAAAGAACAAACAGCACAGAAAATAAGCCACGAACGTTTAGGTTTCGAAAAAACCTACGTAAAAAAATCTATAGAATTTTGGAAACGTGTCGTATTCTCGGATGAATCGAAGTTTAACATCTTCGGGTCCGATGGAAAAAAATTCGTTTGGCGGAAACCAAATACCGAGCTCCAGCAGAAAAATTTAATACCGACTGTATTAAATTTTTAATTTAAAGCACGGCGGAGGAAGCGTCATGGTTTGGGGCTGTATGGGATATTATGGCGTTGGTAATCTGGCTTTTATAGATGGTACAATGAATGCCCAGAAGTATATCGACGTGTTGCGCAGCAATTTGAAAGCAAGTGTAGATAAAATGGGCCTGGATGGAAATTTCTGCTTCCAACAAGATAACGACCCGAAACATACTTCCATGAAAACAAGGGAATGGTTACTCTATAATGTCCGCAAACAATTGATTACACCACCACAATCTCCGGACATCAATCCTATTGAAAATTCATGGCACTTGGTGGATGTAGAAATTAGAAAAAGAAAAATAACAAACAAATCCGATCTCCAAAGAGTGCTTTTAGAATAATGGACGAAAATAGCAAAAGAAACAACGCAAAAGCTAGAAGAATCCATGCCTAAGAGACTCGAGGGGATAATTAAAGCGAAAGGGATGCACACCAAATATTAGTTATAAATAACAACTATGATGATGTAGGTTTTCACTACAATCGTAAGTGTATGAATACTTTTTTTGCCCGAAAATTTTCGTTTTTTCGGCATAATTTTTCTATTATTCCTGGGAAAAAATTCTCCATTTGCACCTTATCTCTGCACCTGATGTACTACTAAATAAAATTGGCTTTCTTTGCGTATCGCTTATGTCTATAAAGTTATCGCAAAAAAACAACGTGTATGAATACTTTTTTGATCCACTGTATATAGATACACAAAAATTCTTGACGAACCTGCTTCTTCTTGAAAAAGCTTCCTTAATCATTGTCCCGCTCGTGAAATAAACAAAATATGAATAAAAATTATTCCAACTTACGGAGCCTTCTGCTTTGAAGTCTGTGTACGAAACAAAAAAAAACTAACGAAGATCATCAACTGTTTCAGTCCTTCCACATGCCTTGCCATTTGAACACCTACATAAATAAAAATGATTCCAACCTACGGAGCCTTATGCTATGAAGTCTGTGTACAAAACAGAAAAAAATTAACGAAGATCATCAAATGTTTTAGTCCTTTAACATGCCTCGCCATTAGAACACCTATATATCCACGCAAAAATTCTTGACGAACGTGCGTCTTTCTGAAAAAGCTTCTTTAATCGTTGTCCTATATATGTATACCAAATGACTCGCTATATACATCTCACAAACGATAATAAGAACAGAAGAGAACGATAAAAAAATAACGTAATGAAAAAAAAAAGCACGGAGATACAATAATAATTGGTCGTGGTTAACTGGTCTCAAGAATGTAGAACTTTCACGTTCCGCGCTCCGTATACACTTGGTCAAGACTCATAAACGATTAAATACTCGACGCTCGTGGCGAAAGAGGCAAAAAAAAAGAATGGAAAAATCTTCTATATTTTTTTTTCTCTTTCTCGGGTATTAGCTCGGTAGCCAAGGGAGCGGAAGCTTCGATGCGAGGGGTACGAGCGAGAGTTGAATGAGCCGAGAAAAATTGTGCTCACGGTGCATAATAGCTCAAGGCACACGCACGTGATGCTTGTCATCGAGCGTTGATGCGAGGCATCAACGCCGGTCGGCGCGGTGGTTCAAGAGAGCTGAGACGCGCGGACAATCCGGTTTTTCGCCTCGTCTCGCCAACTCTTGCCGGAGACGCAACAGAGGCCGTCCACTCATAAACGGTTTAGCTCTTATAGCCCGTGGGGAAGAGATTAAACGACACAGTGATTGGTCATTTAAGCAGATGAGCGAACAAAAAATCGTTATTGACATTCCTTTCTCTATTCTTTTTTTTTGTTTGTTTTTATCCAAGACGGTTTACCACAGGCTTCCAATAATTGGGGTATAGCTAATTGTTGTTATAGTGGTTAACCTAGAACACGTATTACACGTAGAGCGAGAGAGAAAGCCCTATACCGTTTTCCCTCTCACTCTGGGAGGTCCGAAGGGTTTTTTCTGGCAATTGCGCCTTTCTCTCTCCTTTCGTTTATCTCGTGAACGGGGTACAGTCACGTCAATCCAAGTACTGAACTTTTAAACATTTCTTTGTGCCTGTTTTTTACCGAACGGAAAATTGTGCAATTAAACGGAATGGATGAATGTTTATACAATAAATAAATAACGAGGTTTTTTCAAGTAATACAATTGATCCATGTGAACGGTAAAAAAAAAAATACACTGATTGGCAGCCGATTTTTCTTATCCAAAGCGATTTTACTTTCGAACACTGCCAATCACTGTGCAATTCATACTTTAAAGACTCATGAATGATCGTTTGTATGTGTATAAATAAATCGTATCTCGATTGAGTGAGGATGATACGCTTGATGTACAGATAATATTAATCGATCCTTCGATCGGCAATGAAATTCGGTCACGAGAGATTGAGGTCTCTCTTGCCTACCGGCATGATTTAAACTTTTAATCGATGAATCATCATGCATCGAGGACGGTGGATGAGAGGAAACGAGAGTGTATGTGTCTAAATCGATGAGAAAACTTACGGAGGAATCTATATATATATATATTTATTTATGTGCGTAGAGCACGAATAGGTTATACGATCTAATTTTAATCGTCAACTCCGCGAAACAAGGCGTATTAGCATATTCAATCTGTAAGGAAATTACTTTTGAACGTGTTTCATCCACGGGGGTTACATATATAAAAAATTCGATCGAGCTAATGCGTTCGAGCACGAAGGTTATATTACTCGAGGGACGGCTGGAAAGAAGATGGCTTTTTGAGTGAGTCGTCGATGTCACGTGATTCATCGTGATGCATTATTAAACATAAAATCAATTTGCAACTTAGAATTATTAAAGTTGTTCATTGGGCTCAGTGATATATTCCTCATTTTAAAAGCAATCGAAATTATTCCATGACTTTAGAAATTGTAATATTATGAATTATAAATTATTGCAATAAAAGTTGTTTGTTTACATTATGATTTCATTATTTTTTAAATTATTATTGTATTTCGACGCTGCTTACGAAAGCTAGCATGTTTCAGATTTCTTATGAAAACAAGCACGCTTGATATCTGCGAGAAAACTAGCATGTTTCGGCTTTTGCCACGAAAACTAGCACATTTCGATATTCGCCGCGAAAACTAGCATGTTCCGGCTTTTACCACGAAAACTAGCAGGTTTCGACATTCACCGCGAAAATTAGCATGTTTCGGTATCACTGGAAGTGTTTCTCATTTTTTACTCCACGTTTTTTGAACATTCTTTTTTACTCCAAATTGACGAAATATTTATGCTTGTCATTTTATACTGTTTTATTTTTTGTTTGAATTTATTTCATACATATTTTACTGTTTGAATTTTGGTCCGCTAGGCTTATCATAAGATGGCAAACAGGAAATGCCTCGTCATTTTGGAGTAAAAAAACCATGGTCAGAAAAATGAGAGAAAAAAAAATCGAAAACAATTGCAGTGTATGCAAAGTTAACAATGTCAGTTTTTTTTCCTCTTGCTACTTCGTCCAAGACCTGACATTTCTCGAGATATCTCAATCGATTGTTTTCAAGATTTTGTCAACTGTACTTTATACTTATACTGTACTTTATACTTTAGTCGTTGATCACTCCAAGATTGTGTATTTTTTTATAGAATAAAAACACAATGAACGATTCTTCAGACTGTAAGTAGAATATACTCTTTATAAACAATAATTTTGTTCAATTTCATCGCTGACTCCGAAACTTGAAGTCATGAAAAATATCATTGATGAATAATTTTAGTTTTTGAGTGGTGGAATATTGCGTATCGTATTTGCGAATCGTAGTTTCAATAATGTTATTATTTTTTTAAATAGAAAACGAATATAAATGTTTAAGGGTTTACGGGCAATAAACCCTTAATGTTTTTCATTTATTCCTTATAGTGCTCCCGAAAAAATTATTAAAACATTTGTGAAAGTTCTGAATCTTATTCGATTCAGTTCGGCAAATATACTACTTTTTCCAGTGCAAATCGAAATATGCTAGTTTTCGCGACGGAAGCCGAAACATGCCACTTTTCGCGGCAGAAGCCGAAACATGCTAGTTTTCGCGATGAAAGCCGAAACATGCTAGTTTTCCCGTCGAATATCGAAACGTGTTGATTTTCGTGGTGGAATTCGAAACGTGTTAGTTTTCGTAAGAAATTTGAATCGTGCTACTTTTCGTAAGCAGCGTCGATTTTATTTTTATAAATATTGTAAATTATGAGAAAATTTTTGAATTACCCAAATTGCCTTTGAGTTAAATTGTTCAATTATTTAATATTTGAGGTACATGATGTGTTTATCATCAGACAGCTTTATAACTTCGTAATTAAAAGTAATTCGAGCCTGTTAAATGTGTGAAAAAAAAGCAACACAAAAAAACCCGTCAAATATGGATATTTCGTACACAACGACGAGAGTTCGTTGACTCCTCCTATCATCCTCCGGGATAATTTGCGTTAAATTTTACCATCGTTTTTTTTTAATCATGCACAAAAAATATTCATGTACATTTAGTCATGAGCCAATCAACGGATTTGTTGCTATTGCGAAAATGTCGCGATCCTTTTGACCCACAAATTCCACCCGTACAATAAGTTCGTTCATTCATGAGGACAGAAGACAAAAAATTTCGGGACAATTATACGAGTTCGTGAACACTGAAACTGAAACTTATTATCCTGTCGCGACGGAATAATATAGAAGTTCGGAAAGTGTGTATATATATAACTTATAAAGTATTATTGTGCACATGAGGGTTGGAAATATTTACCCACGGTTATTTCCACTCGATAAAATTCCACACACGGTTCATTGGATTTTTATGGTCTTTGCTCTTTTCATCGAAATGAAGTAAATGAGATAAGAAAGCAGCTCTAGGGAACATTCTCGGCCGAGAATCCAAAAAAAGAACAATGAGAATACGAACAAATATATTTTACAACTAAAGCACAATACTGGAATAAACATAGAAGTAAATTATAATCTTTTACCTGATTGCAAATGATATTTAAAAAAATGTATTCTTCGTACGATCGAAAGACTATTTTTTGAAGTTTCAAATATTTTTCTTTAAAACGAGTTATCGATATTTTAAATACCTTTTTTTTCTGGCACTTAGTTCGAGCAAATTTTCTGTAACCTCAGAACTCTCACCTGTAACAGAATTAAAAGAAAAAAACTCTGTGTTAGCTGCGAAAATCGATTTATGTATATTTGTATATTATCTCTAACAGTGGATATAGCGTGTTCGTAAATTGATAGGGCGAAGAGTGCTTGTGTAGAGCTTATCGTTATATTTGATCCAGATAGAACTTCTCTTAGATGTAAAATGGAATGGAGGTTTGCTTGGAACGATTATCGATAAGAACGTAGATATATATAATGTATATTATACATATCACTCAAAACTATAGCGCGATATCTCCGATCACATTTTGCGAACTTTGTCGCCGCTGAAGTTTCCATCCCCGTAAGCCAAAATCATGAAAATACGAAGAAAAGTTCACCCTATACACAAAGTCGAGCTAGAAAGAAGAAATTATATTTTACAAAAACGAGACACAGTGTACATATTTTTTGTTTAACTGCTGAGAAAAAAAATTTGTACTCGAGGGGTAGATCGAGCGTGAGGATCTTACGACTCTGAGAATGCTTCTGTGAATTTTTTGCTGGTATAATAAAAAATTCAAAGGTCTAGACGTGACAGCCGTTGCACCCGTAGGGAAGTCCACGCCTGTCGTTTCCTCTGTATGCTTCCTAGCATTAATAATTCAAAAGCACACTTTCCACATCGTCATCTGTGCAAACTGTGATTTTTTTTTGTCTTTACCTCCGGAGGACAGACGAAATAAGTTATTCGTCAGAATTCATTGTTCAAACGAGAAATAATGTGAAATTTTGAAGTGCGTCGGAATTGCGTCTCGTTTCGTTTTCGAATCGTTTTCGAATTGCGTCAGACGTTATGATTTATTATTATTTTTCAAATGAATATTAATAATTTTATACGATTTTGAATATTTATGTTACGAAAATTCGGTACTACATTGGAATTTTGTACTATTTACTAAAATGAGCGTAAATTCCTTTTATTTCTAATATTTCAATTTTTGCAACGCTTTTTTTCCGCCTATATCCTCAGCTGTACAAATGATGAGATAATTTATTCATATATTTTTCATAATTCATTGCAATGATTGTAAATCGTACATTTTTATAAAATTCTTATTTCCTTTGTGTATCTATATGTATATATATTTTATTTTAATATGCCGACTTGCACAAATAACAATATAATTGTTCTCCGGTAAAATCGTGTGATATACACATATGTGAAAAGTCTGAATTTAGAAAGGAGCTTGGCGCCCACGCTGGAGGTAAGAAAACACACACCGATGGGAATTCATAACGTGGCTCGTTTCAACGCGCGTTTATACTTTTTACGAGACGCATGAGCCAGTGAGGAGTCTCGTGAGAAGTTTTCTTCGTTCTCGTCAGAGACATAACATATGTAACGTACGGAGAATTTTTTATTTGCCTCATATTAGATCGGATATTTTATTAGGTTAGATGTGAAATGGAGCAATAAGTGACAAAAAAAAACATATTATTTGTATATTTTATTTCAATGAAACGAAATTCATTTCTCTGCTGACCGTACAATTCTAATATAAATAAATTGATTTTATTCAATCGAAATTTATTTTATTTCATTTTTAGCAAATAAAAAATGTATAATAAAATAAATCAAATTTTTCTAGTTCCTTTTTATGATATTCGATGTCCTTCAATTTATTTGCTTCTTATTGAAGATTTCTCGAAATTTTCGCGGAATTTCATTACAGGAGAATTCTTTGAGGAACTAAATTGGATATGGCTCGTACGTGCCCGTCGATATACGAAAAAGAAGGAAAAAAAAATACGCACATACACATCGAACCGCAGCGGGGAAAGTCGCGAGACGATCGCTTTTCTGCGAAACACTAATTGATCGAACGTGTCGCGAAATCTCCCTCGTTTTTATCCAGGCGTGGTCAAGGGAATATAAGGCTCGCTCAAGGAGCGGCAAAACAGAAGAACGAAGTGAATGGAAAAAGAAAGACAGAACGATAAATTGTCATAGTTGTGTTGTGCGCGTGATAGCATTTTCATCGAAAAAAATGGACGATGAAATTTGAAAAATTCAATTCCCCGTTAACGGGTTATACGCATTTGCAAGGCCAAAAAAGTCGTTTTTTTACGAATTTTTTCTGAAAAGGGATTTTATTTGACAAATAGAAGAAGTATTAATAAATGTAGTGGTAGCTTTTAACTTTATATCGGCATTTTTCATTTCCAAAAATATTGATTTACACTGCTCCTGTAGACGATTTCCTGGAGGTCCTTCAAAAAAAGGTGTCTGGCGGTGAGCACGATATGTCCGGTTTGAATTATTTAAAATTAAAAAAAAAACAAATAGAATCTATTAGTGGATAGATAAATCTAGGTATTCATCGAAGGAATAGTCGAAATTTTGATTTTTTCGACCAAAATTTTTTCGGTGAATTGTTTAAAAAAAAATAGAAATAATTATTGGAAATCTTATTCCTTCGATCAATACCTGAAGAATATATCTTAGAAAGTTGTGTTAAAATTGAAGACCGATCGGTTAAGTCGTTTTTGAGAAATCGAGCTCACCGACTTTGAAAACACCGTTTTGAGAAAAACGCGTTCAAAGTTTAGGCCACCTACTTTGTAACGCTCCGAGCGTCGTTACAAATATGCATGTATCTCCAAGAATATTTGCTGGATCGATTTGAAATTTTCAGAAAAAATATTTAATTATATGTACATTCCGAAAATGCAATAAATAAAATTCGATTTAAAAAATTTTTTAACTTCGTATGATCCCTTATGGGAGGAAATAGGGTTAGACGGTTCAAAAAATCGATTTTTTTTTAAATTTCATAAATTGTTAGTAAAACTATTGAAAAATATGTTCTCAACATTTTAAATGAAAATTCCGACTCGTTCTATTGTTATAAGCCATTAAAGTGCCATTACCCTTCTTCAGGCCCCGAGCTACTATTTTTTCAAACGCGTTTTTCTGAAAACGACTTTTTTTTAACTTGCGTACACGCTAGTTTAAAAAGTTTTCAACCAATCGTTTTGAAAATTAGCAGTTACTCTCTTCATAGTATTGCGCTCTATATGAACCTAAAAACAGAATATTATCATTATTTAGAATAATTTTTCTTTTGCAAATAAAGTTGTAAAAAATGGCAAAAAATCATGCTTTTTTGTTTTGACCCCTGTAAAAAATTTAATTTTCTATTTTTTTGATAGAATTTAGGTTCATATAGAAGAGAGATATATAATAAAAGTAAATTCCGACATCATTTGATTTCAGATGAAAATTGCGGCTTCCAGAATGTACGCAAAATGCTGAGTCTGATTGTGACCTGCAATATGGGGTCGCTAATATCTTCGGTGTTTTTCAAGGAAATGCTTCAAAAATTTTATAGTATATACTTAAATATATGTATAAAATATTCTCAAAGTTTCAATAAATTATATTCATTTTTTATACCATAAAAAATTCATGAAAATCATTGAGAAAACGCTGTCCTAACCCTATTTCCCCCCTTAATTCGCTGGGAGCAAACGACTTGCACAAAGACATTGTGATTCTAAATTTCTTATAAATCAAGTATAGTATAAAGAAAAAAATATCCTAAAACAGCATTGCATATAGGACGTTAAAAGCTCAGGTAACATTTACTTGACCCACTTGCAATGTAAATTACACTGAATTTTTATTCAAAATCGTTGCGTATTATGAAAACAACTAATTGTTTAACTGAACGGTCAATAATTCATTTGCAATGTTAGTAAATATTTAATTCGTTAAAATGTAAGCTTAAAATCTCGATTTTCGTATAAAATCTCAAGTAGTGACGAGGCGAGACGTAGAAAGAGTGATTCCGTAGTGATCAAGAGACCATGAGTAATTAAATTGAAAAGTAAATACAGATATATATACCGAGGTTCAGATGAAAGAGGCTTGCCCGGTCATGTTTCCAACATATCCTCGCTGAACTAATTTGGACATTTCTATTCCCGGAAAGTACACCGCGCGTAGCTACAGATAGCAGTAAAATGTGTACATATCTATATACGTACGGTACACGCATATATGTATATTTATATGTGTCCGCGAACTACTTGGTATACGGTGAGTGCACCTGCAGCTCCATAATTCTCGGCACACACGAGTTCTACGATGGTACGCGTTAATTTTCCATGTTCTCATTAGTCTAGTTTCTTATATAAGCTCTGCTCAACCGCGGGATTAATTCGAGCGGCAATGCGCCAGAAAATCAGTGATACGAAGCCTTTCATGTCCTTAGTTTTCTTCTTTTCATCGATCATTTTGGTGCCGTCATTGTTAAAATCGTTACAATTTTTTATTGTAAATCAGCGCCCTAAAAAGCTTTCTGGCACCAATGGTTCTTGAAATTATTGCAAGAGAAAAAACAAAAAAATCGATTGTACTGTTTATTTTTTGAGACAAAAGTCACTTAATTTTTTTTTAATGTTGTAATAATATTTAAAAACTTATTTATCATAATTATGCTATTCATCTAGTACTGTGATAGTCGCACATTGAGAAATTTGACTCAGCATATCGTTTGTCCGTTCATAGTCGGAACTGTCCTACTCGCAGTGGAAATGGTAATCGCGTAGTCAGACACACAAGTTACGGGAACGATTTTTTCACGCAAGAGTACATTTTCTTTCATTCAACCTCGTTTATTGATCATGTTCCCAATGCGTTTTCGTCAATCTCACTGACACACAAGTTCCAGTGATGCATATGGGGTGTTTCGCGTTAAATCGGAGGAATTTTCAGTTTGGAGTCTTTTTTTTAATTTCAAGCTATCATTCATGAATTAAATGATTCTCGAAAATACCTTTTGGCCAAAAATCATTTCACTTCGTGTTAAATACCCCTGTGTATAAGTACACACTTCTCGCTGAGCTTTGATCTCACTGTTATGGACAATTTGTGCTTTGCACTGAGGTAGCAAGTGAATGCATACATCCGTGGTGGGCAAACAGCTGAGAAGTTCCGCTTTGTAGCGGATCGTCACAATTGACGACAAAAATCCACGCGCAGAGAGAAACAGTGGCAGTCGAGTCAAACGAATCACTACCACCGTGTGCTTACACACAATGCTACACAGAGTAATTTGCAAACTAATGGTCACTCTCGGATTTTCTCAAGCAAATAGTTTCAGTAATATAGGGTTGACAAATAAATCAGCCGCAATTGAATGTTATTGTTTTTTTTCATTTTTACGTTAAACAAAGAATTATACTGCCGAAAAATAAATATTTGCTAGAGCTGTTCTTTTAATATTTTTACCAATGACATAATAAATTAATACAAAATAAATAAACTTTTCGATGAAATGTCATCCTGTTGCTCCAATTTTTTGTGTGACTACGTATTAATTGAATTAAAAAAAGAATTGTGATTTTCATAACCAGATCGCACTCATGTGGAGATATACAGAACGCCACTCTGACACGAGATTTCACCTCCTAGACTTTGGAGCATTTAACTCCGAGATTCGTGGTATACGCCGGCGCAGAATACTCCGCGAAGGTAGTGAAAACGAGGAGCACGAAAAAGGTGACGAAATGAGAGAAATATTCATGCATCACCGCGTTCAAATTTAATCTGCCAAGCTAACTTCTACCGAGTGTCGACTCGACACTGTAACTAAAACTGAGAGAAGTGAACTTTCTTCGAGATTTCATGAAACTGATAGATTTTATATGATCCTGTTATTTTATACGGTTGAGAAAAAAATGTAAAACTGTGAAAACCATGAAGACATTCGACAGATTATTTATCAATCTCATCCAAACGTTATTGCTGTCGATTTTATTCAAATATATTTTGTCACTTTATTCTTCATTCTGTATCACAGAAAATGACTCATTGAAAAAAAGCGTAATGTTTTTCCAGAATTTTCAATTGTAATATGTAAATTGGGAATCGACAACTCCATTTCGATTGTCATTTATTCTAGAGAATGGAAAACGATGATCGTGTCTCGTTTTCGATTCAGATATCGTCTCTCATTTCAATTTTTTTTCTTGAAATAAACATAAAAATCTTTCACCAAACTACTTTCTATATTTTTGTCGAAAAGAAATAACTAACATTTAAATAATCGTAGTGTCTTTTAGAAAAATAATTTACACAAACTATAGACATGTTTGCTTATCGAAATCATTTGCTATATTAAACCTATTTAAAAATGGAAAATTTCCAACGAATTATTTCATGTATGATTAAACCAGAGTACGTTTTATTTTTATCAATATTTCGAACAATAAGTTTTTTCACGAATGGTCGTAGATAACAAATTTCAAAAAATTGACCAGTTCACTTAATTCCCTAGATAATAAATCACTTGCGTGCCCCGGAGGGATAGTTTGTCCGTAGAGCCACCTATCTCTCTCTCTCTCTCTCTCTCTCTCGCGTGTTTAGTCTCTCGTCGCGATAACTGCAGTACGTATGCGTGCATAAATGCATACGCGTGTATATACTATAGATGTATATAAAGTGAACGAAGTGCAGAAAACTGTGTAAGCTCATCGTCGAGCACCACGACTCCACGTGCGGTCCTCCGTGGTGCCCGAGGGCCGAGGGTACCGACCATTAATAATTATAGAGGGACACCCCTCTCGCCGGCACCTTCCCCTTTCTCTCTCCCTCGCTACTTCTGCAACAGCAGCAGCCGGCCGTAGAGCCTCGGCGGACACCCGGGGCTGCAAGTGCTATTTATTACCAGGGTAATGATTATTTATTAATCTAACCCCATCAACGATATCGCGCGGCAAATTTGTCGCGGCTGCCGTTGCTGTTTGTCCAAGTATACATATACATACTATACACACACACATGTATGTATTTATATGGAATATACATGTATTAGGTTGCACGGATTTCGAGAGGGTTTTTACTGCAGTAAATGGTCACTATATGCTTTGATTATATATTATATATATGCTATATTAATTATTATGATGATATGGCTTCTGAAATGATCGAGTTAATTAAGCAGAGGCTAGAAGGGAATATTGCCCAGAAACTTTTTGAGAAATATGAACATTGTTTATAATAAATCCGTCAAGGGGGGAAATAGGGTTAGACGGTTCAAAAAATCGATTTTTTTTAAATTTCATAAATTGTTAGTAAAACTATTGAAAAATATGTTCCCAAAATTTTAAATGAAAATTCCGACTCGTTGTGTTGTTATAAGCCATTAAGGGGGGAAATAGGTTTAGGACAGCGTTTTCTCAATGATTTTCATGAATTTTTTTATAGTATAAAAAATGAATATAATTTATTGAAACTTTGAGAATATTTTATACATATATTTAAGTATATACTATAAAATTTTTGAAGAATTTCCTTGAAAAACACCGAAAAAATGTATGACTGCCTTAACTTTGTTTTTCTTGGTGCTATTTTTTCAAACGCGTTTTTCTGAAAACGACTTTTTTTTAACTTGCGTACACGCTAGTTTGAAAAGTTTTCAACCAATCGTTTTGAAAATTGGCAGTTACTTTCTTCATAGTATTGCCCTCTATAAGAACCTAAAATCGGAATATTATCATTATTTAAAATAATTTTTTTATTGCAAATAAAGTTGTAAAAAATGGCAAAAAATCATGCTTTTTTGTTTTGACCCCTGTAAAAGATTCAATTTTCTATTTTTTTAATAGCATTTAGGTTAATATAGAAGAGAGACGTATAATAAAAGTAAATTCCAACCTCGTTTGATTTCAGATAAAAATTGCGGCTTCCAGAATGTACGCAAAATGCTGAGTCTGATTGTGACCTGCAATATGGGGTCGCTAATATCTTCGGTGTTTTTCAAGGAAATTCTTCAAAAATTTTATAGTATATACTTAAATATATGTATAAAATATTCTTAAAGTTTCAATAAATTATATTCATTTTTCACACTACAAAAAAATTCATGAAAATCATTGAGAAAACGCTGTCCTAACCCTATTTCCTCCCTTAAGGAAATCTTAGAGAGCTTTTATAAAGAAAAAAAAAAAGATTTTATTAGTAAATCATGAAATGAAAGGAGAGACGAATAAAGAAATCGTTCAAAATATCGTCCAAATTATTAATAAAAATTCTCTGCCGATGATTCACAATGTTAAGTAGATAACTAATTTAATTTTCTTCTCTTTTTGAACGACACTCATCTTTGTTCTATATTCTAAACGTCGTTCCGAATATATTCGAGACAATCAACATTCTACGCTCTCCCAGTGTGCATGCACAATGGGTGTAGCAGAGCATACAAAATTGAGCCTTCAATGGGGAGAACAATCGGTATCATTACGCCCGGTTGGGCAACACCCGCCCAGAATACTCTCTGCCGCAGCAAGCAACATTGTATGGACGATACTTGAATCCCGCGTGTAGCGGATACAAGCCAGCATTGAGCACCAGTTCACCAGCAGAGCCGGAAATCAATCTATGCAAAGCACATTTTGATAGGCAAAGCCAGCGTCGAGTTTCATCGACGAGAGTGTAGATGAGAATGGGAAATCGGGAATCAAAGGGCGCGGCACAGCTTTCTATTTTACAAAGAAAAATATAAATTGTGGTGGAAGATCACTATTTTAAGAAAATTCTGTAATATACTCGGAAAATCGTCTAGCAGCGCAATACCCACATCCCGGATATTTTATGAAAAATATACACGGTGCTAGCTAACTTTTAGGGTTCCCTTGAATCTCGCTCGTAGAGCGTGTCATTCTGAGCAAAACGTTTTTTTTTTAAATTGTCGTGCGATAAAAATTCGCCGAGATATTCGCGTTTAAAGTCTAAGGCTGAACAAACAATGGTATGATATTCACTCACGCAACAAGTTCGAAGACTATAGGGGCGCACATTCGATCCCATCATTCAACATTTTTGTTTTTGTTTTCTCTTTTGGAAAGTATGGGAAATTTCCCATACTTTCGCAAAGTATGGGATATCTTGGTCGATTTTTATCGCACGACAATTTAAAAAAAAGCGTTTTGCTCAGAATGACACGCTCTACACGAGATTCAAAGGAACCCTATAAATTACCTAACACCCTATATACTGCATTCTTACGGAATTCGTAATTATTTTTTTAAATTCTTGACATCATATTACGAATGGAAGTGATACGAGCAGTTAGGTTTTTGATGCTTCTATCGAAACCTTAACATTAATAAAAATACCAAAAACACAAATACCATTCCAAGCGCGGAGCTGTCATCTGTTCGATTTGAATTCGGAGTATAAGCAAGAGCTTAATTTGAAACTTAAATTAACACTCAGGACTTTGCGACTCTCTACCGCAGAGAAAACTCACGCGAAACCGAGAGATCTATGTTAAACCAGTGTTGGAAATTTTGAATTTCCAAACCTCTCACAAATTTATGTATTAATACATCGAAAGCGTTGTTTTGTTTGCGGGAATACGCTGGGGAAGTTAACAGTGGAGGTGGCCAAAGATTTCCGTAAGCAAAGCTCAATTACACGAGCCCTCCGGGAGAGTCCTCCAAGTAACAGTTCGCCGAGGACGAAAGCTACAATTAATTATATCCGACCTCTCAGCCGGTCGCGCCGGTACCCTCGAATTTGCACAATTTCCAAGTGTAATCCGAGTACAACGGAGGCTACATGTACTAATATGAAGGACCGTTATACACACACACACATATATAAATCTACCTTTTACATAATAGACGGTACCGTATATACTGTATCTATTATCCAGGGGCGAACAAACACGTTGTCACGTGAAATTATTCAAGAGACAATATCTCGAAAGGTGTCCCGCCGCCGGTAGATCGTTCCTCGTCTTAGTCACAGCTAGACGCGAATCAATAGATACCGCGTAGAACTTTACGTATCCATCTATTCCACACGTCGCTCTGTCGCTATATCTATATTTAAATCCATACACAGTTACTATAAACGCGAATGTGTCGACTTCGCGTTAACAAAATGGCGTAATAAACATGATTATGCAGGTAAATCGATGTGCATTAAGTCCTTTTGTTTGTTAGCAGTATATACGTTGATTAGCGTACGTGTACGAGAGTAAACTTGGCGTTTGTTACCTTCGAGCTCAACCTCGGCAGACTGTTGGCCATGCTCTCTCTCTCTAAGTCTCTCTCTCTTTTGCCATGGGCAAGGGCAAGGCCATCTTGTATGTTACATAATCCACACATGAATCGTACGTCAACGTCGTCATTCATATAAACATAATCTCCGTTTTCTCTCTCTCTCTCTCTCTCTCTTTTATATGCTTTATTATACTTCTAACCGTGCGTCTATTATATACTCGACACGTACGAGGTCTGTTCAAAAAGTATCGCGAATTTTGAATTTCCATGAGTTACGTATATTCGATTTTCGATTTTTTTGTGGCGTTAGGTTGGTACTCGTGTCCCTCACTTATGCTGAAAAAATCGGCCATTTTGAATGTTTAGTTAATTGTTGACAGCTGTTTTGGTTAGACGTGTTTTGGCTTGTTTTCGATTTATGCCTATTCCAAAAAAGCAGCTTCCATCTCGATGATTGAGCTTTGGTTTTGACGTCATAACCATAAACCCATGATTCGTCACCAGTTATGACCCTCTGGAGCAAATTTGGGTCGTCGCGAACCGAGTCCAATAGCACCTTAGCAATGTTAACGCGACACTGTTTTTCTTCAAAATTGAGCAATTTTGGCACGAATTTCGCGGCGACCTGTCCCATACCGAAATCATTGGTAAAAATCGAATAGCACGAGCCAATCGATATGTTTAGTTCGTCGGCAACTTCTCTAACGGTGATTCAACGATTGGCCAATATTATTTTCTTCATTTCATCAATGTATTCGTCTGTTGTTGATGTGCTCGGGCGTCCGGAACGCATTTCGTTGTTCGCATCTTCTCGGCCCTCTGAGAACATTTTGTACCACCGATAAACGTTGCTTTGGTCCAAGGTAGCTTCACCATATGCCACAGTCAACATTCGGAATGCGTCCGAGCACTTAATTTTGTTTTTCACACAAAATTTGATACGGATTCTTTGATCCATTTTTTGGAATAGGCAAAAATCGAAGACAAGCCAAAACACGTTTAACGAAAACAGCTGTCAACGATTAACTAAACATTCAAAATGGCCGATTTTTTCACCATAAGTGAGGGACATGAGTACCAACCTAACGCCAACAAAAAATCGAAAATCGAATATACGTAGCCCGCGGAAATTCAAAATTCGCGATACTTTTTGAGCAGACCTCGTATATACCAACCGCACTTCTAGATTTACAATGGTAGCAAAACTGGAGTCTGGAGAACGTAATGTTAATAATGAACAATAATTTAATAAGAGATTACTTAAGGCAGTAGTCTGGTAACTTAAGCCGATTTTCAAGTCTTTTTTTGAGGGCGTTTTTTTGTAGGAAAATAAAAATGAACCGTTTTGGATATTTAGGAGGTTTTTATTTACATATTAAAGATACAAAAAAAAATTTTTTTTTGTATCTTTAATATGTGTGTCATCCTGGTCGGAACTACTGAAGTTAAATTTCATGGATAAATAACAAAACGGCGGACTTTGGAAAAAAGTTTTTTTTTCCCAAGTCCGCCATTTTGTTATTTATCCATGAAATTTAACTTCAGTAGTTCCGACCAGAATGACATGTCTATAGATTAAGAATTATCAAGAATTTTCGATTTCAGATAACATCAGGAGCCAAAATTACCGGGGCCACCCACGCGCCTTTTTTTCGAGGCGCCAACTTCGATCAATAATAATAATAATAATAAACTATTAAATTTTTTCAAAAAATTTTTTTTTGTATCTTTAATATGTAAATAAAAACATCCTAAATATCCAAAACGATTCATTTTTATTTTCCTACAAAAAAACGCCTTCCAAAAAAGAGATGCAAATCGGCTTAAGTTACCAGATTACTACCTTAAATCATGACATGAAATCTTATTTGGAAGCTTTTGATTATTTGCACTTTAAATGTCTATTGATTTGAATTTTTCCGTTTACAGGAAACAAAACCTTTTGTCAAAATGCGACTGTCGGAAGTAAAAAGTATAATTATTCGAAGATCGAGGCAACGACTTGAAATCGAAGGTGAATGAAATCTTCAAAAGATTGTATTGTGCTCGTGAGTCGCGATAAAAGTTTCACGGTAAAGCCATACATACCATATAGCTTGCGAGACGCTCCGACCACCGCGGTACGGATTACGAGAGGGAAGATCTCTCTGTGGCCCTCGGGCGTTGATTCGATTTTCATATAATCCTCTTCGACGAACTACTCTCTTTCTATCTACTCCCAGCCTCACGCGTCTCTGGACTTAAATTTATTCAAACTCCTTTCCCACTTTTATCGCGGCGCGATATAAGCTCGACCCTCACCCATGGCGAATACGTGATACATTATAGATTACAATGATTATGGCTAAAAAAAAAAAAAGAGAGAGAGATCGCCTTTTAAAATGTAAATTTGCCAATGACCGGATGTCATTGAAACTTTTATTCATTTTGTCATTCATAAATAACAATATTTTTAAAACGATGCTGAAATACAAGGATGAAACAAGCCCTCCAGCAATACACCAACTAACATAAAATACATAAATTTTTTCATATACATATATTTATATGAAAACTTGGGGTTTCTGGTTTTGTTAAATGCGAGGGATGCGAAAAAGATTTATTCCAAATCTATACTAATGGTAGAAACAAAATATAACTTTTTTGATTGTTCTGGAAAATGAATTGGTAATAATTCTAATCAATTATTTTTATTTTTGGTCAGGCATATTAAATTGGCCATGTGTTCGATTTCAATCATGTAACAGGTAGACGAATCCAAAGCAGCAGCCAAACGTTTGATTTAGAAGAGAGTATTATTATTGATCACAGTTTAACCCTAATTTTCGTTCTCATAGGATTTTCGTACAAGCTTTTTTACGCTGAGCGTTGCGCTAGATTATCCGCTATTATGTAATAAAAAAAAGCGCTTGGAATCAAATGAATCTACAGCTTAAAGCAGTATCGAACCATATCCTTTTTCCCTCAGAGGATTGAGTACGCTGCAAGATAGTTTCGATTTCTTACTTTTACCCTCTTACACCGGATATCTCTTTTTTTGTTAAAAGCACTTCGTTAACTATCGCACGAGTAACTTTATGCAGCTACGCAAAATCACTTTATAATAGAATTCCCTTTCGTTAATGTGCTATATCTATAAGGCGACGCTCATAAGTTTCCTACCCCGAAAGTTTCCGAGGACAGAGAAGGGGAGGGGGGCAACAGAAATAGAGAGAGAAATGGAGATGAGGATACCCCGTCGGTATATTACCGACCGAGTAGAGCAATCACACCTCGACATTCTGATTCTCTCGTTCATTACCGTTCTCTTTTCTTCCTCAATGCTCAATGTCTCTGCAAACATAGCGTGGCAGCTTGCCGCTCGTCCCCAACTTCCATACAGACACACACACACACAAATATGTGAAAGCTCAGGTATTTAATCCAAAGGCTTGTGGCTCTCGTCGCATTGTTCTTGGATTTCATGCTTAACTAGCGTAGCGCGAAACGGCGTGTCTCCGCGTCGTCGCGTCTGCCTGCTCTGCTGGTCTTTGTCACGTCTTTCGTCCTCTGCTCATTCATTCATATACTTCTCCGCAGTCTGTTTGCCAGACTTTCCGCGATCTCTCACAGTTGAATTTAATTACGAGCTCAATATGAAATCAGTACGATGCACCTTTTATACATATATTTGTATGTTAAATGATGTAAAACAAAATGGCGCTGATCTCATTACTTCATGTTCTCATATTGTGTGGATTACATCAATTTCTTCTTTTTAGAAACAATCGATAGGTGTAAATGATAATTGCAACATGGACGAGTGACTTTCGAAACGTTAGAGAGCTTTTCTCGAATTAATTCATACGACTGAACAATCTTGGTGTGGGACATTCGAGGCTGTAGTTTGACAGGACAAAGAGTTTGTCTCTGCTCAGTACGAGAGTGCACGATAGTTCGTGATCTCGAGCATTTTGTCTCTTAATCTTAATTCGATTTACCGTCCAACTCTGGCCTCGTTACTGGAAAACGTTACCGAACGATATTATCTATGCATAAAGCTTGCAAAAACATCGTTCTATCTTCGTGCTCTTGGCGTGGGGCTGCTGTTAATATAAATGGCAATGGAGATCCTCCCGTAACAGCCCTACCAATGGTAACTTCAAAATTTAGTATTACAGTACCCGTAACTCTACGACTGATCCAGTGCAACGAGCTTTTTCTATACCGTTCTCTCCGGAGCAAAGTAGGCTTTATGATTATTTTGCATTAATAATCGCATCTAGTGGGCTTACGGCAAAGCTCTCGTGAGTATAAAGAATATTATGGCTCTAGCTTTCAAAGCTCCTGAAAGCTAGAGAAGCTTTCAAGAGCTTTGAAGATAATATTCTGAATTAACCTGGAATAATCATTTATAAAGCAGCATTCAGAGAACGCTAGGTAATGGATAGAAATTTTCAAACCACCCACTGGCAATTTAATAAGAGATTTTTAGAACGTACACATTCAAAATGGTCAAACGAGAATTGAATTTCGTTATTTTTTTTCATCAAATGCAGAACAATATTTATCTGGAACAAAACTGTCTGTCACACGTTAACGCACGCTGGGAATATCCGTGTTCATATGCATCTATTATTTTGTCACAATTTGTTAGGAAAAAAAGAGTATCCGTACTTATCCACTTTACAGATCAGTGTATTCACGTCACGTGACAACTTGTTCTTCCAAAACTGTTCATTAGGCAATGGGTGGTTACAGGCGAGGGTGGCCAACCCTATTTCAAGAGACCTGTGCAGGGTTAGCATAGGTCTCTTGAAATGATGAACTTGGGCAACAGTTTCGGAATAAGTTAGCTCCTGTAATGGCAGGAGTTAACTTATTTACCTTCCACGATGATGATCGTAGAAGGTAAACAAAGGAAAACACTACAGAGGTGGCTTTCCGTCATTCCAAAAAGGAAATGTAAAGGGCGCCATTTTACGACAATCTGTTATTTGCTCAGAAAGTACTCTCCAGCCCCAAAATCCTTGAAATGTTGAATTCATAGTACGGGAGAAATTTATAAATTGATTTTCTGAAAGAATACTAGAAAAAACTATTTTGAAAAAATGTTAGAGGACTCAACATGTGGCGAATCACGAGATATTCGATGTATTCAAGATCCGTTTGTTGCACAGACTGCATGGCACCGTTGGATGCGGCTTGCACACCTCTATCTTTCTCTCTCTCTCTCTTCCCACGTGTCAAACTAAACCGGCAGGTTCTCCATCTGGATTCACGTTGCTTTCGCGGATTCTCGTCCAGCAGCAGCTCAGCTATAATTCTCGTCGTTCCCGGCGCATTTCGCGAAAGCGGGCTCTCGGCGCTCGTACGTCTATCTGATTGAGGCTCACGCGCTGTAGAGCACACCAAGCAACATCAGCACAGCATCAGCGGGTGCCGACATTACACATCCCCTGCTCTCCCCGGCCTGTTCTCGTTGGACATTGTGTGCACTTGGAAGCGGCTTAATCAGCCATTGTCCGCTGCGTGAACGACGAGGTCAGCTTGTATGTACGGTATAAATATATACCATCGAACGCTGAGGGCGACATCTCGCCTACGTATAAGAGGACTATAGAGCGATCTGGAAGGGGGGGAAACATAGGAACGATCAATTAGATCGAAAGGCTGAACCATTGTCGATTTTTTTGTAAGACTAAAGCTACGATTCTGGCCACAATGGTCCATTTAGGGGAGGTCGGAAGAATCACGTTTTTTGTATCGGTTATTATGTATATATAATCGCTAAAACAAACACACGAATAGTGATGCAACAAGCGAGACGAGACAAGAAAAAATTGAGATCGAGCCTAACTTCTCGAATTTTATAGCCAAGGCATACTCTTGTTTTCCAGTTTGACAGGGGAGTTTTTGTCTCGTCTCGATCTCGTCTCGAATCTCGCTTGTATTTCAATATCGATCGGTTTGAACTAGAACGTTTCAAACTGTCGCGATGAAACGCACGATACTGGAGAAAAACGCATGTGCATCGATAATATTCCACAAGGAATTGTGTTTCCATCGGGATGTTTTAATCGCGATAATTTTAACGCGAGGGCGCACACCCTTCGATTACTTCAAAAACAGAAATTGTACTTTCTCCGAAACGGCACAACTGTCCGGACTCGGATAGCTTAGCCCAAGCGGAATTGTGGGAAAAAGTGGTTAAGTTTTTGCTGTTTGAAAATAATCCACCGTTTAGCAGTGGGTACAATTCTAATATTACAGCTATGTCTCTTGCACTGATGTGCGACGTGGTAACATCTAAACCATCGCCATCATAGTACGGGTTCCCATTAAAACAATAAAACATTTTACTATAATCGAGATTCTCGCTTGGTCTCGTTTGTCAATTCAATATATATCGAGACGAGATTATATCTGCAATTCACGTCACGCAATCGATATACAAATTTTATATAAATGACAATCGCAAGCGAGAACGAGCGAGACGGTCGAGATTCGCGTCTTGTTTTGCATCACTACACACGAATATAGATCATATTTTATAAAATGAATTCTGTTCGTGTGCGTATGTTATGTAGTAGTAGTTAATATTATTTAATGCCATTTAATGTTATTCGGGTATATTTATGATATTCTGATCTATAGATGAGATAAGGTATAACACTGGGCTGGATAAGCGCGTCTGTTAATGGTGGAACAAGACGAAAACGACTGGCGAGCGTTGAAGAAGCTAAACTCGTCTGTCCGTTCACCATAAGTATCTCTCTGGGCGCACCTCTTTCGTATCTTTGTCTCTCTTTCTCGTTGATACGAAAAAACCTCATGACCCCTCTCTCTCTCACTCTATCTCTCTCCTTGAGGGCAATGAATTTCCATTAGACTTAGCGAGCATCCCGAGAGCTCAAACGTCATGAATTCCTCGAGAGCACCGCATGCACGTACGTCATATCCTCCAGGGAGAGTTTCGCGCTTCCGTGCAGTATGAGTTATAGCGCTGAGAGCTTAGTTCAGAGTAGCGAGGCAGAAAGACAGAAGAGCAGAAAGATAGAGATAGAGAGAGGGAAAGGCAGACTACTAAACGTTGAAATTCACCAGAGAGAGCAAAAGATAGAGAGAAAAAAAAGTATATTGTGAAAGAGTGAAACTAATGCCGTTATTATTGGATGAAAAAGAAAACGATAGAAGGAAAACACGAGAAGTTTTGCATTCGTGTAACGAGACTGGCAACCGTGACCGCGCTAATATCGAAGTGCTTGTGTATATCCCATATATGTCCTTGTGATTCCGTGCCAGGTTCACATTCGCAAAGATACATAACATTAAGAATCCATTGGCAATGAGACGAAGGTGCGTTATGAGCAAAGATTTTCCTTGAGGTTGTCTTGTTGAGACGAAGGTGCGTTATGGGCACGGTCGAATTGTTAACGATAAATCAACGTGGAGCAATCCATGTTGACGAGGATTCGAGAACTGGATCATTTCCGGTTAGTGTCGACAAACTCATGGCCTTAGGCACAATGTTGTCCTCGTGTCGCCGCAAAACCATTTCCCGAAGACGAAGTCAGTGAATAAACAGTGGTAACAGCGGAGAACTTCATGTTGAATGTTTTCTCACAAAATAAAATCTTTTATTCCCGTCGTCGTCGGTACTCGGCACTGAACAAATATTGACTCGATAGTTCCTCGCGGCGAATTACTCTGCCGGATATACGGAAATCGTGTAACACGGCCACCGCAAGTGACGAAAAGATAGTTTTGTTTTTCGTACGTGTCTCATTTTCATTCTAACTTTGACACAAAATCATTGCGATTTATTCGAGAAATGTTCATCATTGTTAAGTGCAGGCTTTGGAAGAACAAAAATCAATGTAACACGAAGTACAAGTTTGACCCCAAAGCTGTCGAGCTATCATCTCTTAATATGACGTACGTTGGCGTGAATCATTGAGGAATATATGTTTGAGCTTGCAGGGTCGAAACGCGAGACGTACTCTAAGAAGAATATTAAAAAAAAAACGGAAGACCAACATCAGTGGAAAAAGCCCGCTGGTTCTTGAAGCATTGAGAGAAGGGTACAGCCCCACCGGTGTACATATAACCAAGAAGACAGGACTCTCTTTATCGTCTGACACGCAACATGTATTATATTCCTGTCTCTAGCGCGTACACGTAAACTACCGTTGGTATATATGGAACGTGTAACATAGTACGAGAAACAGTAAGACAAGGGTGGTAGGAGAAGTGGAACGAGAGAGGGGGGGATCGAGAATTCACTCTCCTCGTTTCCCGTGCATTAACGTCAGAGCGCTGATGAGCATCAGCACGGATGCCACATGGTGGAATTACAACGTTGAAGGCAAACTCCCACTTTATCGCGAGATTAGACAATACCCAGGTCGGGGCATTAAGGCCTCAGACGAGGAAGGCTCATCGTTCCTTTCATTCGCTCTGCTTTCCTTTCCCCATTTCTCTCTCTTTCTCTGTCTCTAGCACGCAGCTCTTATTCTCATTCTACCCGATTCTCGAGTTCCATATAACCGAGCTCAACTGTGAGATCCCGTGGTCTCTTTCTCTTCGTCCCAGACATCGCGTAAATATCCGACACCAGCCGGAGGTATGGCGTTGAGCTTTATCACCGTTTTGCAGCTACCACGAGTATTAGAAGGTAAATGGTGTTGTATATACGAATAGGTAGAGACCGGAGGTTGAAAAGGGATCGGTTGAAATGGCTATTCGCGTATCGCGATGTTGCGATAACCGGGGATGGAAAAGCCTCCCTCTCTCTAACGTTCGGAGATCAACGGAGCCACAGGTCCTAATTGAGGTCCTGCGATGTGGTATCATAAAAAACGATGGTAAAGTTGGGTTTAGAAATATACTACTATGTCCATGTAACAGTGAGTCTGTGTCTCTTTGATACCCGGTTTAAGGTCACCAATTATAATTAACCAGTTAAAATCATCAATTTCATTCATGGAATTGTTGATTTGGTCATTTGGTCATTTGGGTGACCTTATGTAATGGGCGAAGAGGGGACTACTACCGAACATTAACCATTCCCTATTGAACAGCTAATATACATCAACAATAGTGCGTCGACTCTTTGTCCCACACCATGCTCCATCGTCCATGACATATCTCGCCAGGTCCGCAGTGCTGTTATACCTGGATATTACCGACGGGTAATGAAGTATGTCTAACTGGTGGAATTGGATTCCCCATCGTACGTACTGGGATTAGAGTTTGCTGTCGTATCGTCAAGCCTCGGTATAATACCAGGTTGACGATATTCTAACGATATAGCTATTCTGATTCATACTGACATGGTGAAGGATAGAGAAAGAGAGACAGAGAGAGAGAGAGAGAGAGAGAGAGAGAGAGAGAGATGTTACTTGGTCAAGCCACTGAGGAACAGCAGTTGTCTGTATAAGTTCCTGCTTCAGAACTGAGATCTTGCATTGTATATCTATGTCCAAATACCGCATACCATCAAACTTGGCTCTGACAGACGAATGGGCTTTTGCGGAGTTTCTGGCTATACACTCTCACCTCTCTCCGTTATGCTCGGACCCTTGGCGCATCGTGCCAAACAACGTTAGCCCCGGAAGTCCGCTCCTTAGCCCTCTGTGTTACTCCATCTACGATTTCGCGTCTTCTATTTACAAGATGGAGAATTGGAAGCGCGTCCACGTATATATTCCTGTAAGCCGGAGGCCAACGAGCAGGCCTCCCGTGAGAATGCCTCGTTAGGGTCCCGATTGGTGTGTGCATGACTCCCGGTAGTTCTCGATCGGGCTGTATGACGTATCATCGCGTTAACGGGGCAATGGAAACCGAGAATGGCGTACGGCATCAAGCGCCAAATGTCCAGTGTCCGTATGCATGCTACACCGAACCGGGCAATCCCCGATCCTCTCTATAGGATCAACCAACGAAGTATGCAGGAACTCCTTGCGATACGTGCCAACCTCCAAGACGTGTAGTCCAAAGTCGAGCACATATATACAGGAGAGATAGAGAGAGACACGGTGGGCCTGATATATATATAGTGGAACGAGGTTCGTGGTTCCCTGGACGGCATTGCATAGAACGTCTGCCGGACGTATGTAGTCAGTGCACCAGGGAGATGGAACAATGTACCCATAATTCACGTGCCAAGAGTGAGAGGAGTGAGAGAGCGTGAGCGAGAGAGAAAGGGAGAGACCGACTGGACAGGGTGAGCGAGAGGACGCTTGCACTCGACTCACGTGTTTCAACTACATATTAGCTCTGGGTGCAGTATAGATACCAGGCGGTCTTTCAAGCACACCCTGGTTGGTCTTTTCTGATGATATGATGCGCCCGATGTTCCGTTCATTCCGTTACGAGCCAAAGGGATCTGTGCTTCGTCGGTTTTAATGATGCAATTACTTCGAATGTGGATCAACTTTTTGTTTTGATTCTTTTTACGATTTCACTGTTAATCAGCGCTATAATATCACGATGTGTCGATCCATTGAAGTTTAATTCTCTGCTAACAGCATTGGTTATGATTTTTTATTTCCAGAGTAATCTTGCTGCATGGTCGATTCTGTTAGTAGAGGATCTTTATCAAAATCGACCTTCACCCATCGCGAAATTCAATGAAACTTTTTTATATCAAATTTAGTATGTTAGAGAATATATCGCAAAGTTGGTTGCCAACAAAATCCAGGGATAACTTTGATTAATTAATAATTCAATCATGAGTTTTCATTCAACATTGCAGTCATAAGTTTAACGAATAAATTTAATACATTTAATAAATTTTTTCCTAGTCTAACTAGTTGTCAGGTATAAACAGGTAAGTCGAAACTAACTATCTTCAACCATTTGTTTACTAAATAAATCTTATAGCAAAATAAGCGCTGTTTCATTGCAAACACGATGATATAGGGTTGTCTGCAAAAAATCTGGGTTGAATGACGTGTTGAAATCCGATTGAAATCCGGCGCGTGCACCGGATATAAGAGAGTGCGCATGCTTTCTGTCCGGTGCACGCGCCGCGCGCAGCTACAATGATGCGTCCTCTTCTATCGCACGTGATACTTTGCTCAGACTTCTTTGTCGCACATTCCATTCGCATCAAAATTTCACGTTGTCAAAACTCGACAACCGTCATTCAACCCAGAGTTTTTGCAGACAACCCTATATCATCGTGTTTGCAATGAAACAGCGCTTATTTTGATATAAGATTTATTTAGTAAACAAATGGTCGAAGATAGTTAGTTTCGACTTACCTGTTTATACCTGACAACCCAGTAGTTAGACCAGGAAAAAAATAGACAACCCAACGATTGCATATTCTATAGGCTTCATACTTCGGTTGGTATTAAATTTATTCGTTAAACTCATGGGTGAATAAAAACTCAGATTTGAATTGTTAATTAATCATACTTATCCCAGAAATTTGTTAGGGAACCCACTCACGATATATTTTCTAACATACAAAATTTGATATAAAAGCTTTTCATTCAATTACGCGATGGGTGAAGGTCGACCCTATTCCGGATCTTAGACTATTTAGTAACCTGCCAATGATCACAATTCTTAATCAAATGACTCTTCGTATACTTCGATTGAATTCACGGTGAGGGAATAATTTAATAACACGACTGAAGTGGACTGTATTTTTTTTTCTGCCAGAGATTTTGTCGACGATAGTGGAGACAATTTCTCTACGGCATGATACTGTAAGCGTAGATATATTTAAATGATTTCACGTCTCTTCGTGATGCACCGATGATCACATTGTTCATGATATATCATGGGACGTACCAATAAACTAGTACGCAGATTGCATCAGTTTTGTTTTTTCTTTACTTGCTCGGGCTTTCAATTTCATTTGTTGTTCTTGTTCTTCTCTCTCTCGCTCTCTCTTTCTCCCTCGAAGTCCATTTCCAATTGACCACTCGGAGCTCTCAAGGACCGATGTGTTTATGGTGATGGGACGCTTGGGACTCCCTTCGGATATTTGTGCAGGGAGATAGGAAAGCACGAGTGGTTGCATGTAAATCGTGAGATTTTTCACGTAAGAGAGCAAGGGAGAACGAGGGAACGAAAAAAAAAAAAAAAAAAAAAAACCAAGGAAAGGAAAGAAAAATAAGAAAGATCTCGTGTCTACCGACAAAGTAGCCCCGTACGATTCGCAGTGCGTATATCGCGACAAAGTGAGTATCCGATGAATATTATATGCTTATATATATATATATATATCCTCTCTATAATTGGATCCTCCTGCGGTCGCGGTCGCATCCGTGGCTCGCCGGGCTCAACGAGAGGGTAATCGATGCACACACACAAACATACATGGACGAAGAAGCGATGCATATTGCGAGAGACGGGGGCGCGAAAGGGAGAAAATCTCGCGCGACGAAGAATCGGTGAGAGAACGAAATAATTGGCGAGGGAGAGAGAGCGAGCCTATCCAGGTTTATACATGCTGGACAAGAGCTATACGCCGAGAGGTGATAGTATATATATGGTGGAAAGTGCCAGAGTATATACCGGGGAGTGGTGATGCTCCTGAGCGACCGCAACAGCTGCTGGATCGAGTGGCATGGCCCAGTATGGTATGGCCCAGTACCTCGGCGTATACTGGCACGTTTTATGTATTTACGTTACGTGCAAATGCATATGTATATAGCGAGGCTAAAATCAGTGTATAGGGAATACAATATATATATATATGTATGTATAGATATTATATGTATTACGAGGATGCTGCGTGCATGACGAGGCAACGAATGATAGAAGTCCGATCGAAGCACTAGCACAATAAGTCACGCTCGCATAATGAATTGGTCGGCGGCGCTCACTGGAAACCATCTCGTTTTTTTTTTACATCTCTTTCCACAGTTGTTTGCCTCAGTGCCTGACGACCACCACCGTGATATACGTAAATTCATAATATGCATCCTGTATTCAAACATTCTTTTGATGAATATTTTTTGGTATTTAATTATTGAAGGCACGGATTCGTAAATTGGACGACTCCCAAAAATTTCCTCGGATCGTTAGCCCTCATGTATATACGAGATAATCCAGATATATTTGTGAACTTTTGCAACATTTTTTTTTTTTTCATGTCTGTACCAATTTTTTTCTGTACTCCATGTACTTTTTTTAATTCGACCAGAATGGAATAAAAATGGGAAACGCTTCAGGGTTTCCTTTCATCCCTCGGACGCTTTAATCTCTCTCCCTCTCGCTCTCACACTCTTCCCTCTCTTTTATCCTCGCTCTCGTTATTAATCCTTTTTATTTTAGCTTTCTCGTCGGATCCCGCCGCGTTATCATCGGAGTGGTGAAAAATTCATTTTCCATCAGACGTGAGAGAGGGACCAACGAAAATCCAATGGGAAAGAATCGAGCAGATATATAACGCTTTCGGTATCCACGGGGGTATCATCTCTCCGTTGTAACAGAGAGGAACAAGAGAGAGGAAGAGAACGAGGACCTTATACGCGACCCATAAACTCTTTTATAGTTGCTTCATCTCGCTCTCTCTCTCTCTCTCTCTCTCTCTCTCTCTCTCTCTCTCTCTCTCTCTCTCTCTTTCTTTCTATCTCGTCTTTGATATCGAAACTTTTGGCTCTCTGTCGTAATGTTTGTAGGATCCTTCGGGAATCGAGACAGATAAAGAAATGAAAAATTGAAAAGAACATATCTATACGCGCGTTTGTACAGAGGTCTACAACGTTTGTGAAGCGTGAAAATGAAAAATAAAAAGAACGGAAAGATTCAAGCATCAGCACTTGTACGCGACTGAGGCCCATATATACAGTGGGTTAAAAAAGTATTCATACACCTTGTTTTTTTGCGATAACTTTTAGACATAAGCGATACGCAAAGAAAGACAATTTTATTGAATAGTACATCAGGTACAGAGATAAACTGCAAATGGAGAATTTTTTCCCAGGAATAATAGAAGAATAATGCAAAAAAAACGAAAATTTTCGGGCCAAAAAAGTATTCGTACACTTACGATTGAGCTGCTAAACCTCGATATTCACTCACGGACGGTCTGACCTCTGCGTACAATGTAAACAAGTCTTCGTTTACACAATGGTTTTGACCTATTCCATGCGGTAGTAGATCTTCAAGCTCCGAACAGACATGATAGCAAAGAAAAACGAAATATCAATATCCATGCGAGATAGAGCGATTTTTCTTCGGAAACGCGGTGAAAGTTATCGAAAAATTAGTCAAGAACTAAAGTTAAGCTTCGCAACAGTGCAATATATAATAAAAAAAATACGAAAGAACAAGCAGCAGAGAAAATAAGCCACGAACCGGTCGACCGAGAATACTAACGGTACGAGAGCGTCGGAGTATTGTTACAGAGGCTACAAAAAACCGTTCACAAGTGCTCGCAGTTTAGCGAATGATGTCGCGTCAACATCGGGGAAGGGCGTGCGTCCCCAGACTATTCGAAACGTTTTGCATTTTGCCCAAATATACGGCAGAACAGCCCGCAAAAAACCATTAATTAATAATATAAATCGACAAAAACGTTTAGGTTTCGCAAAAACCTACGTAAAAAAATCTATAGAATTTTGGAAACGTGTCGTATTCTCGGATAAATCGAAGTTTAACATCTTCGGGTCCGATGGAAAAAATTCGTCTGGCGGAAACCAAATACCGAGCTCCAGCAGAAAATTTTAATACCGACTGTAAAGCACGGCGGAGGAAGCGTCATGGTTTGGGACTGTATGGGATATTATGGCGTTGGTAATCTGGCTTTTATAGATGGTACAATGAATGCCCAGAAGTATATCGACGTGTTGCGCAGCAATTTGAAAGCAAGTGTAGATAAAATGGGCGTGGATGGAAATTTCTACTTCCAACAAGATAACGACCAGAAACAGACTGCCATGAAAACGAGGGAATGGTTACTCTATAATGTCCGCAAACAATTGATTACACCACCACAATCTCCGGACATCAATCCTATTGAAAATATATGGCACTTGGTGGATGTAGAAATTAGAAAAAGAAAAATAACAAACAAATCCGATCTCCAAAGAGTGCTTATAGAAGAATGGACGAAAATAGCAAAAGAAACAACGCAAAAGCTAGTAGAATCCATGCCTAAGAGACTCGAGGCGATAATTGAAGCAAAAGGGATGCACACCAAATATTAGTTATAATTAACAACCATGATGATGTAGGTTTTCACTATAATCGTAAGTGTGTGAATACTTTTTTTGCCCGAAAATTTTCGTTTTTTTGGCATAATTCTTCTATTATTCCTGGGAAAAAATTCTCCATTTGCAGTTTATCTCTGCACCAGATGTAATATTAAATAAAATTGGCTTTCTTTGCGTATCGCTTATGTCTATAAAGTTATCGCAAAAAAACAAGGTGTATGAATACTATTTTGACCCACTATACATACGTTAAATTGCTAGCTCACAAAAAGACGTAACTCGCATAATTTTTATTCACTTTTACACATCCGTTTATTTGCTCATAGTCGATCAATATAATATAGCCATTCGCCAATGGCTTCTACAGCAAAGATAATCACTGATTCCCCTGAAAATATACCAGCGGAACGCCCGACCGCGCCGTTCCCATCAAGCATATATCATTTTTCTTTTTTACTCACGCACGAGCAACACAAGTCGGATATATAAATTTAAAAAATATCGTTGCGATCGGTGTAAACCGTTTCGGATGTATCCTATTAATTCACGATATCCAAGCCGGAAAAAGCTCGATGAATATTCATAAAACATTTCAACTCTCACGAGCACATTTAAAACGCGTGTATCTCGTTTATTTTACTCGCGAAGCGATAGCACTTCGTATGGTCTATAGTATATGTGTCCAGTTTCCGTTGCAGGAAGCTGGTATTGATGCAGAAACTTTTCACGCTTCGATTAAGGATTACGGTGACAGGAGGGATCGTTTAATTTATCTATTGGAATATTAACATACCGTGAAATTGCAATAATTGAATATTGCAAAAGTAAGCCAAACCGAGGAACGAGTGAAGTAATGAAAATAATGTATAAAATATTCACGATGTGAAATCACGTCAGTGTGGAATATTTTAGAGTTAATGTTAACACATTTCAGAATTAAATTCGGATGGTTTTTTTTTTTCTTCAACATTAGATCTGATACACATGAACAAAAGAGTTTGTGCTATTAAAAAGCTGTTTTTGGTTACATTTTGATCAAAGCATGGTACATAAATTCTTAATGGTGTTTTCCATATATTGTATTTTGGGACGCAAAAGTTTTTTGCGTCCCAATACCGTCTCGTATTCATTTAAACTACGACACTTTTTACAGTGTAGCGTAAAAAGAAAAAAAAGGATCAGAGATAAAACCGAGAATGTGGAGGTTGATTGTTAATACTAAAAACAGTAATTAGCAGCATTGTAAAGTCAAAATCGTGTGGCAAAGATGCCAAGTAGCAGTCGTTTCGTTGTACACTATCTTTCTTACTTTTCTTCTATCTATTCGACGAATTGCAGTGATTCTCGTCCTATTGTTTTTATATGATAACGTGGAGCATTAAGGAGACTTTTGTTAAGGGACATAACGCTGTATAATACACATGAGCGATATTCCACAGTGTTATGTATACACAGTGTCCCAAAACTAGCACGTCAGAGTGACACGGGGATCAGATTCGCTCCGGACCTATCAAAATAAACAGATATGACCTCAGTAAAAGTCTCATGGTTCTCTTGTTATCGCGCTGTTTTCGTTAGTGTTTCTGGCCACTTTAATATTTGGTGTGAATTTGGACTTAGGTTTGCTTGCGATTTGGAATTTCATAACAATGGCAGCGGAATAACTAGGTACTAGGTACTAAGTACTAGGTAGCGATTTTCCAAGAAATAAGGACGTTTTTTTTTCGAAAACCATGAGACTTTTACTGAGGTCATATTTGTTTATTTTGATAGGTCCGGAGCGAATCTAACTCCCGTGTCACGCTGACGTGCTAGTTTTGGGACATCCTGTATATAGGGTCATCGTTGTTATCGGGTGTGGCCGAATTAACGACACGCTTGTTATCTTACCGAGCCAGAGTATGCCGGCACACCAATCCTCTACTCCCTTGAATATGTATATATACAATACTCGAGCGAACCTCAATGCATGCATATGTGCATATACTACAAGTGCGAGCGAACCGAAACTGCACCATAGACCGAGGATAGGATATATATGGTGTCCATGGTGCATACGGCATTGAGAACACACATATATATACACAGTATTTGTTCCGCATGGTTCAGCTGTACAGCGATCGCGAAACATCACGTTAACTTGCTTCTTGTATTAGTTGATTGGCGACTATGTTGTCGCAATACCACGAGCAACACATCACATATGTGTATAGTTATATATCGTAATAGCCAAAAGTCAAAAGGACGTATCTCACATAATTTAACATGTAAACGATGTGGGTGCTCTTTGACTTTCAACAGTCATTGCACATCGATCACGGAACGATCGATTACTTTTGTCACTGGCCTTTCCGAGGTCTGTTAAAAAAGTATCGCGAATTTTGAATTTCCGCGGGCTACGTATATTCGATTTTCAATTTTTTTATGGCGTCAGGTTGGTACTCATGTCCCTCACGTATGCTGAAACCATCGGCCATTTTGAATGTTTAGTTAATTGATGACAGCTGTTTTGGTTAGACGTGTTTTCGGCTTGTCTTCGATTTCTTGCCTATTCCAAAAAATGGATCAAAGAGTCTGTATAAAATTTTGTGTAAAAAACAAAATTAAGTGCACGGACGCATTCCGAATGTTTACTGTGGCATATCGTGAAGCTACCTTAGACCAAAGCAACGTTTATCGGTGGTACAAAATGTTCTCAGAGGGCCGAGAAGACGCGAACAACGAAATGCGTTCCGGACGCCCGAGCACATAAACAACAGACGAAAACATTGATGAAATGAAGAAAATAATATTGGCCAATCGTCGAATCACCGTTAGAGAAGTTGCTGAGGAACTAAACATATCGATTGGCTCGTGCTATTCGATTTTTACCAATGATTTGGGCATGAGACGGGTCGCCGCGAAGTTCGTGCCAAAATTGCTCAATTTCGAACGAAAACAGTGTCGCGTTCAGGGACAACACCACTGTGACGGCTTCAAAAAATCGATTTTTTGATAACCATTTAAAAAAATCTAAAATACTTTTAATATTGCTAAGGAGCTGTTGGACTCGGTCCGCGACGACCCAAATTTGCTCCCGAGGGTCATAACTGGTGACGAATCATGGGTTTATAGTTATGACGTGAAACCAAAGCTCAATCATCGCAATGAGAGCTGCTTTTTTGGAATAGGCAAAAATCGAAGACAAGCCAAAACACGTCTAACCAAAACAGCTGTCAACAATCAACTAAACATTCAAAATGGCCGATTTTTTCAGCATAAGTGAGGAACATGAGTACCAACCTAACGCCACAAAAAAATCGAAAATCGAATATACGTAGCCCGCGGAAATTCAAAATTCGCGATACTTTTTTAACAGACTTCGTATATTACGTCGAGGAAAGTTACGAAGAGGAGAAAATTTATATCGAAGATAATTTAGGTCAATGAAGAAATAATTCGTTTATTCTCCTGCAACGATTTGTTGCTCCAGACTTGTCAGTGATTGAATGAAATATATAACGAAAAATCTAATAATGTTTGTCAGATTTTTCTCAAGATTGATACAGGAAAAAAAGGGAGCGAACGCGCTCAATTTCCTCATTTTTCGTGGATAATAATTTCTAAAACAGGAAAATTCAATTTTCAACATTACTTCTACATCCTTAATTCGTACATCTTAATCTCGTTTTCATAAAAACAAGAAATATTCTTATTTGGAATATTACCAAGACGGATGAGAATAATATCAGGTGAATAACATCAAGAGACCAACTGAATAATCAC